>CM060949.1:45566974-46166974 GCA_030765055.1 Mantis religiosa | reverse complement strand
GGGTGCAGCGCAACCCACACAAGAGGACCAAGGTAGAAAAAGACAGAGATGCAGTGAATGTGGTCACTCAAAAAACCAATACACACGTACAGATGCCACAGCTGCAAGAAATTTTTGTGTTTAGAACATGCACAGCAAGTATGCGCTGACTGTTAATTGTAGTGCTCAGTAAATATATTTCCATTATAAACTGTACATTACATTAAATAAGAATGCTTGTGTATCACAGAGTTGTCATTTCTAGCAGAACGATTTACAAATGGCTAAGCTACCTCTTTGAAATATTGTTTTAATACCAATAAACACATGATTACCATAAATTCCATTTCTTGAGTCAACTATTTCTCTTATATGCAAAGGCTGCTTTGAATAACATCTGCAAATACAATGAGATCTCTTCTAGCAAAGGAACTCTGAACCAGAAAAAATAAGTATGTGTACGAAGTAGCTTACTATGTAGATGATAACAACAGCAAATGAATAATTTAACATAACTCAAATAAAGAGAATATTATTAATTTTTAGATGAGTCGTATTTTTTACACATCTGCTTCACATACGAAAGTGAAGCAGATGTGTAAAAAATACGACTCATCTAAAAATTAATAATTTTTCGCTTCACTGTGGTGTTCCAATACAGTTAAATCTCGATATAAAGAGAATATTAATTATAAATGATCCTCTAATCCAATGCAGCAGATCAACTGCTCAACTGGAACAGTCCACTTAGGAAAAAGAAAAATCAGCTTTCTCTGTCATTTTGAACATAGAGGAATGTCATCAGTTATATATTATTTACTTTCTCTAATAACTGGACAATCAATAAACTAAGAACAATTTGTGCAGTGTTTTTCTAATGGGTGTGAGGATACACGATTCTGTACTACAAAGTCATGCTTCATTCATAGTTTTGCTCTGCTCTGGAAGTGCATCATTGAGTTGAGAGTGATATAGTGTAGTTCTGTTATTACGAGCTATTTATTACTGTACTTAATCATAAAATATATTATACGAGGGCTGTTTTTTTTCAACCTCCGATCGCTCCATGCCGACGCTACGCGGGCAGCAGAAAGCGGGTATGCGCTGTCAGCGACTGCGCAGCTCTCGCACTACACACTCCGCCATTGTTGACATTCAGTTGTCAGTCGGCATTGTGCTACAGCCACATAAACATGGCCGCCATTATTGATGCTCCCGCCAAGTGCGAATTGCGAAGTGTAATTCGTTTTCTACAGGCTGAAGGCCATGGTGCTGCAGAAATCCATCGGAGGATGAGTCGTGTGTATGGCGAAAACTTCATGAGTGATGGTGTTGTTCGTGAATGGTGTCGAAAGTTTAAAGATGGTCGTAATGATGTGCATGATGAAGGGGGTCAAGGACGCAAATCTGTCGTTTCAGATGACCTTGTTCAACGAGTTGACAGAATGGTTAAAGAATAACCTTTTTCCTCAACTGAAGACGTGGCTTGGTGGGAAGCGATTTCAAACCAATGAGGACCTTCAAACAAACGTCAAGGACTACTTGAATTCACTGACGGCAACTTTCTTTGAAGAGGGAATTGAAAAGCTTGTCCACAGATATGACAAATGTCTCAATCTCTTTGGTGATTATGTCGAAAAGTAACCATAAGTGTACTATTCTTTTGGTAATAAAATTATTGTTTTATATGAACTTGTGTTTTATTTATAGCCTATCGGAGGCTGAAAAAAAACGGCCCTCATAGCTCAAAAAATATGTTTTCTACTGTATGGTGTGCATTATTTACAACTTACATCTGTCAACTCAGTCAGCTCATCAAGTGGAAGTATGATTTGCAGAAAGATTTGTGGGTGTACGAGTTTTAGGCCACAGGAAATGATCAGCCTAAGAAATTTAAAATACAGCATAGAGTGGTAGAGTCAACATGAAAAATTCAATGACATGGCCGGGATTTGAACCACGGATCTCCTGGTTTCCATCCAGTCGCTCTAACCCATTGAGCTACCATGGCCAACGTGCCCTGTTGACATTAAATTCTCCATTTGACTCGTGTATTTCCCCAGTAAACCACTAGGGGCTCTCGCATCCGAGATACACCGTTTGTGGCGACTTACTATCGTAAGTACTTGAGTCCCAGGCTTCATCATTTAACTCTTATTATTTAGTTAATTGATGGAAATTAATCATTTCTCCACACTAGCCGTTTATAGGCTAAGGTTTTTGATGGACCTAGTGGTTTACTGGGGAAATACACGAGTCAAATGGAGAATTTAATGTCAGGATGGCATGTTGGCCATGGTAGCTCAATGGGTTAGAGCGACTGGACGGAAACCAGGAAGTCCATGGCTCAAATACCGGCCATGGCACTAAATTTTTCATGTTGACTCTATCCATCAAAAACCTTAGCATATAAACAGCTAGTGTGGAGATATTAATTTCCATCAATTAACTAAAATACAGCATAGAGTTCTTACCAAAGAATCATTAGATGACACCAATCTGGAGAATTCCTCCAAAAAATCGCTTAGATGTCTTTCATGGCAGGCATTTCTTATGGCTTCATGCAAAGAGCTACTAAATTGTTAAAGTAAAAACCATATAAAATAACTGGCATAGGCTCAATAAGTGATCCGGTAATTAGGAGCACACTTTGTGTACAGAGTCTCAATAGTGTATGCAATGACAAAATTAACCCACAATTTTCATGGAAGAGCCTAGGTTCCAGCTTCATGGATATGTGTGTACAGAAAATATTGTTACTGGAGGTCTAACAAACCTAATATTGTACATGAAGTAGCCCTCCATTAAAAAAAAAAAAAAAGGAAAAAAAAAAAAATTGCTGTATGGTACATTGAATGGAAACAGAATTATAGGGCCAACTTTTTATGGTCATACATACATGAATGCAAATTGGTGCCTTTCTTCTTCTTCTTTTTAAGAGAACTGACAGTGAGCATGATTTTGGTTTTTTCCGACAAGACTCTGCAAGAGTTCATACAGCTAATATTTCAAAGAGAACAATTAAACATTTTACGCTTGTTTAGAGCATTTTAGTAACAGTGACATCCAAATTAATTTATAAAATTATTTGTAGTTGGGTTTTTACACTACCTCACTAAAAGTCTGGAATCAGGAAGCTCATAAAGGGCAAGTAAGGAGACCCACCTTATCATATCCAATCGTGTTACAAATACGTCACCTGAGTATTAAGTGAGTAGAGGTGTGTCATCACTCCTGTTGCCATATATGTATGCATTCCTCAGTTGTTCCCAACTTCTACCTTACGTGTTTTTTGTCACTTGCAACAGTGTATTTTTTTAAGTGCAGAGTGAAAGATTGTGATTTGTGGACGAACTACAACAGTATATCTAGAGGGATCTAGTTTTATTATTTTACATAATTTATATAGCGAAGAGGGAGAAGATAGCTTAGAAGGGTATCTACTGGCAAAGGACAGCAGTGAGAAAGGTGGCAACACTGTGGCAGAGTGACCGACAGGCAGCTAAAACATCAAGTGCCCAGTTAGTTCTCCTAAATTATACATTTTGATTTTTTTAGGGCTAGTTTCGGGAGCTGTTGCTTCCATTTTCAACTTCAAAGGCCTGACTGTCATCTGTTGTTGCCTACAGATCTCTCTCTGGTGCTGGAACTATGAACTTCTTTATCAAATTATCAACTGGTGGGATTTCAAAGTTCAATACTCAGTCTCTATATTTCCATATTAAGATGTTCTGCAAAGTTGTCAGTTTGTTATGGAAAAACACCATAACTTGAGCCAAATCCAATATTAAAAAGTGTAAAACTATAACAAACTAACATGGGAGAACATGCTCTCACTTTCTTCTTGGGCAGCCAGCCAGGTGAAAAGATGATTAGCTATCAACGTTTCGGGAGTGTGCATCTCTCCCATAATCAGGATATTTATAAAATGTTATAACCACAAATGAAACACTGGATACAACATAACTATAAACAAAGACAAAACACTATCAAAATTTGCATTACTGAAATGCCAGGTCAGGAGATGACATGAGTTTAGAAAATTGTGTCAAAGAAATGTAACTACTTAACTTGATTATCAAGCTGTATAGATCTTTGCTTCTTAATTCAACAGATTTCCATTTTTAAGGCCGGTTTCCAAGAGGTCTTATGGGAGAACATGTTAATAGGGAAATATAAAGACTGAGCAATAAACTTTGAAATCCCACCAGTTGATAATTTGATAAATAAGATCATAGTTCCAACACCAAAGAGAAGGCTGTAGGCAACAATTACAAATGACAGTTCGAGGTTGAAAATGAAAGGAACAGCTCCCAAAACTAGCCGCTCATAAAATCAAAATGATAGTGACGTATTGTGAAAAACCTACTACAAATATCAAAATTTAACTGTAAAGCGAAACAATTATTAAATTATAGATGAGTTGTATTTATTACACATCAGCTTAATTTACGTACCTATATTGAGGACATGTTTTGCAAACTATCGTTCACATCATCGGCTCTAATTTGACTAAAGCTTGATCCAGTGGTGTGGGTAGTTCTGAAGTTGCTGCTGCCATCTGTTGATTTTGTGATTAATTTAAATGTGGGGTTGTCTTCTGGCGGGATTTCGAAGTTCATTAGTTGGTTTTTATGTTTTTCTATGCTTATTCTCTCCCATATGATGAGTTCACTATGTTTTTGTATGTATTTTAGTAATTTTGTGCTATCTTCAATTTCATGATTTTCAGACCAGAAATGAGCTGCTATTGTGGACTTATCAATATTTCGAACTTATCAACATTTTTGTATCTTAAGGGGAGGCATCGGTGAAATTTCGTCAAAAATGACAAAAAACGACATTTTCCATTTTTTGCATTAAAATTATGTTTAAACATTGTAGTTTCAGAATATACCATCAGTTAGGCCCTAGCGCCATTTAAAGAGCAGCTACGCCATTATTTAAACACCCATGTGCGGGTGGGCATGGCCATTTATATTGCTTTTTCCAGTGTGTCGCAAAGAAATTGATGGGATTCTCATGTTTAAACTAAGCGGTTTGATTCTGTAACTGTGGTAATGTGCAGAGACATCTTCTGGATGTTTGTGGAAGCTACTGAACCTTTCCGCTACGATTTTTATATATTATTTTCCACTTAATACTTTTGAAAGTAAACAAACATTTCCACTGACATGTAGTGTTTGTGAAATATGGTTTACATGCAAGTGAAAGCTGTGGATAGCAGTTTATATTAAATTATTATTGTTTAGAATAGGAATAAAGCCTGATTTAACATTGTATTGCTCTCTTGTTGCAACAGTAGGTATATGATTCATACCAGGTTAGGTTAGTACAGTGGCTATTTCAAAGCAAAATATAATGAAACTTTAAGGTATTCTAGCCATAATAGTAAGTAATGATACTCGAATGCTATGCTTGAGGTAAATGTTAAGTGAAAACATATAGTAGCCCAAGAGTTAACAGTGATTCTAGTAGGTCACCTTTTGATGTAAATGGAAGAATGGTTGATGTATTTCTGGGCATTGGTAAGGGTCATATTTCTATGCAGAAGTTTTGTATGACCATGGGTATGAATTTAATTAACTATTCTACTTACAATTTCCATCTCATAGACAAAAATAAAGAGATTAGTTAGTACTATTATATGGGAAAGTTGCATTAAAGGAGAAGCACAGAATGCTAATGAAAGTTTCCATGGAGTAAATGTCACAAAGAAGTTTTTGTATCAAGAAAGAAATTGCAAATTGCAGTGATTGCAACTGTTAGTGAATTTAATATGGATTATAAAGATAGACTTAAAGTTAAGGCAAAAGTTGAATCAAGCAAATTAAGTCTTGTTAGCAAGAAAATTAGCAATATTAGGGATAGGTGAAAGCTAAAACAAAGTGATCAAAGTTCATTGAGCAAATATAAATCTGCCAAGCAGCAGTTAAAGATGACTAAATTAAAAGAGGAAGAGGATAGTAAACTAGCTGAGTGGTCTTCATATAGTGCAGGATGGTTTAGAAACATAGAAAAAAATGTTGTTTATATTTAGAGCTTCTAACTAGATTTTTCTTCATGTCCAACTTTTAGCATTTTTAATACTCCTTATAGTCCAGACACTAAAGTTTTCAAGGAATTTAAGTTTTGCATTAAATGTATATTCCTAGATAAGATTTCAATAAAAATTGGTATCATTATGGCTGTATATGAAAAAACTAATGATTGGTATTGAAAAAAGAAAATTGAAAAAAATTCAAGAAAATTCTATCATATTCCTTAAATTTTCTCCTCCAGAACCATTAGACTTGGGCAAATGAGTATATACATATATAGTTTTGTAACTATTATCTAAAGGAACCAGAATCTTAAGTTCCAATCATTTATAACAAAAATTGTAGAGAATGTAATATGTTTCCCATTGTAAAGAAATCGCAGCAAAAAATTAAATAATTATTTTTTTGGTAAAAACTATTGTAGATAGAAAAATTATAAAAAAAAGGGCCAAAGGTAACCAAATTAAAGAGAAAGAAGGTAATAAGATAGCTGTAGGGCCTGCATATGATGCATGGAGTTTTCAAAGTAAAGAAAGTAGTGTAATTTCTATCTAAATCTTTAAATTCATTTTTCTCCACTTTCAATTTTTGAACATTTTTGTATCTTCAAAATGCTCCAACTTCTGCAATTCTCAACGAATTTGTATTAAACTTTGCATACATATTCCTAAATAAATGTTTAATAAAAGTTGGTATTTTTGTTTATTTAAATTAAATAGTTTATTTATTATTTATTTTTAAATCTCAAAATTACAAAAAAAAAAAAAAAAAATAAGAAAAATCTAATATATTCACACATAACAATTTTTTTTGTCCAAAATTACTTGATACACACTTTAAAAGTATAGCAACTTTTATAACTGATGTACAGAGAAACCTGAATCTAAAATTTAAAGTTTCTAACAGATAAACTGTATGACCTGGGACTTTTTATATAACATAAAAAAATCATACTATAAAAAGCACTAAATTTTTTTTTGAAAAAATATTTAAGATAGAAAGATGAATTTTAAAAGCTTAACTAGATTCCCTATACCCCAACTAATGACAAAATTTCAAGCAGTTCTGATGTAAACTCTGGATTTTAGCATTTTTCACAGATGCCTCCCCTTAAGTACCTAATATGTTCTTTTTTTCTAGTGCTATGCTTCTTTTTGTCCTCCCTATGTAAATTTTTTCACAGTCTTGACACTTAAGCTTATAAATGCCTGATTTTTCTTCTGGTTTTAGGTTATCAGTATTATTACTATTAAGTAGGTTTTTAATTATTAATTTATAGATGAGTTGTATTTATTACACATTGGCTTATCTTACGTACCTATTTTGAGGACATGTTTTGCAAACCATCGTTTGAATCCTCGGCTCTTATGTGACTAAAGCTTGATTCAGTGGTGTGGGCAATTCTGGAGTTGCTGCTGCCATCTGTTGATTTAGTGATGAACTTAAATATGGGATTCTCTTCTGGCGGAATTTCAAAGTTTTGTTTAATAAATACGACTCATCTATAAATTAATAATTATTTCGCTTCACTGTGGTGTTCCAATAGTTAAATCTCGATAGGTTTTTAATGTTGTAATTGTTTTTTGGTGCCAATGTTATATTCTATTTCTTGAATTTTTTTTGGAACTTTTTTGTGGCCCAGGGGTGGTAAGTAAATTTAGCAAATCTAATTTCTTGTTTCATTGGTGAAAGAGCTGTGATCTGTTTTAATCTTTTGTGCAGTTTGAATGATTTTATTTTTTTATCTACAAGGCTTATGCCATATCCATTTTTAATTGCAGTTTTTAAGATTTGATGGTATTCTTTTTGATATTCTTGCTAGCTGAGGGGTAGGTTTACTAATCTGTGTGTGAGACTGTTGATGGTGGCATTTACTGCCATCTGTATACATTTTTAATTTGTATGTCACCCTACTCCTTTTTTGTCTTCTGTGTGCTGTTTGCCAAATGTTACCATTCCTGTAATTTATTTGGTTTCAATGATTTTTGCCTGATGTGATACTCTTTCTTGTGTATGTGCATGCATTTAGGCATGCATGTGTGGGTGTGTGCGTGCATGTGTGTCCTCTGTCTAAAATACTACATGTTTAAGATATTTCCAGAACAAATAAAATATATATCTTGAATATTCTGGAAATGTCCACAGAAGTTCTCTTCATTCTGGGTGACTTTTGCATAATTGGCAAACCTTAAGAGTTATAAAAATTTTACTGCACAAAAATGCTGATTTCATTAAACTTACAATTTATGTCTTACTTATTTTTTTGTGGCGTTAACCATTTCAAAGGTATTCCTTGTTATTTGTCTGAATTTTTCAATGCCTATACTTTTCTCAAATGGGATGTCATTAGTCATATTTTATCTTTGGGCCATATAAATAGAGTAGAATTTCTAATCCATCACATAGCGACCAACTTTAAATTGCTTAAAGTGTAACTCTAATTTTATTAACCATTTTAATCATTTTTCTTAATAAAATTAGCAATAAGATGTTTATCTTGAATGACCTGAAGTAGATAAATAAGCATCTGTAAGAGTAATTTGTACAAGAGTACAAAAAATTTGTGTGCAACACAACAATTTTTTTCTTTAGAGCTCTAACTAATCTGAGATGGTGCTATCAAGACATGTTATGATGGCTGCAAGAAAATGTGAGAAGGAAACGGCCTGAAATGTGACGAGACAATTCAAGGCTCTTGCATCTACGATAATGTACCTACCCGTACATTCATCCCTGTGTGTGTGCGTGTGCGTGTGTGTGTGTGTGTGTGTGTGTGTGTGTGTGTGTGTGTGTGTGTGTGTGTGTGTGTGTGTGTAACTACTGTATAAAAAATGAAGTCACTATGTCACCACATCCTCTGCACTCTCCAGACCTGGTCCCTGCATACTTCTTTTATTATTTACAAAGTTGAAAGCCCCATTGAAAGGACAAAGATTTGCAACGATAGATGAGATAAAAGAAAATTCAAGAAGTGTACCAAGACCCCTTGGTAACAGTATTAGGAGCATCTATTGTGGAGGAGAGTATTTCAGAGGCCATGCACAATAAGTGAAAGTTAGGAGTAGAACAATTTTGTGGACAAGTTTTAGAATTTTATGAACAGACCTCATAAATTGGAAAAATGATGAAGCTAGGTCAGGATTCTATGGTGGAGAGGTAACACTTCCTATCCGATTTGCACAATTGTTGAGTGGTGTGAAGACTGCTGAGTGGTGTTGCATTGTCAAGCCAAAGAAGAACATCTGTCAAACTTTGATGGGTGAACCCATCAAAGGTGAGTTTTAAGCTCCTTTGGGGGTACTGATGTACTGGACTAAATTTACTGTACATTCCTGAGTCAAACATTCAACCAGAATGCCATCCTGCTCATCCCAAAACTCTGTCATCATAACTTTCCTTGCTGATTGCACAGTTTTGAATTTGTTCTTCCTTGGCAAGGATGTGTAATGCCATTTCATTGAATTGCTTGCCTGCCTCGGTAGCGTGGTGGTAGCATGTCTGCCTCACGTTCAAGAGGTTCCGAGTTCGAATCTCGGTCAGGGTGAGTTACCTGGAAAAGGTACCTGGTGTTCCAATACAGTTAAATCTCGATATACCTGGATAAGGTTTTTCCAGGGGTTTCCCTTGTCCTTAAAGGCGAATGTCGGGTAAATCCAAGCTCTATGGACCCTGGGCTCATTTGAGCATCATTTCTCCCATTCCATTCATCGTCCGATATGACAACGTTGGAGGACGTAAATTAAAAAAAAATGAACTGCTTCTTCAATTCAGGTTCAAAACTTGGACTCAAGTGTCGTCTTCAGTCACAATTTTAGTCAAGAATGCCTCTGACTCCACATTAAAATGCTGCAAGAGACTGCTGGCTATTGTTTTTCTTGTCTCTTTATTGTGCTAAGTTAACATTCTTTGTACCCATTATGCACAAACTTTTGAGTAAGCATTTTTTCACTAATTTCCATAAAATTGTAACATTTTTAATACATAATAATTACACTTCCTTTACCAACGAGACACAATTCATTTGGCAGTGTTCACAAATGATCTTGCCAATTAGCAATTGTTTTTTGGAGTTATTGCAGTTGCTGGTTTGTCACTCTTCTTTTCATTAACCAATAATGTCTGTCCTTCAGCCTCTCTACATAGACAAACCCAGTATCTAACAGTGCTGACATTTAACTGTTGTATCCCTATAAACATTTTCAACCTTTGAAGAATGTGAATGGTGTTTCACATTCCGCATTTAAAAAATACTACTCTAGAATACTGCCTTATACATAACTTGGTATCAACCATTTTATAACAGAATGCAGTGCTGCCATCTGCTAAGAAACTGTTACTGCAGTATATTGAAAAATAAGGTTTGAGAAATTGTGCCAAATTAGAATTTTGTACATTGCTAATTTATTTATGGGTAAAAGAAATAGGAAGCTTTACAGTCGTGCGTAACTGTTACAGGAGTGATGTTCACTTTATGTGTCATAGGGTATATCCTCCTCTCTCTTACAAACATGGCCTTAACATTTACTTCAGTTTTTTCCTCAAGATCATGTGTGATCATGTGATTAAGATAATATTTGGAAATAAATGATAGATATGAAGAACAATCTGCTTTAAGTATGCGTAAGTTTAGTAAATTAAGGTTTATGCTTCATGAATTTGTAATTTAAAATATGAACACAAAATAATTCATCGAACCAACTGTATTAAATGTAAGCAAAAAATGAGACTACAAATAGTTTTATGAATTAATTTAGATGTCACTAAAACTAAATTCCTCCAAATATCACTTAAATGCACACACAAGTTGAAAATAATGTGAATTCTTGTTTTGTTGATATCTTTCACCAATCTCAAGCAGTTTCTTCTCCCCCTTTCCTGAGTAGTATTTATTGTCTGTTCTTACTATATACAGCATCAGAGACAGTGATGTTGATCTGGAGCACACCACCTCATGTTTTATAGTATCTAATTTTGCTTTGTGCAGTATACCTGTTTTAGCAGGATTTCATTCTAAGGATGTAATTTTTGAAGTAAGCAGTATCTCTAAGAAATTTTGATGTGTGTGATGAACAATAACAAAGCCAAAAATTGTACAAGCAAGGATCTCAGCAGAACTCCTGCATATTAATTGCAATATTATTAGCAATACATTCTAATGTTGTGATTTTGAAACTTGTTTCCCTGAGAAGTCAGTACTAGGGCTGCGACATCGGGGCAGGAATGTGCAGATATTGGGGCAGGAACGTGCGGATATCGTATAGAATAGGAAGAGTCAGGTTACAGCAATAAAGTTTAAAGGTCCCTAACACGGCATGGTAATGTCCAAATGGCTATACAGGTGCCAGGGTATTGTATTGCAGTCGTACTCTATCGTGTTTCACACCTGATGGCCATAGTATTTTCATGGCATTGTCAAATATTGCACTTATAGTAGAATAATTTGCAACACTGACTACGTCACTTGTTAGAAGATATGGTCCAATGGAGCCTTCTGCGTCCAGTGCTCCAGCAACCGCTCTTACCAAAATTGCCCAATGACATCCATTGTTTCATCCATTGAAACCCATATGTTGCGGTTATTTAGGTTCATTCTTATACCATCAAAGCACTTATCATAACATTTTTTTACATAGTAATTACCTAAAGTCATAGGATGTGGAATTGGTATGTCAGTGTACTTTTCTAAAAGCACACACAACTTTGTATCCTGTAGTTTATGTAAAGGAATATTGGTAGAAATAAATGCCGTTTGATTTAATGGCAGTACGTCTTGTAGCGATGAATTCTCACATTTTGCAACATACGCTTATGTGTTGCTGTAATGATGTCGTAGCACATTACTCGGATTACTATGAGCAATTGTTTTATTGCAAGTTTTTCAATAAAGGTTTTCATGAAAAACAGAGAAAACATGTTCCCCACACTCAAATATATACTTTTGTAAACCTGTGGACATTTGTAACCTTTCCTTTGGCATTGTGTTTGCATGAACTCCATGTGTCGATTACTGTGACTCAATGTACGGTGTACCCAACCCTCCCATTGAAATCAGTCCAATACAGGTGCCTCCCAACACACGCAACTGCTCCAATGTCACTGCCCTAGTCATTACATTGAAATCTGTGATTACAGAAATCATTAGTACCTGGTGCTTGTAAACGTTGGCAGAAAAGGTTGTTCTTGTAGTGATGTTTCTCCAATACATCTAAAATGGAAGTATATTTCACTCCCACAAAATGTTGTTACAACTGAATAACCACAGTGAAAATGCAACACTAGCCAGACAACTTCTGACTATAGAAACAAACTGTTTCACAAAACATGTCAAATGAGCAAATTAAGAAACACTAGTATTACTAGTTCAACTTCACCTTTCAGTTAGCTTGTTCTCGTAAATTTGTTGCTTAATAAATTTCACATTTTTTTGGATATATTTCAACAATTTAACTATTTACAATTAAAATTGTGTATGTTGCATATTGTGAGTGTTGTGTACTAATAATTTAGTTAATTATTGGGTCAATTTTGACAGTATATAACTTACTTATTTAATAAGTAAAACATCTTTGAGAGCTAACTGCCCTCATCTTCAGATCCTAGTCCACTGCCTATGTCGTTCATTGTGGTGGTTAGCCTTGTAGCTAGCTGGTGGTGGTTTGATGAACCTCTGCATAAGTATGTTGCTTGGTAGAATTTCAAAATTGAAAATGTATTTTCTGTTTTTTTCAATATAAATGTTTTCCTAAACTTTTGGATTCTATCTTTTTCTGAAATGCTTTTAGTGTCATCAGATTTTTGTTTATGGTGTGCTGGTCTCTTCAAAAATGGCAAGTTCCTGCTGATGTGTATCTTTTTCAAAGAAACATAAAAACAACATGCTTTCATTGAAAAAACTGATTACAAATAGTATTTTCAATTAATCTGGACGTCACATTATTAAATTCCCCTAAACACGCATAACATGTTTTCAATTTTGAAATCCTGCCAAGTAACATACTGAGAGCAGTTCATCCAAACATTACAAGAGACAAGGGCAACAATCACAATGAATGGCACAGACAGTCAATTAGGCACTGAGGATGGGAGCAATTAGTTCCTTAAATATATCATTATTAAATATGCGATACAGTGCCAAAATCAACTTAATTAACAAAATATTTTACCAACCTTACATTTCACATTTTCCTCCTATTAATTCTAATATTATATAACAATCTCTTTGAAATGCAGAGTTCTGATGATGCTCATAAGACTGTCAATTGCCCTCTTTCCTTTACTCAATACTTTAGAGCTTTTAACAGAGTGATTACTGAATGCACCATAACTCATTCATAACTGTTAGAAGAGTGTTATTTTGTAAAACACACAAAACATAGTCTCCAGAAATGACTCAGAGAATACAGGGTAGAGATCTGAAATGCTTCTAGATTCCTGGGAAATTAGGAGCAGGGTTTTAGGATCATGATTCATTAACATATTGCCAAAATGTAGGAAATATGTTAGAAGCTTTATCATGCATGGTTATGAGTAAGTCAAACAGTTTTCTGAAACAGAAAAGTTTTCTAAAATTTAATATTAGCCCTCACACAAACAATCTACAATATTTACAATGTACAAATGGTTCCTTAGGAGGATTTTTCTGCAAACAAAACATTTTCTCTACAACATGCAATTAGTTTTCATATGAATATACGCAGAACAATGTTCATCATTACAATAAATAATAGTTACATGGAGAACAGAAGAATCACTAGAGAGCAGCTTCAGTAACCTGTACAACCATAATACATGCAAGCAGCCTTTCATTTATTTTATTTTTACAGCATGTGGGTCACTCTGTTGTTAACAATTCACTGCCCCTCCACATCACATGCACAAATAAATGTAGCTTTCGCTAAGGCAATTTCACACAATGAATATATTATGTATTTGACTGAAGCAATTCACACCATTTGGTAACATTCCTCACTTGTCTTCAAACTTACGTTATAGCAGGCCTAACTTTTCCAACATGCAGAAAATACAAATAACTTCTGCTTTGTGCAGGGGCAGCAGTTTAGCTATATCACACAAGAAAGGAATCCCATCCTTTAGTGTTCTCCATATTCATGGCTAAAGACACATTTGTGGAAACACTAAATTTAACTGAGATCTTGAAATGAGGTATAAAATCATTTTCATCAATAAACTATACGGTGACCATACATAACATACACTGCATACAAAATCTCGCCTTATCCTATGTTATGTATGAAGACCTGAGTAAGAGGAAATTGCACCTTGAGCAGTGCAATGCTCTGGGTACATTATGGAGCACTAGCAAGTTGCATATAACACATTACAAAATAAAATTTGTTTTCATTGTCAATTTCTTTAGTATTATATTCAAAAAAGGGTCTATCAAAATTTGGCTATTAAAGATATGGTGAATGAGGAAGCATAAAGCATCTCAGAAGATCTCCCAGAGCATGTTAAAAATATTCAGAAGGAAAAGCAAAGCTTTCATTTATATGCCATGATAAACATATCCATCAGGAGAGACATAATAGAAACTAGAAAGCTTAGCATTCCAAATTATGAACCAGCACTAAGCAAAACTGAGTTTAGTATGCCAATCACCTTTAAAATATTATGCACATATCCATAACACCACTGTCATCATAAATGTTACTGCAATCTTTTAATTAAGAGAACAAATCTGACAAACTGTATTGGTTTCTAAAGATATGCAGATCAGGAAAATATGAAAACTTGCAAAATGCACAGAATCACACTTTGTACATGAATAAAACACATTTTTGCTAGACCTCTGAGTACAACTTAACTGTATCTAAGAACTTCAATATAATGGAAACAAAATTACAATTGATTATGCAAGTGAAGGGAAAAAAAGGGCAGGGTAATATTTGCATACAAATTTTAAAAATGTTCACACTTTTCTTTCACTGCAAGAAGGTGCCTATTCAAGAAAAAAAAAGTTTTAAAGAAACCTTGATCCTTTGCAGGAAAGAAAGAGGGAGGGACAAAAAATACAATTTTTCAATAACTTCCAAAGTCATAATTGAAACTTACACTGTCTGCTTGGTTTGGACACAGTTTCTTGTAGACACTTTCAATGAAGTTTCTCCTGAAACAAAGTAAAAGCAAGCATTCTTTTCAATATCTGAGTTAAAGGATCAGCAGCAGCTCTAATTTGTGAGATTCATAAAAGTTATTACATGATGCTTTAGTGCATATTCATTAACAAAATGGTTGTCCTTAACCATAGGCACAGAAGGAAGAAACAAATTTGACACACATTTATTGTTATGCTTGCTAATTCTATTCAACGTTGTATGGCTTCTACTAGCTTAATTTTGATTCACTAATATACTGGATTTAGTTACTGTACCATGTTATGAAACACAAAGAGTTTAAAACAATTATGAAAGGGTAGAGCCAGACTGAAAAATTCAATACCATAGCCGGGATTTGAACCACGGATCTTCTGGTCTCCATCCAGCCGCTCTAAACCATTGAGCTACTATGGCCAACGTGCCAACATGACATTAAATTCTCCAACTGACTCGTGTTTTGCCAGTAAACCACTAGGAGTTCTCATAAACACATGAGACAATTACCTTAATGGCGACTTACTATGCTGTAAGTACTTTAAACAATTAGTTGAATACAATACAAACCGTGATATACAAAGTTTAGAATGGTGCAAAAATAAAACTTATCTTTTGCTGAAGTACACAGAAAAGCAAAATAATATGAAATGACTGAAGTTTATGAGTTCACTTGTCTCTAAAATTAGGCAAGTGAGTCAACCTTGTATATACTTTTCTCCACTTACAAGTTTTTTGATGAAGACTAGTTTCTGGGAACCTCTTCCCTATCGTCAGTTCTGTGGTTGATGATGCATCCGGTGTCTGCATCTGGCTTGGTGTCGTGCTGCCATCTAATGTCCTGGTAAGTTTGATGACGTCATCTACCGTGGGAATTTCAAAATTCATCAAGAGGTCCTGTTTCTTCGTAATAAATATGTTTTCCCAAATCTGTAGTTCCAGAGGTTTCTTTGCCTGTTTGATCAGTTCTATTTCTTGTTTTATGTTGTGATTCTCAGACCAAAAGTGATGTGCTATGGCCGACTTGTCCATGTGTTTGAATTTAATATTTCTGAAGTGTTCTTTCATTCTTGTTCCTAGATTCCTTTTGGTCTTACCAATGTATATCTTGTCACAATCCTGGCAGCTCATTTGGTAAATGCCTGATAGTTGAGTTTTCGGTGTGCTATATACAAGGTTGACTCACTTGCCTAATTTTAGTAACAATGGCACTCCACTTTCTGAAATACTTCTTTTTATTCTATATAATCACTTGTCTCTGTTGCTTACCTGACCACTAGATGCACCACGTTTTTGTTTATTCAGTTGATAGAGACAAACCCATCCAATGTCATCCACAAAACTGGAATATGATATGTGATGGAATTTCCATAAACCCCTGTGACAGTTTTAACCAGAAGATCTTTCTAATGCAACTGTACAACAATATGGTGCTCCTAATTTTCACCAACTTATTCACAAGCACCTGAATGTTCCCTGACCAGGACATTGGATGGGCCACATGAATCAAATTTGCCAAAGCTCGCTTGGCCTCTGAGTTCTCTTGATCTAACAACCTATGATTTCTTTTGTGGGGGTTGTGAAGGATGCCATGTATTTCTTCTCCCCCTCCCCCCATTATTCCAGAACCTGGATGATTTGAAGTAATGCATGTCTGTTGCACAAAGCTGAAAACTGGGAACATGTTGGAAGCATCTGGCAGGAAATTATGTACCATTATATAACCGCTGTGGTGTCCATATCCAACACTTGTAATGTCCATGTGAAAAGAATTCTATTATTTCATACTACTTTTGTTTCCTTATGTCATTTTAGTGAAAAATGAATACATTTTAGTTATGTACCGTACTTCTATGTGAACTATACAGCTAGCAAAAGTTAAAGGCATGTGAATGCTGGCCAATGCTCAAGCGGAGCGCTGTTGCCAAGCATAGTACATGTACCACAGAGGCTCGGTACATAGGAGCTGCTTTACCTGCCAGCAAAGGTTTTGGCTATTCCTTCCATAATTAAACAACACATTAAATATTCCTAAAACATTAAGATCTTACCTTTACATACGTCACAGAGGTGGAACAGCAAGCATGGTTTCCAATCCAGCAACTTGCTTTCCAATCCAGTAACTCACTTTCCAGCTTTGTGGGTCTTTACCAGAGATTGCAACACAGGCTTCCTCTCTTTTTCTAAGGATGAAGCTGCTTCACTACAAATTTGTGACACTGTGTGCACACTAGCTACACTACAAATTACAGAGTTAATTGCTGGGATTTTGAAAAATCTACAGTTACCCTATATCCTGGATTGGAGAGTTTTTGTAAAAACTTGTTCACATTAAATATAATTTTTCTTCCCTGAGAATGAATCGCTTCACGTTTGTTGATTGAAAAATCACTTGTCCCATCTTCGAGGGACATGTTCACGCACTCAGATCACAAACACTGGAAAGAATATGTGTATAATAATAATTTAATGTAATATTAACAATATTTCAGCTGGAGTTCAACACACGAGTTAACGATGTCATTCACTTTAACAAAACAACACCTCTACTCTGAAAACGAACTGAAAATTAACACACGAGTTAACAATGTCATTCACTTTAACAAAACAACACCTCTACTCTGAAAACGAACTGAAATTTAACTCTGTTTCAAACTGTGTGACTTCTGTTTTCATAGCAGGCACATTTATTTACGCTTGAGATATTGTGAGGAGAGAATGGTGTTGTTTTTCAGGCTTATCTGTGTTGAATGGATGGATGTTGGGTAACCATAACAATGTGAAGATAGAATGTGCATCGTTTGTGTTCTAAGTATCGTAGAGACTGAATTTTTGTATGGTCATGATCAGAAAACAAAGTTCTTTCTTATTATAAGATTGGCATCTGTCATTTTCAAACATTTATCCGATCATAATTAATTAATATGTTCTCAGTTCAGGTGCATGAGATGTGTTTAACACATTTGGCAGTGCTGGTGGGAGGCCCAAGCTTAGGATTGGCTGGAGTCTGCAGAACGGCCCGCCTCCATATGCCCTTAACTTTTGCGAAGATTATAGTACACAATGCTCCATATATTACTAGTACTTGCCTAGACCACGTTTCATTAGGACCTACCTAACATCCTCAGCTAATATCGACTGTTGAATTTTGACTTGGTGAACTCCTAGGTGGCGATAGAGGAATCTCTGTTGGTATTCTGACGAACTTGAACTTTGGGTTCTCTTCAAAGGTGGTGTCGAAATTGAACAGTTTTCCTTCATATTTCTTTATGAATATCTTTTCCGATGTGGTTAATGCAATTGGATCCTGAACACTTTTTAATAAATGGATTTCTTGTTCTAAATCATGATTATCATTCCAAAAATGGTATGCTGCCGCCGATTTGTCTATTTCTTTGTTCCTGATGTTCCTGAAATGCTCTTTAAGCCTAATGCTCAAATTCCTTTTAGTTTTGCCAATGGAACATTGTGCATGTGGTAAATCAAACTTCTGAAGGCAGCTAACGTAATGGATTGCTTTCCATTTTTCTTTATGTAATTATCAACATATGTACTATATGCGCAAGATTTCTTGCGTGCTGGATTTACGGTGTAGTGCGGGCAGAGTGGAAGAAAAGAGAGCTAACACGCTTTTGTTTCTGCAATGTGATCAACCTAGAAAAACACAATTCAGTCAAATTGTGGTAAGATAAGCGAAGATATGCGCCGAAGGTATGAGATGTGGCAACAAACAATTGAACTCCATCCGATATGCTGTATGCTTATATATTTACTGTTATAAAACACATAAAAGAATTAAACAAATATTATGACAGCTATAAACACTCACTCGCTTTGTGATTCTTCGATTTCCAAGTCTACTGCGTCACTTTCATCGCTTGTATCCTCTAATGTGTTAATAATTTCATTAACTGCATTTTCTATTACACCATCGTTTCTCCAATATTGCATTTCCAGCTCTTGGACCTTCTTAGCATATCCTTCCCGATCCGTCGCTTCTATAGCAAGTTTCTGCAGATTTGTGGCTCTCGTTAACATTGCGTACTTTGTAAACATTCTTTATTTTTGCCCACGCCAGCTCAGTTGCATTCAGATCACAGTTATACGGAGGTAGACGAAAAATAGTGTGTCCCCTTTTGAGAGCCGTAACACTGACAACATAGTCTTGCTTTTAGATTTGTTGTAAGCTGGTTAGCTAATAATTAACCTCAAAATTGCTTAAAATGAAATGGCATACGTGTGAAAGCTTAGCATATTAGCCACTAGATGTCACAGTGTGTAGCGTATTTCCTGTTTCAAAGTTGTCATCTGTGTTTACGAAAATAGGCGAAACCTGCGGAATGAGGACTTGGGACCCGAACGCTCAAGAAATCTTGCGCATATAGTAGGTTTCCTATGTATTCCAAATGTCAATTGTACAACAAATGAATACTTCACTGTTAATAGTGCTTCAGATTTTAGTATTTATGATAGTGACATTTTGAAAGATGATGCTACAGAAGAGAGGCACTAACACCCAAACACCATTATTATCTAACATCACAAAATATACAGATAATTACGTGGAAAATGAAGCTAGTTACAGTGAAGCAAATATTTGTGTAATATTTGTGTAATATACAGATAATTTTCAATTGGTTACATACATATAGAAAAGTGGATAGTTATTAAACATTTTCTTGCCCCATGATATACGAGGGCTATCCAGAAAGTAGATTACGTTTTCGTCTGTTTCCGCTAGGGGCGGGGCTAGCGCGGCCATCTTGGGGTCAGAGCGTTGCGCAGCTCAGTCGGCATCTAGCCGTGCTAGTGAGAGGTTCGTGCTGTGCTCCGTTCAGATACTGTGACGGTTTGAAATGTCTGCGTCAATTGAAAATCCTGCGAGCTGCAAGGTGCGTGCAGTAATAAGGTTTCTGACTGCAAAAAACTGTAAACCGATAGAAATCTATCGGCAGCTTTGTGAAGTGTATGGGGACAACATTATCACTGAAGGTGGAGTGCGTCAGTGGGTCATCAGATTTAAAAATGGCCGAACCAATGTTCACGACGAAGATCGAAGTGGGAGACCCAGCATAGTGACTGCCGAACTTGTCGAAAAAGTCGATGCTAAAGTCCGTGAAAATCGAAGGTTCACAATAACGGAACTTTCTTTGAGTTTTCCACAAATTTTGCGAAGTTTGTTGCACGAAATCATCAGCGAAAAGCTTGGTTACCACAAGTTTTGTGCAAGATGGATTCCAAAAATCTTGACAGAGGACCACAAAAATCAGCGAATATCTGCAGCGTTGAACTTTTTGGACGTTTACCATAAGGATGCTGACTCTTTACTCAATCACATCGTTACTGGTGACGAAACATGGGTGAAACACGTGAACTGTGAAACGAAATTGCAATCAATGCAGTGGGGGCACACAAGTTCTCCCCAAAAACCCAAGAAATGCATGCAAACAATGTCGGCAAGGAAGATGATGGCGACTGTTTTTTGGGACAGAAAAGGTGTGATTTTGGTGGACTTCCTGGAAAGAGGCACTACAATAAACTCTCAAAGGTATTGCCAAACTCTCCAAAAACTCAGAAGAGCCATTCAAAACAAGCGCAGAGGAATGTTGAGCTCTAACATCTTGTTGATTCACGACAACGCCCGGCCCCACACGGCAAATGTCACTCGTGAAGTTCTTGAATCTTTTAAGTGGGAGTTGTTTCCTCATCCGCCGTACAGTCCCGACCTGGCACCGAGCGACTTCCACCTATTCCCAGCAATGAAGAAGTGGCTGGCTATGCAGCGTTTTGATGACGACGCACAGCTGCAAGAAGAGGTAACGAAGTGGTTGAAGGCGCAGGCGGCCGAATTTTTCGACGAAGGAATTTCCAAGCTCGTACATCGCTACGATAAATGCCTTAATTTGAATGGTGACTATGTCGAAAAGTAGTATTTGAGTGTGGCTTTCATCTGTATATAATAAAATTTGTTTCCTATACTTTGTTTACTTTTTATTCCAAAACGTAATCTACTTTCTGGATAGCCCTCGTATTAGACTGACAAGTCACTCGTGATTGATCTCTTGTGGAAGAGATAACGAGTTGAGATAACTAGTTACTGATAAGCAATACCAATGCCTATAGTTAAGGATGACATCCAGATTAGGTAATACACTACTATCTTTGTTACTTTAGTCAACATTCTGAGTAACTAGTTACTTTGCACTTGTTACTTTTGCAACTGTTAATGGGTGAAGAGTTACTGCCTCCATTCTTCAGTAACCATTACAAGGTAACCTTTTCGGTACCTAATTGGTAAAGCCAAAGGATTTGATGAATTTTACTTGGGATATTATAAAACATTTCATGAATCTTCTCTTGTTTGTCAAGGCAGTGGAACAAATGTTGATGCCTTTCTTACATAATTTTGCACTTACGATTAACTCATATCTTAAGATTTTATTCTCTTGTTGTTTTGTTTTTCATTACTGAAGCCAAAAGCAGCACCTCGATTAGAATTACCCACACCACCAGTGCTTCCACCAATGTATGTTTTAGAACCAAATGCATAGAAAGGGGTAGAAGTCCAGGAACTCATTCATTTAAGCTATACTATAGCAAACAATGAAAAACATCACTTACTTGGCACTAAGACCTCCACCAGGAGGTAAGCCAGAAATGTCTTCTTCAGCTAAAGTCTGCAGAACTTGTAGAAACTCCATGCCATCTCCCTGACGAATAATCTCTGTAAAAGACAAAAATGATAAAGTACTGTAGTTTCATATTTCAACAAAGAAATAAAATACAAACAATGTAGCAATAAGCAAACTACTATGATTGCAAAATCTCTATAAATCTCTACAATCGAACTGTTTTGATAAGGAATTAAGGGGAGAAGACCCAATGAA
The DNA here is from genome assembly GCA_030765055.1 of Mantis religiosa. Lineage (NCBI taxonomy): Eukaryota > Metazoa > Arthropoda > Insecta > Mantodea > Mantidae > Mantis > Mantis religiosa. The sequence continues at coordinate 46,144,957 of CM060949.1, read as the reverse complement.
GAAAATGTTAGAAAAAAGTGATAGAAAATTTACTATAATTGAAACAAAGCTTCAGACAGAGATTGGTAGAATTCACAGAAAATAGGAAACTAGAAGATTTAGCTAATTTATGAAAAGGTAGGAAGGAAGATTTAGCTACCATAGGAAATGAAATGTGTAGTGTTTAACGCCCGCTTTTACTACATACGGCACCGCAGGCGGTGACACTGATGATACATGAGATGAAGATTGAGCACCGGTGGAATGAGATGGCGGGGGAAACCAGAGATCCCGGAGAAAACACGCCCCAGCGCCGTGTTGTCCACCACAAATCTCACTTTGCGGTCGCCTGGGATCGAACCCGGGCCGCCTTGGTGAGAGCCAAGCGGTCTAACCACTGAGCCACGGTGCGGCCACTACCATAGGAAGTAAAATATCACAGGAAATAGAAAATAGCAGAAAAGATTTAAAGCAAGAAATGAAACAGAGTAGAGAATAGCTAAAACAAAAGCTGACCTTGAGCAGGTAACAGAATTATGTGACAGACCAGAATCATTTTGAAAGAGACAGAGAAAGTGAAGAAAATTCTGAACCAGAAGTAGAAATCAATGCAATTGCAGCAACAAGCCATAGATAATGTACAACCATATAGAAATAAAAAATAAAATGCTGAATGAATTAAAAGTAAAAACTTCAAATTAAATTCATCACATGATCTTTAGAAAGATCGCGTGATGAATTTTGAATCCTGCCAGTAGATGTCATCAATAAGTTTGTGTTGTCCCCGGTAGATGGCAGTAAGTCAGTGAGCTTTCTTCAGCTTCCAGGAGGGGTCAAGGTCGGTCGGTCGGTCGGTCGGTCGGTCGGTCGGTCGGTCGGTCGGTCGGTCGGTCGGTCGGTCGGTCGGTCGGTCGGTCGGTCGGTCGGTCGGTCGGTCGGTCGGTCGGTCGGTCGGTCGGTCGGTCGGTCGGTCGGTCAGTCAGTGTCAAAGTCTGTCCGTTGATAGGTTGAAAATGAAACAGAGTTGTTTTGGAACCGGTCCCAAAGTATTGTAAATACAGAGATAAGTAATAGTGACGTTGTGTTGCTATAATGTTTAGTTATTCTTAATACTTAGTTTAATTTACTGTCAGCAGCTTCAGCTTTTTACATAATTGCAACCAGTGCGTTTTTTTTTTTTCTGTAAAAAAGTTTACTGGAACTCTCTCACTCAATCATATTGTATAACAAATACATGAGCTCAGAAGTGTCAAACCTTCATACCTTACACTACAAGAAGTTCCAAACGGGGCTCATCACATTGGGACTAACATCTTCTCATGCTCTTCCTTTACTCTTAGTGTCAATTGCTAAATATCCACCTTGCAGGAACCAGGAATGGATATATAGCAAAGATCGGAAAGCAGGCAGAAGAGGACCAACCAGTTTGATGAACATTAATGTGCTTAATGTTTCTATTTTCAGAGATGCTCTTGTTGGTGAGAGAACTAGGTTCATCTGAGAGTAACCTGTTCAAACTCAGCAGTACTGATAGGGATACTGACAATGGTATTTACCAGCTGTAATAATGCAGCAGGCATCTTCTTTTGAAACAAGAACTCACGATAGCCCCTCATAACCTCTCTGGACTCCTAAGTATCTTGCACAAACTTTGCACTTCATTCTCCGCAAAAGACACATTTTCTTCGACTCTTGTCAGGCTAACATGCTGGATGCAACACGTTTGTCCATTCTGGCTACTGGATATGTTCTTCATACAAAAGACAATTTTCCATTCTTTGTATGAGACAACTGTAGAACTTAACTTTAAAGAGAGTCGATTAAAGACACTAAACAACACTTACTTTTAAATTTTTCCGGAACATGTTTCTGAGGCTTTGCCTCTATCATGAGAGAGCGTAGGCTTTCACGGCCGGAGTCAATATAACTGGAAGTTATTTCCGGGCTGTTATGCCGTGGTCTGCTGGATTTGTAGTTACCAGACGTTTCGTCCGCAACTGCGGCGGACATCTTCAGTGGTAGGTAGCATCCCTATCCAAGCCCGCCCACTCCCTCGCTCCGTCCGCCAGCCGGTCCAATCAGCGGAGGTCACTAACAGTATAAATACTGCAGCCCAGACAGTCAACACTTCAGACGCTACGCTAACTTCTCCGAGGAGACTACGACCACGCCACTGAAGATGTCCGCTGCAGTTGCGGACGAAACGTCTGGTAACTACAAATCCAGCAGACCACGGCATAACAGCCCGGAAATAACTTCCAGTTATATTTGCCTCTATCATCAGCCGGCTCTCGACTGGTTCTCGTTGGTGTAGCTGACACTATTTTGTCACAGGTCTCCTCTGGTGGCGGTTCAAGGAACTTGCTGAACAAATCTTTCTGGAGGATGTCGAAATTGAATACTTTGTTCCTATTTTTTGAAATGAAGATTTGTTCCCATGTGGATAGTTCTTGTTTTCCTGATGTATGTTTTAGTAGTTTTGGTTCTGGATTTATGTTGTGGTTTTTTCCCAAAAATGTGTGGCAACTGCTGATTTTTCTAATTGTTTATATTTTATGTTTCTAAAGTGTTCCTTTGCTCTTGTTTCTAAATTTCTTTTGGTTTTTCCAATATAAATTTGACTACAGTCATTGCATTCAATTTGATATATACCAGATTTTTTGTTAGATGGAATGGCATCTTTGATGTTTGAGCAAATTAGGTTTTTTAAGGAGAAATGGTTGACTGGTGCTAGTTGAATGTTTTGTTTTTTGAAGACTTTTTTGAATTTATCATAGGCCCATGGATGGTAAGTGAATTTTTTGAAAATCATATTAGTTTCTGTAGCTGAGAGGGTTGTGGTTTCCTTTAGTAGCTTCTTCTTTTTTGCTAAGTTCACTTTTTTGTCCACTAATGATTTGGGAAAGTTATTTTTTTGTGCTATTTCAATTATTTTGTTGTATTCTGTTTTGTATTCTTCTGCTGTGAGAGGGATGTTTACCAGTCTGTGTGCTAAACTATTGAAGATTGCCTGTTTGTGGGATCTTGGGTTGTAGCCATTAGCTTTTATGTAGTTGTCTGTATGTGTTGGTTTTCTGTAAATGCCAAAGTTTAGTCTGTTTTTATTCCTCATTATTTTTAGATCCAAAAATGGTAAATGCTCATCTTTTTCTATTTCTACAGTGAATTTGATGGTTTTTTCTTGGATATTTAAAAGTTTTAGTGCATCACTGATGTGTTTTTTTGGTACTATTGCAAAGATGTCATCTACATATCGTTGCCAGAGTTTGAACATCCAAGGGAAACCTTTGTTGATCCTTATTTCTAATGCACTCATGTACAGATCGGCCAGGAAGGGTGATAGGGGGTTGCCCATTGCTAACTCTCTTTAAAGTTAATTTATCATAACAACACTGTTTTCAAAACTTCCAAGAAAGGAATTGCAACTGTAGAACTGTTTAGGATCAAGAGAGCAATTCACATTGGATCAATTTGGTGACCTCTTCTCTAAATTGATTTCTCTGAACTTCAGGATCTTGAACTGCTGTTACGGCTTCATGATAGTATTGTCAACCATTCACTTTTCTGCATTCAAATACCTTAATCTGCCTTGATATACTACTGTGGGCAGTAAATAATGTAATATCACATGTCTGAAGTTCCAAACTGAGTTCTGACAGTTTCTGGAGGGTGTCACACATTAGTTCCAGATCCAAAACAAAATTTATGCTTGTCATTTTATTTAACAAACCTTCATATATTGCTCTTTCAGACTTATCATATTTTTCATCTTCTTTAGCAGCTTTGAAATGAGCCACAAGTGCTTCTTAAGTTTTCTACACAGCAGAAACACTTCTGAAACTTGAAACTCTTTTAGGTTAACGAACAGAAGATGGCAGCATTAAACGCTGTGAATTAAAGAATTTCTTCTGCATCAACAATGATGACAGAAGTTAGATGTTCTGTGATGCAAACTCTTGAACTCAATAATGGGCAGTAATTTCAAATTTAAATTTCACTGGAGTTTGTAAAAGTTTACCGGAACATGTTCCAGCATGTTCTGGATGAAAAAAAAACACTGATTGCAACAAAATTATATAAGAGCAAGTTTATATATTTTTAATTGGACAAACGGAAATGAGATAAGAACAGGTTAGAAATTTGGCTAAACTATTTAATAAGGCATCAATAAGAAATACTTCAATATGAAAAAAAGTTCATCTTAAAATATATGACAAGTATCTCAGCAGCTGTATAATGCATGTCAGACTACTTCAATCATGATGTAAATGTCAAACGTTGAAATCAGCCAGAGCAGAAATTTGGCAGTACAGGAAAGATTTCTCGAGAAGAAATGGAAGCCTTCACAAGATTTCTAATCAGCTTGTAAGCTTGATAAACACTGGCCAAATAAATAGAATGGAGTAATGTTTGCATAGAGCATGGAGCAAGACACTATTGTGATTAAGCATAAGTTCCTATGAATGCTATAAAAGAACACTAGGAAGCACATCAATAACTGAAAATGGAATACGAGATGCATTTTCATCATTATCATCAATTTGTTGTTACTTATTAATGGCAGCAAATTCCTGAAAACCCTCAAGGAGGGGTACCTGAATGTGTTATATGTACACTGCTTGTATTCAATCAAGTCACTTAGTGAAAACTGAAATCACTGTTTAAGCCTCAGGTAAGCAAACTGTATCTATAGTCCAGCAACGCAAAGAAGGTCCCTCAAAGGAATGTCCTGTGTTACACAGTGGGACAAGGACAGCGAATGCGTGTGGCAGAGAACGCCTGCTACACAAGGAGCAGAACCACTTAAAAAAAAAAAAAAAAAAAAAAAAAAAAAAAAAAAAAAAAAAAAAAACATATGCCCTGTTCACTCTGTACACTAAAACCAAGAAGATTCATTCACAAAAGCAGAAGCCATCAGAATGCTTTTGAATGATCTGTAACTGTACTGATATATGTCATAAACCTGTCCAGGGAGGGTGTGGTAACCTTTGCCAAACCCCCTATGTCTCATCCCTCGGAGACTATCTCTCCTGTGGAGGAGTATACCACTTTATCATCTGGAGAGAAGATTTCAAGTTATCGTCTGTGGTATTTATGGTGATGAAATAAACGAGGAAAATAAATTGTGTACAAAGAATATAAAATCACTTATTGTATTTATCAGAATACAAGACAATGTTACTTTTTTCCAAAAATATTAATATTGAAAACTAGGGATCATCTTGCATCCGTGATATAGTCCAAGTAACTTGAGTTGGCAGCTGAGTAAAGATGTACACTAAATGAATTGATCTGTTACCAATCCTGAAAGAAAGCTGAATTACACATATAGAGTAGTTGATACATGTACCAGCAATGGCTCCAAATGTATATAAAATCATCCTCAGTTTCCTTTCAGAATTGGTAACAGACTAATTCATTTAGTGTACATCTTTACCCAGCTGACACGTCAAGTTAATTGGAGTGTACATGCTTCCAAAAAGTATACTAGAAAAAGTTTCATGGGTACCGGATGATGTTGCCAATGATGAATATGGGAGGAAATGGTACAGGTTGTGGTGTATGCAACAGATTCTGCATGTTTCATTTTGTGCCAAAAAGTTAGCTTTTGTCAAACTTAGAGTGAAAAAAGGCAGACATGTAACAGTAAATAAAGACAAAACTGCATTATAGCCAGTACAGAGTGAAACAAGTACAGGAACACATCAGATCACGAAAAAGCAGAGTGAAACAAGTGTGGGAATACAAGGAATTAGAAAAAGGGATGAGAATTAGCCAAGGTGCACTAAAATGTATGGGCATATTGGCAAGGCAAAAATATGACTGTTACAGGTAAATTGTAGAAAGGAAAGAATAGAATGGAGTCATGAGAGGTAAAAATATGAGCAAATGTGATGAACTTTTTCTTTTAATTTACGTCCTGCAAAGTTAAGTCATATTGGACGATGAATGAAATGGGTGAAATGGATGCTCAAAGGACCCAGGGTCCATAAAGCTTTGGAGTTATTCAACATTCATCTTTCAGTATAAGGGAAACCCCATAAAACCTTATCCAGATAACTCACCCTGACCAAGATTCAAACTCGGGACCTCTTGAACGTGAGGCAGACATGCTACAATCTACACTACCAAGGCAGGTAAATGTGATGAACCAATAGATAATCGGAGAAATGAGATAAGCAGCAAGTGAAGCAAAACATAATAATAATAATAATAATAATAATAATAATAATAATGATGATGATGATGATAATGATAATAATGATAATGATAATAATAATAATAATAATAATAAAAATAATAATGATAATGAAAATAATGATAATGATAATAATGATAATGATAATAATGATAATGATAATGATGATGATAATGATGATAATGATAATGATGATAATGATAATAATAATGATAATGATAATAATAATAAATAATAATAATAATAAATAATAATAAATAATAATAATAAATAATAATAAATAATAATAAATAATAATAAATAATAATAAATAATAATAATAATAATAATAATAATAATAATAATAATAATAATAATAATAATAATAATAATAATAATAATAATAATAATAATAATAATAATAATAATAATAATAATAATAATAATAATAATAATAATAATAATAATAATAATAATAATAATAATAATAACATAAAAAGAGGCAGGAAAAAGGAGAAACTATAAGTGAGAATCAACAAAGTGATGTTAAGAAAATCCAGGTTAAGTGAAGTAATACTAATAAGTTGAAATAAGAGGTAAATAATGGTCAGAAAAATTTAAAAATTTTACAAATAGCAAAAAAATTAACACATCTGGGCAAACTGCAGAAAGGGAAGAAAGATTTAAGTGGGGTTATAGCAAGTAAAGGAGAAGATTTGATAAAGTGTGACAAAATAATAGGTAACTGGAAGGATTGAAAAAGCTACAAGTGAAGTTCAATAATTCATAATAGGGAAAGAGGACATAAGAAATGGGGAGATGTGTGAACAGTATTGTAAAGTGAGGTTACTAAATCCAGTCCCAATGAAAAAATACAAATAAGAAGCTGAAACAAGTGGTAATAATTACAGGGATATACAAAACTTTGGGCAAATAGCAAAAACTAATACATAATAGACAATTAAATGGAAAGTACTTACTATTAAAAGCGCCAAACGTGTATTATGTATGTAATAGTATGAGCAGTTTATATTTATCCATCAATTACAGCATGATGTGAGAAAATTACAGTGTCACACCATTAAATTCCTAATACAGTGTGAAACAATTCAGCTGTATTAAAACTTAGGCACTTGAATTAGTGTTTCTTAAAGAAAACTTGTTGGTAAGGTAAGGTAATTATACAGACTTGCAATGTAAATGCAAATAAAAAAAAAAGGAACTTAATACAAAACTTCCCGTTAAACAGCACATCTTGAATAAAAGTTGAGTGTTTTACATGCTAAAGATGTTGCTTTTTATTGAAGCTTACAGTAGCTAAGAAATGATGTGTCTTCCTACCTGTTATCCTCCTTTCCAAAAAGGCTTCTAGTTCAGCCTCTTTATCAATTGCTTCTTGAGAAGGCTGTGGAACTCCAGGAAACGTGACTAGCACAATACTCATGTTGTCTCGGCTACCCTAAAGCACATAAAATTATCGATCAGAGGCATAATTATTTCATGTAAAAGTTCATCAAAGGCTGTTATACATCAAAACATAACTTCTGTTTTAAACACTTGACAAAAAACTGGAGAAACACAATGAAATAAGTTTAAAAAAAAGTTCAATGTTATTGAGAGCAGAGGGTTTTAATCTGGATGATTGCTAATGTTCTTGCTTAAAGAATTAAGTCATATTTTCCTCAAATCAAGTAATTAATAATTTCAGACCACTCCACGAGGTACTGAAGAAAAAAAATTACAGGAAGCATTGTGGAATACTTGCCTCTTGTGTCAAAGAGTGACAGAACTTATCACTTAAATAAGCAAATACTATAGAAGTTCCCGGAATTGTTATATAGATTAATATGCTGATTCCTTATTAAGGAATTGATTTTCTAATCTGATTATGTAAGTTGCTATTAAACATTATAAAAATTAATTCAAAAACACAAAAGGCAACACACTACTTTTAAGGATTAACAATTATCACACTGGCACTTTTATGATTTTTGTAGACTCATATACTTTGCAATATTAGGGATTTACATTAATAAATATTATTTCTATTTATAGAATATTGTATCTGCTTTTGAACAGAAAAGTAAAACATAACAGGTATGTAAGTTTAAGATTAATAGCTAATCTATTGAACGTGCAGATATACGCATGCTCTAGATTATGAACTTCACATTTTTTGTTATGAAGTGCTATATCTACATTTAGGTCTGCATGGTGCATTGAAAATCTGCAATATTTGTATTAAAGATATGAATAATATGGATTTATAACATAGTCATTAAAATTTGTCAAAAAACAAAAACATTTCCAGGAATAATATTCTATCTTTCAAGTTCATATTCATTGAAAATAAAAATGTTATTCATACTCTTAACATGATAGAAACCATTCAAAGCAAAATAATTAATGTTTAAGGAAAAAGTGAAGCATAACAAGAGCCCATTAGATGTAACTGAAATCTTGCTCTGAAATAATAAGTTATTACACCATTAAAATAAAAGTGAATCGAGAAGATATTGACACATTGCTTCACTCACACTGTTTTTCACAGCACATGTTTCAAGAGCTGTTGCTCCCATCATCAGCTGAATCTCTATATGCAAAAAAATCTTTTATGGAAAATAGGAAAAAATCTTCATTAATAAAAATCATCATACAATCATGAATTTTGAAACTCCACCACCGGACATCTTTGACAAATACATCATGCCATCTACCAACGACACAGAGAAGGAGGAAAACACTACAATTTGCACTATTCGAGACTCAACTGATGATGAGAGCAACAGCTCTTGGAACATGTCCTGTGAAAAATAGTGCGAGTGAAGCAATGTGTCAATATCTTATCAATTCATTTTTACTTTAACTTGTGTTTCACTGTCTCTATGCTTCTTTCAATTTTTATTACTTGGCATTACAGCATTACAAATCAGTTATTTCTTTCTATTTATGATTGAACTCCATTAATCCTTGGGCAGTAACTGAGTTACATGCATTTACTATATGCATTAAGAAATGTGTTTGATTTTACATTTTGGGATTATATATCATAAATTTAAATGCTCAACCATATGTTCATTAGAAAAATATCAAGTTTGTTACAATTTTAAGTTTAAATTTAATGCAATATTTTTGCATTTGTTGTTGGATGTGTCAACAATAAGCCTCTCACAATCTGATTGCTCACTTCAAGGTACATAGCTATCAACAGCAGACCATTCCATAATCGTTATCCCATCCTATCCAATGTAGAACTTTCAACAAGTTACACTGGAGATTGTTGTGCCTGCACCAAATTTAGTGACTCGGTTCTTTAAGAACATTCTGTGATAGTGTTCTGTGACTTCTATAAATTCAACTAAGAGAAGAGAAGAGAAGAGAGAGAGAAAGACAGAGAGAGAGAAGAAAACACCACCAACAAATTTTCCCCCAAGTTGATGATTATGTGAATTTTCATTTTGATTCAGCGTCAAGTCTTAGTCTATCAATTGCACAATGAATAATATGAGAAATTATATTGGGGAACAGCTATGTGAGTAATGGTTAATTCTTCGAGGAGAAAATGTCATTTAAAACATCACAGTTCAAACAACCTCACAAAGCAAACACTTCCATCAAGAGTATCATTGTTGAATTTTTACAGAAATATTATTTTATTCATAACAATTTATTCATTTACATTATAATGCTTATTTTATGTAATTCTTGGTGATAACTGTTAACTGTGTAGATATTCCCACATGCCCTATAGTATGGTACTTCTGTACTTGTATGATTCACTGGCTTACTGTAATAATTACAATAAAAGTTAGTCTGTATTCTATTCTATTATCACGTTTCACTCTGAAAGTTTTGAGAATGAACACACTAAAGTTTTAGAAATCTAGTTCTCATTGCTGGATTTTTCAAAGAGTCTCACTCTTTCAGAACATTTTTCAAATGCTGTACACTTTTTTTTTTTTTTTTTTTTTTTTTTGGAGGGAGTGCAAATACATAAGCAACTACTGCAATTTCTGGTGATTCAAATTTATTTTATTTTGGGGAATAGAAAAAGACACTGTACCAGAACTGAACTGTAGTGAAGATGGAAAGGTACCTTATTCCAATTCAAGCAGAAAATGAGTTGTTTTACATACAGTGTGGGCAGAGGCATTATCAAGGTGTAATAAATTCCACACACAACAGTTTTAGGAACACTTTGTTTTCAGTACATTGAAGATCTGTGGCAGACATTTTGTAGTGTTCCATCTCTCAGTGACAGTATTTTGTCCCTCAAATTGAATTCTCACAATATGACCATTAACTAAGAAGAATGAACAGATCATTTTCATGCCAACATTTATTGCTTGCCTCGGGGGATCCTATCCTAAGAAGACTCAGAACAATGATTAGCACTTGTTTCAGATCATAATGGTACATCCAGCTTTTGTCACTTGTTCAATGTTACAATGATTTTGGATCTTCTCCCACAATATTTTTTCTAACACTTCCTTACACCATTACCCTGCATTTTTATTTCTGGTCATTTGTGGGTAGGTAAGGGATCCAAAAGCTGTGAAGCTTCTTGGCATGAAGCTTTTCTTTAAAGATTGGCCTTACTGCTGCCAATGAAATATTTAGGGCTTCTTGTATCTAACCTGTGCAACAATCATCTTCTCACAACATGCACTCTACTTACACCACATTTTCAATCTCTTTACTTAAGCTGCCATCCTGCATGGTCTTCTTCTTTGAGAAAATTCTTTCCTCTTCTAAACTGTACAAACATTGACAAATGGTAGATTGTTATGGGCAAAAACTGCTAAATTCACAAGCACTCTTTGAGCAAAATAAAAGTGAATTGAGAAGATATTGACACATTGCTTCACTCACATTGTTTTTTACAGGACATGTTTCAAAAGATGTTGCTCTTGACTCAGCTGACGATGGGAGCAACAGCTCTTGAAACATGTCCTGTAAAAAACAGTGTGAGTGAAGCAATGTGTCAATATCTTCTCGATTCACTTTTATTTTAACTTGTGCCTCACTGTCTCTACGCTTCTTTCAATTTTTTTATACTTTGACTGCTCATCACTCTCCTACACCGATTTTAAAGCATAGAAAATTATAGTGCAGAAACATTCTTGTTTGAGATCCATTCTAGCATCTGGTGCAGCAACACATGGGTGTGCATACACAGTAGTGCGACACTGCACACTGTAGGAGCATGCCCAAGCTTGCCCAAGTTAATATTTGAAGTTCAATCTAAAGCTAGAAAAAAATACTCAGGCTTACCACCAATCATTCTTTCCTATTTTCAAAACTTTCAGAGTGACCCTCGTAGCTTTCTTTGATTTATACGTTTTTTTTAAGTTTCTCTTGAAAAGTGTAAGATAGGGAGTTTCACAATACAAAAATTCTAGCACTGGAAAAAATAATCCTTCATTTAGCAGCGTCTATAAAATAGAAATATTCATTTGGAAGTCACAAGAAAATACACAAAGTCACATTTAACAACGATAGATGAAATCGTAACAAAATGCAGAAATTAAATTTTGATTCTAAATCAAATTGGAGTGGCAAGCTTATAAAGAATGTGAGTTAGAAAAACATAAATCTTTGAGTAAGACAATTATTCAACACTCACCACAAAAATATTCAAAAGATCATCTATCCTCTGGAAGATACATAACTACAAATAACTCAAGTGAATGTGAACATAACTATGTGCAAGAAGATTGTCACATAATGGCTTAGGACTGCCAGCATCACGCATGCTTCTTAACAGATGTAATATGGAATAGGTTAGTTGCAAAAATTGCAGGGAAATGAATGATGAACATGTTGAATGAAGCAAAAGGCTTACCATCTCATGTGTTACACTAATTGGAGAAATTCAAGAGGAACCAAATATTTTACATAATGTCAACACTTGTGACAAGAACATTTCTTCACGTCACAAAAAAGGGTCCACATGGAATGCAGATATATTCATGATAGCATCTATTCACTGAATACACGACCAAACAAAATTTGAGTAAAACACTGAAAAGATAATGCACTGCTTTTATACAAATCATTCTGAAAATCATGTTTATAATTATTTGTATTTCTATTTGCATTTATTTAGCTCATATAACTTCTTCTTTAACGTCCGTAGTTGTACCACTATTGCGGTGTTAGGGGATTCTTGTTCCTCTATACCTTTTAAGGTCGAGCCTGATGAACCAAAGCTTTGGATCCGATAGAGAACCAGGATAGGTGATCAGCCCCATGCCTGGTGTGAAGGTGAAGGAAGTGAATGATATATATATGAGGGTGAGATGAATGATAAAGATGGAGCAATTAGCTGAATGCTGACAGGGGAAACCGGAGGACCCAGAGAAAACCCTTCCCAGCACATGTTGTCCATCACAAATCTCATTTTGCAGTCACCTGGGTTCGAACCTGGGTCGTCTTGGTGAGAGCCAAGCGGTCTAACCACTCAGTCATGGCAAGGCCTACATGATATAACACATACATAAATTGAGTAAATTCTCGTAAACTGTTAACTCATAAATATTATGTATAGGTAAAAGAAATTAAAACACACTATTTGCAGTTTACTGCTAAGATATCTGATTGGACCACTGGAGACACTTGAGAAGTGTCAATAAATCTTACAAATGTATAAAACATTCATTCAAGCTCAGCTAACTATTCAAGATATATCAACAAACAACTGTACAATGTACACACCTCAAGCACTATCTAGAACTCAATTTCGACCTAGAAATGAACAAAGAGCTACATGGCTGCTATTTTGAATTTGATCAGGAACTGCATGGTGCTGCCATGGATATTCTAAGATAACTGTCAAAAATGGGCTTCAGCATTTGTTTATAACATAATCAGGAGTAAAACTTTGTAAATCAATGAATAAAATTAATTCAACAGGTTTTAACTGTAATTTAGTTTGTAAAATTTTTATATTTTCTCATCTAACATTCCAACCTTAACTATGGTATCATTTCAGTGATATTTTATGGTAGGCATATTTAATACTAAACTACATTTATAATCAACTTGTTTTCTATATAATAACTAACCTTATAGAGGCATGTATCAACAACTTGGTTTGCAATGTTTTCAAGGTCATTTGTAATAGCAAGGCGAGACCGTACAAAATCACAAAGATCCTCATTGGACATCACATCCCAGACACCATCGCATGCCAGCACCAGGAACTCATCCCGCTCCTCATCTCTATCCATCACAGAGACTTCTGGCTCAGGAGAGACCAGCTGCTCACAAGGTCCACGTCCTTGCACATTCTTGTACTCATAATCTCCAAGAGCACGTGACACAGCAAGTGAGCCATTAACACGCTGTATCATCACGCTGCCACCAGCCCTCAGGATACGCTCCTTTTCACTTGGTAGAACAGGCTTATGATCTCGTGTTGCAAAGACTGGTGTACCAGAGCGGCAAAGAACTGCTCTAGAGTCCCCACAATTGGCCACGTATACCTGTCGAGGAGATATGAGTGCACAAACAGCTGTGGATCCAGACTTGTCCTCGCCGCTTGCTAATTCTGGAAGTTCTCGCATTCTATCATCCAGTCTCAGGAACCCTGAACGAATTGCCTTTGTGACATCATCATGTCTGAACTCTTCCGTCTGTACAATACATTCTAAAAGATGATCTGCACAGTGAGCAGAAACTCGAGCTCCTGCATGACCATCAAACACTGCAAAGAATGACCAGTCAGGAAGTTCATCGCCTAAACCCGTTACAGCTCTATGGGCATCTTCCATTTCAACCCTCCATCCTTGCATGCTTGCCACTCCATAACGCAAGCCATTTCCACAGCCATGTTCATTGTGTTTTTCTGTCTTTGGCTTATCCAAAAATGCACCCATTCTTCTCCCTTGTTAAGTAGCAAGCATCTTCATCTGCAACAAAAGACAGTAAGTTTCATCTATTTGTACTAAGATCTACAAACAAATATTTTGCAATGAATATGAACTACATAAGCAAGAGAAATGTATTGTCTTAATGGAACAAAGGAAATAAATGTAAAATACTAAGCCACGATTAATTCTCAAAGAGCATCCCTTTCCTTCAGACATGCTTACTAAACTACCGAGTATTCACTTGAATACAAAAGGATATAGGGAAACAATTATGTATCAACAACATAAATTCCCTATTTATACGTCAGAATATACAGTACCTATCTAACAAAAGGGAATCTTTTGCAAAATTCATCAACAAAACAGATGTTGATATTGTTGCGGTAACAGAGCATGGACTACATAAAAGTCAAGAGTCTGTATCTAAAATGGATAACTATTCTACTGTTGACATATTTAGAAGGAAAAAAAAAAAGTGTAAAATGATGCAGCAGTATTACTGGTAAGAATTACAATAATATTACATTAGCTAAAATACGAGATTTTAATATTGAAATGGTGTGTAAGATTGTACGGGCCCAAATCAAAGTGGATAATGAAGAGGTTAAAATGTATGCTAGATAATGCTATTTATAGGTCTTCACATGCTAAAGTAAATGAATTTCTTGAATGCATGTATAGAGTATTAGGATACTGTTTGAAACGTAACTGTAAAATAATAATAATAATAATAATAATAATAATAATAATAATAATAATAATAATAATAATAATAATAATAATAATAATAATAATAATAATAATAATAATAATAATAATAATAATAATAATAATAATAATAATAATGGGCAACTTTAATATATATGCTGATTATGTGTAAGGGGATTTTAAGAAGTTACAGGATATGTTTTGTTCATTTAATCTAAAAAATCTGAAACGACATACAAGGGAAATACTTTTAAACTCTGTAAGTGACTATAATATTTAAAGGGAAGGGAAAGGTTTAAAGGGATGTCAATTTGTTGCTGGAAACACGATAAATCACCTATCTGATATTCATGCTCAATATTTAGTTATACACAATTATAAATTTGACAGTTAAAATGAAAACCCTCAGAGAATTTACAGAGTCTAATATTTTAAAATAACATACTTGTTTGGCCAAAGAAACATGGCAAATACCATATAACTTTGAAAATATAAATGAAAAATGGAAAAAGTTTTATGATATTTCTAAAGCATTATATTGAGTTAGAATTTGGAAACCTTTGAAATTATATAAAATAAGATTTCTAGCATAGCTATGAGGCTGAGAGGAAAAAATAAAAGATATACATTACTGCTAAATCAACAAAGCTTGAGTACTATAAAAATAAATATAAAGAATATAAAAACCATATGAGGATGAGTTAATAAATATTAAATCACAGAAAAAGTAATAAGCAAGCTCTCTGATACTAGTAACTATTAAAAAACAGCATGGATAATGATTAATAGTACGAGAGAATAAAAAGTCTAAGCAAGAAAATATTAATTTATTCATTAATAACCATAGAGAAAGTAATCCACTCCAGATATGCAATCAATCTGATGATTACTTGACAAATGCTAGTAAGCAAAATAGCCCTTGAGATTATGCAACTAAAGGTGGTTTTGAAAATTATGTTTATCTATACGATATCACAATAGAAGAAGACAAAGGTTTAATTAATGGATTTAAAAATAAAACTCCACTGGATGGGAGGAATTAACTTTGAGCTGTTAAAAAAATGTAAATATATTTTGAGTATAACCTTGGTTTATGTGAAAAATAAATTATTAAACTAATGAATTTTTCCAGATTGTTTAAAAATTAATTAAAGGAAGTTTAATACAATTTTGAGTCAAACTTTATTAAACAAAATGTGCATATACTGTACAGATTACATTTTAGTTATGACTCTCACCCGTCTTTGGTTTGAGTATTCATTCGTTGAGTTCTACTTCCACAGTTCATACTAGGGACACGGTTTATTGCATAGTTTGCATATATAGTACTCTATTATTCCAATACATAAAAAGGGTGATGAAAGAAACATGCAAAACTATAGATCTATAACTCTTACTTTGATAATTGCAAAGTTGTATGAAAAACTAATAATGAAGATTACTTTTTTAGATAAATATAGTGTGCTAAATGATTTTCAACATGGTTTTCAGGCAAAAATCAACCTCCAGGCACTAATAGACTTTGTTCATATTTAAATAATCTAAATGACAAAAAGAAAATTGTAAGCAAATATTTTTATCTATCTAAAACATTTGACTGTACTCAATATGATACACTATTCTTAATCTTAAAGTATGTCATTATTGGATTTCCAATAGATTAATTTAATCAAATTTGAAAACATGTGTACAATACACAGAAGTAAGATTTAAACAAGGGATTCAAATAAAAATTAAATCAAATGCTGGAATAGTTAAATATGGACTACCTCAAAGCTCTATGCCATGAGCACTATTCCTTATATTGTATTTAAATGACATGTATTCGACACCTGACTGCAAAATTATAAGTTATGCAGATGAAATTATTATTACTTAGAAAGCAGACAATGATCATGACTTGCAATTATTAGCTACCAATGAATCATTAAGAATAAATACATTTTTTTTTTTAAATCTTAACCTCACTAATAATCTTGAGAAGACAAATTTAATCAAATTTGAGTTAATAAGAAAACAGATACATTGTTTCATATTAATTTTGGAAATATTGTAATACAGGCATCTAGCTCACACAGATTTTTAGGAGTGCAGAGTTGATAAATATATATCCTGATGACCTTTGTAAAAAACTAAGTAAAGGTCTGCATTTAATGAGGAAGTTTGCAAAAACTTATAATGTGGAGGTTCTAAAACTTATATAATATGGATTAATTTATTCACATATTCAATATGGTATTGAATTATGGGGTAGTAGTAATAATACTACTAAAGGGCTCTGGTCTTACAATAGAAATGTATTAAAACTATGTTAAAACCAAGTAGGGAGGTTTTTAGAACAGAAAATCATGGCCTGTAAGTAATCTGAACATTACAACAGATAATTTTCTACGTAGATCGGAAATTGCTCTAAGTTTATTTTGGAGATCCTTTCAATTAAGTTTTTAAAAGGAAGTAAGATATTTGTCATAATTGGTTGTGAAAAACTGTTAATCTTTCGACTGTTTCATAGGGATATTTTGTTTCATTGTTTGAGTAATTTTGGAAACCTTCTTGGCCAATATATTTGCTTGCTCATTCCCAGAAATTTAAAGGTGGGATGGAATCCATTGTAAAATTAAATATTTATTTAAACTTTGGAGATGTAATCATATTATGAATTTCACTTATTTTTTCCATTTTAGTAAGTTGAAATAATAGCCTGAATAGCTGCTTAGGTATCTGATAAGAAAATATATGCTGGAAAGCCTATTTGTCCAAAAGAAAAGATTTTGTAAGGATTACAATATATGTTGAACTGCTTCAATTCTGTTGTAAACGTCTGGGAGGGAAGAGAGAAAGACAGCGATAGTGAGACAGATGATTGTTAGAATGTTGATTGATCAGGGTAGGTAATGTGTGTTATCATTTACTTGCATACATTCACTGTGGCTTGAGAGAGTATACGAGGCAGTATTAGAATCTAAAATGATATACATAGCAGAAATATGGGGTGGGACAGATTTGAGTGAGAAAGTAGATCAGAGACATAGGATGTGCTGTAAAGAAGTAGGGCTATCACACTCGGCACCAGTGGAAATTGCTGTAGTAAAGTTAGGCAGATAGGAAAGAAATAATAATGGAAAATATCTTGAAATTTTGGTACAGATGTTTGATAAAAGAAGAGAAAGAGATTTTAAGGTCATACATGCACCAGCAAAGATGTATGAAAAGTAAGAGCAGTTGGTGGATAGGGGTAGAAGGTAAAATGAGAGAAATAGGAATGGGAGATATTTGGGAGAAAGGAAGGAGAAATGAACAAGACTTTTGGAAGATAGTGAGAAATAGGATGGACATAAGAAGACAGATATGGGGGATCTCAGAAAATAAAAAGTAATTGGGTTTCTACAGAATAATACAAAGGGAGTGGAAAAGAGAGGAATATGTGGATCATTGCAATAAGGCAGAAAGAGAAAGCCTGGCATGATGAGAACAGGAACACTGTTTCTGAAGGGGCTTAGGGGGGAGATAAAAGAGGTGTGTAAGCTATGTGGGGGAGAACAGAGCATGGAGCATTATATGACAGAGTGCACGGAAATAGTGGAGTGGAAAAATAAGGTATAAGAGGAAAAATGGGATAAAATGGACAAAAAAATAGCAGCCATGAGAATGCTGACAGGAAAGGGGGAAAACAAGAATAAGAGCATGGGGGAGTTTTTAAAAAAGATGAAAGAAAAATGTAGTAGGAAAATGAAAAAAGAGGAGCAGAAGAGGATAGAGAAAGGAGAGAGTAAGGATGAAGTAGTGGAAGGCAGCCAAAGGCCAGGGAGCCAGCAACCCGAGGGCCAAGGAGATAATGAACAGCTAGCTAGGCTACAATTTGTACTAAGGGAACGTAAGCAGTAGAAATATTGTGAAATATTGTTAATTATGTAAAATGGAAATAAAGGTATATTCACTGACCCAATCAATAGCTTCAGTCATCTCTCTCACTACCGCTGTCCTCCTCTCCCTTTCCTCTCAGATGTTTACATCAGGATTGAAGCATTCTGACAAGGTATAAAATAGGAGGATGGATTCTAGGTTCCACAAGAGACACTGGCTACAAGCAACACTCCATCATTCTATTTCACTTTTAAAATGGGGCTACAGGTGCTAAAGAATAACCACATGTTAAATATTACTTTAGTTGTTAGCACCAATAGTGTTCAAAATATGATTTCAAGAGAAATCAAATCTAGTGAAGTGTGTAATTCATAGCAAACACTAATTTTAATCATACCAGTTCAAAATTGTAAATATGGTATTATTCAAATAAACAGCATTCAAATACATGGCACAAAAATTTATCTACTTCCTGAAGAATGACACCAAAAATAAAATACAAGCTGGAAATAAAAATATGACACAAGGCTTTAGCCTAATGAATAATTGAAGTTAAGATATTGTCTTAAAGTCAAATTTCAATTGTTTTGTATTATAACAAATTAATGTATATGTAATTCATTACTCTATGTTATATTCTTCCTTTTTTCCTCTTAACTTTTTGAATGTACCCATTTGTTTACAGTGGCATTTCTTAGCTGCTCAGATTAACTTTTTTCTCAGTACTCGTTTGTAGTCACAGAAGAAAAGTGAATAACATTCATACTGTCAAAAATGTAGCTATAGTAGTGAAGAAATTACAGGAGTTGAAAAACCCTTTGTACTTTATGAGGTATTTTAACATTTGTTTGTGTAGTAAATTATCATTTATCAACAGTGCTGCTTTCAATTCTAAACCAATTTTACTCAAAAGTAATATATGTATGATTACTGTTCTTTAGAAATTTATTACCCACATTTATTTTCTTAATTTTATTTATTTTAATTCTAATAAAGCTTTTAATTATGGTAATTGTTCTTCCACCAAGCCATGTGTAGACAATAGTTGGAAAGTTAAAATAGATTACAAAAAGTACCAGCTGATGATAAGAGCAAAAGCTCTTGAAACATGTCCTGTGCATAAACAGTGTGAGTGAAGCAATGTGTCAATATCTTCTCGATTCACTTTTGTGCTAATTTGTGCTTCACTGTCCCTATGCTTCTTTCAAGTTTATACTTTGATTCATTTTTATGTTCAACCTTCTTTTTCCTGAGATACCTTACACTGTCTCTCATACAATAAAGTGCACAGAAATCCAGTTATTTATTCACCTTCAACATGTGATTTTGCTGAGGAAATTAGTGTAGATAAGACTTAGAACCAATGTTACTGATATCATTCAACATTAGTCTTATTTACATTCATACAGATCTTGGAGATTGAATTTTGCTTAACAGATAGCAGCAGTTTTTGAATAATAAATATATTTCCTTAACCTAATTTCACTAGTCCTCCATAATTTATCACATCTAAGAGCTTGCCCCATTCTTTACAAGTATTCTTATAACAAGAGAAAGTACATCTCATTTATCCAGACTTGATGGGACTAGAGGTAACACAGATTAATGACAATCTAGCTAATACAAAAACAAAACATTTACATAAATATAAACTTACAAACATTTATTTTGACGGAAATCAATTGTTCTTTCACACTGGCTGTGTGTATGCTAATGTAAAGATAGAGTCAGACTGAAAAATTCAATGCCATAGCTGGGATTTGAACCACGGATCTTCTGGTTGCGTCCAGTCGCTCTAACCATTGAGCTACTATGGCCAACGTGCCAACATGACATTAAATTCTCCGGCTGACTTGTGTTTTTTCCCAGTAAACCACTTAGGAGTTCTCATAAACACATGAGACAACTACCTTAATGGCGACTTACAACGTGTAAGTACTTTAAGGCCGGGGCTTTATAGTTAACCACTATTAGGTCAATTAATGGAAATCAATTGTTCTTTCACACTGGCCATATGTAGGCTAAAGTACGGAAAAATAGAGTCAGACTGAAAAATTCAATGTCATATTCCGGCAGTTGCAATTTACGTCCTCCAATGTTAAGTCATATTGGACGATGAATGAAATGGGTGAAATGATGCTCAAATGAGTCCAGGGTACATGGAGCTTAGAATTACCCGACATTCATTTATCAGGATAAGGGAAAACCCAGGAAAAAACAACCAGGTAACTCACCCTGACCGAGATTCGAACTCTGGACCTCTTGAACATGAGACACACTACCATCTACGCCACCAAGGCGAGCATGTTATTTGTTGTGAGTAAGCATTGTCTCTCACTTAGATAGCTTTATGTTAACCTATACAAATTCTGAGGACATTGCAGGATCTTTAGGACATTGAGGATGTCTGGCCAGCAGATGCTATCAAGTGCCCCTTTTACATCTTGACTGATTGCCATTACACTGCTTTTGTTTTCAAGACTTTCCTCTATGAAAATGTTGGTAGACATGATTGAATATATTGTACTTCTTTGCAGTGTGAAACCCTACCCTGTTCCGGTTTTGTCTCAAAAAATAACCAGAATTTTTATTTTTATTTTAATATGCCCAAACTTGAGATTAATGTTAGCTGTACTGGAGAGATCTGACCTTAAGTGACGTAATACCATATGCATCATTCACCTGACAGTATGCAGTTGGAGGAAAGCAGGGAAAGTGTATGGGTGTGTTTACTGTACATAGCACGCATCTCAAGCTGCAGCGTGTGTCAATCAGATTTTGTGTTCTTCTTGACAAAACTCCATCACAAACATTGAAAATGCTGCAGCAAGACTACAAAAAGCCACGGGGAAAACACGGGTTTTTGAGTGGCATAAGTGATTTCAGGAGAGTCAGATGCTCCATGGCATAACAACACAATTGATGTCATTTTGCGAGAAGACCATTTATCATTTATCAACTGCAGAGATTATGAATTTACCTTGGAGATCAGCTGAAGACATTGTATGAAATGTACTAGGATATAAGAAAGTTACAACAAAGTGGGTGCCTCGTAAGATGAGTGGCAAACAGAAGGCTCACCATGATGGCGTGTCAATAATGGAAGGGAAGACTTCAGCAAAAACCAGATTTTCTGGACAATCTCACATGGAAGAAATCCTGGTTTCATCATTATGACCCAGAGACAAACCAGGACAGTGCCCTATGGAATAATTTTTCAAGTCCAAGATCCAAAAATGTTGAAGTTCAACCAAATGCACAAAAACATGCATATTGTCTTTTTCGATAAACAAGGCATTGTGTACAATCATGTGATTGATAAGCAACATACTTTTACTACAAATTACTACTGTGAAGTACTAAAGGGGGCATTAAGGAGGAAAACTGCAACAATAGGACCATATTTTGCTCAAATGGGATGGATTATTCATCAGGATAATGCACCAGCTTATTGCACCATCAAGACTCAAGAAACAATCACTAAATTAGGTATTGAG
Organism: Mantis religiosa; assembly: GCA_030765055.1. Lineage (NCBI taxonomy): Eukaryota > Metazoa > Arthropoda > Insecta > Mantodea > Mantidae > Mantis > Mantis religiosa. The sequence goes on along the minus strand of CM060949.1, from coordinate 46,122,857 downwards.
GTAATGCCACATCTACTTTATTTACCAGAGCTAGCATTATGTGACTTCCATCTATTTTCTGCAGTTAAAAAGGAGCTTCAGGGTCATTATTTTCAGAGTGACCGAGAGCTTCAATTTATAATTTTATTTGAAGACTTTATAATTTTTCAAACAGATAAGTGAAGTTCATCACAATTATATTTTATTGTGTTATTTTAGGTATTTTTCCTAACCTTTGGAAATGTTCCCCTTTCTAGACATTTCTTAGACAATGTGTTTTTTTTTTTACAGTAGTGTTGAAACAAATGCTAGGGTGACTATATCACTATTCCATCATCTACTGGAGCGTTTATGTTTATGACATCTCTAATTTCTTTGATAATGAATGATCTGACATCTTGCATGATTAGGGATTGCAGTATATTGTTCCTTATTTCTTTGTGTTGCTCATTGTAAGTTCTTTCCTCATCAATGGGAAACAATGATCCATTATGTAATTTACTGTGTCAATTGTGTTTATCGTATGTGGGTCATCTGTTTTTTTTTTAAGGGTTGAAAGGATGTGTTTTTTTCCTAATTTTACCAGATAGTATTCCATACATTTGAGTTCATAGCTACGCTATGGATTTCATTTTCTCTCGTTAAATAGTTCTTTCATATCCAGTTTTTATTATTATTATTATTATTATTATTATTATTATTATTATTATTATTATTATTATTATTATTATTATTATTATTATTATTATTATTATTATTATTATTATTATTTATATAAGTCCTCCAACGTTAGGTCATATTGGACGACGAATGAAATGGGTGAAATAATGCTCAAATGAGCCCAGGGTCCATTGTGCTTAGAGTTACCCGACATTTGTCTTCCAGGACAAGGGAAAACCCTGGAAAAAACTTTATCCAGGTAACTCAGCCTCACCAAGATTCGAATTTGGAACATCTTGAACATGAGGCAGACATGATACCATATATGCTACCAAGGTGGGCAGTTTTTCTTTCATGGTATTGTAGCTTTCATTGCAGTCACATTTTTTCATTAGCCATTGTCTGCTGATATTTTATTCTTTGGGCATTTATCTTTTTCCTCAAAATTGGAGTTCTGTGGTCCACCATCGAACTGTTTGGTATGGATGCAGGTCATAAAAGATTTTCTGCAAGCGAACTTTCTTATACTCTCTGATATGTCAGGCTGCTCTAATACCTGATGCTCCATATCCTGATACAGCTGGTGAAAAATCAGCCTCTTGTAATTCAAACTGTTCTTTTAAAGCTTGTTTACAATTGTTTTGAAAACATTGACTTTCCTTTGTGACTATGTATCTCATGCCCTGGTAATTGACTTCTAATTTAGTGGTAGATTAACTGATTTTGTAGTTTTTAAGCTGTGGTTTGAGCAGCTTTCATTGCAAGAATTTTGTCATTTTTGTACTTTCTTAAGTAGCTGTCTATTGTATAATGTTGGGTCCACTTTGCTTGACCCTCTATTTGAATGATATGTCAGTATCTTCATTATGGTTTCCTATAATAAGTTCTTCAACAGATCTTCCTCTTTTATTCATGAAGATGTCAAACCATAATTGCAATCTTGAATTATTGTTGACACATATTACTTCTCCCCTGTTTTTTTTGTAAGGTCCAGCAAATTTTTAATTTTTGAAATGTCAAATTCTATTTCTCTCTAGATATAAAAGTACATGCTTGCTATTATAAAGTTTGAGATGCTGCAATACATTTCTGCTACTACTGCATCACTGTCAATAACTGGTTTATCATCATGACATCAATGGATACCAGGAGATTCGTGGTTCAAATCCCGGCCATGGCACTGAATTTTTCAAGTTGACTCTATCCATCCAAAAACCTTAGCCTATATATGACTAGTGTGAAGAAATGATTAATTTTCACCAATTAACTTAAAGAATAACAGTTTAATGGTAAAGCCTGTGATTTAAGTACACAATAGTAAGTCGCCACAAGCAATGAATCTCGGATAAGAGAGCCTCTAGTGGTTTACCAGGAATATATATAGATATACATATGAGTCAATTGGAGAATTTAATGTCAGAATGGCACGTTGGCCATGGTAGCTCAATGGGTAAGAGCGACTGGACGAAAACCAGATCTGTGGTTCAAATCCTGACCATGGCATTGAATTTTTCAAGTTGACTCTATCCATCCAAAACTTTAGCCTATATACGGCTAGTGTGAAGAAATGATTAATTTCCACCAATTAACTTAAATCAATGAATCTATTTATCATCGCAACGGCTACATGCATGTGCTGTGTGTGTGTGTGTGTGTGTGTGTGTGTGTGTGAGAGAGAGAGAGAGAGAGAGAGAGAGAGAGAGAGAGAGAGAGAGAGAGAGAGAGAGAGAGAGAGAGAGAGACAGACAGAGAGAGAGAGACAGAGAGGGAGAGCACGCGCACACACACATGCCCATGTGTCTAATGCTCAGAATTAATAATAAAATCATTCTGCTTTCCAATACTTTTATGTTAGATTTTCAAGAAATCCAACAAGCTGAATATGTAGAAATAGATATAACAGTTGTGGGGACTTCAATGCAAGGATCTGTGGACAGCAAAACAGAATGTGAGATAGAAAATAACATGAAGAATACAGCAGATATAGAAATTAGGAGCAGCAAAGATAATATGTAGTTGTGAAGCAATAAAGTTGAACGACTTCTGTTGACGAGTCACCTGTTTACAGAGTTTTCACTCACTATTTGTAAGCATATGTGACAAAGCATCTATCTGAGAAGTGAATAAATGATTATATGCACTGGATTAAGAGGTAAGAATAAAGGTGGGGAATTCACATTTACAAATAAAAACTGCCAAGTGTGATATATTTTATATTCAAGAGAGTTGGATGCACACTGTGCAGATATTGAAGTCATGAAGAATGTTTTTGCTAGTTATTTTCCATTGGAAGTAACCTTTAACATTAAAAGCGAGTAAAAAAGTGTAGAATTAGATAAAAGCATTAAAGAATTCAGAGCCTGTAGTTAAAGGAATAAAGATGGGGAAATCTTTTGCAAAGAATTAAACGAGATGGAAATAATAGGTTAGCATGTCTGGAAAGGTTGATAAAAAAGGGTAAGCTACAGAGAGCTAAGTTGAGAATGGAGCAGATAATAAAAAAAGCAGCATGGCAAATGGAAAGCAATACTTATACAAAAAATGAATAAGGATGATATGCTCACAAATGTTAAGAAATAAAGAAAAAAACTGGAAATAGAACTAAAGAAATGGAGCACAGTGGTGAGCAAAAGAAAAAGAAAAATGTTTAATACTCTAATGGAGGCAAAAAGTAAACTGAGGTGTAGTATCAGTGAAACAGAAAAACATCAGGATGAAAAGGTGTTTAAGATGGTGAAATACTCATACATAAAACAAATCTGGGAAAACAATATACAGGTGGAAACATAGTGCAAATATTTTAAAGGTTTATATTTGGTACAAATAGTCAAAAGCCCAAGAGAATTTCAAAGAATGAATACAGTTTATTGAGGTTTTAGATAAAGATAAGATAAATTATTAAAAACACAAATATTAAAGTTAAAAAACAATGCGTGTAGAATTAATGGGCTACTAGTTGAGTTCTGGAAAGAATTGTACAAAAATAAGTGGAATTGTTTAACTCAGTACATGAAAGGGGAAGAGTTCCAGAAAATTGGAAAAAGGAAATTGAATGCCAATCTATAAAGGCAAGACACGCACACAGAACCCAACAAATTACAAAAGTATTATCTTTTTAGCAATGTTAGGTATATGAAGTATATACCCATATAGGGATACTAGCTGACTGAATGCAGAGATGAGCAGAGAAAGGTGGAAAGCTATCAGAATTACAAGGATTTAGAAAAGAATGGAGAACAACAGATAATATCAAAGTATAAACTTGAAAGAAGCGTAGAGACAGTGAAGCACAACAGATAATGTATTTACCATAATGACAATGGATAAATACTTCAGCATTAAAAAAGAGCACGGTGTATACAATTTTTATTGATCTATAAATAGCACTTAATACTGTGATCAAGGAGGCACTATGGTTAAAACTAATTAAGAAAGGAGTGAGTGGATCATTTTCACAGAATATATAAGATGTACATGGAAATAATGAACACAGTGTGAAAATAGCCAAGGGAAAAATTACTATAGAGAGTTAAATAATTCATGGCTTAGACAAGGGTGTAAAATTAGTACAGTGCTATTTAACCTATTTATAGATATTCTAGAAGAGATAAATATAATACGCTTTCACCAGATATTAGTAATAACAAATAAGTGGAATCTTAGAATAAATATAAATAAAACAAAAATAATGGTATTTAAAAAGGGCAACAAGTTAAGGAGAAAAATGGAGATGCGGAAAGAGATCAAGGTCGTCAGGAAATTTGATTATCTAGGAGTAAGATTAAGTAGTAATGGTAGAAAATGTTTTTGGCTAAAGGAAAACTGTCAGTGAGAGGTAATAGAGCATGTCTAGATAAAATACCAGCGATGCAAATAAAATGGCTCAGTAGTTGAGATAAAAATGCTCTATGGAGAGGAGATTTGGGGACTAAGGGAGGGTGAGAAAATGTAAATAAGGTACACAGGAGCTTTTGTAAGTTAATTTTAAGTCTACCGAGGGCCTCACCCAATGATGTTGCACAAATTGAGTTGGGAGGATTTGATAGCAAAGCTAAAATTATGGTAAGAGTATTGAAGTAATGGTTTAGAATTAAGGAACAGAAAAATAACAATATTTTATAAAGCAGTATTTTGAGGTGCAGCAAAAGATTAATAAAGAAGATGCTTGGTATTAGTGTATGGTAAGAGATCTAGATGAAATAGATTGCAGAGATACAGCAGCATTTACCAGATATTGGAGATAGAGTTATGGAAAAGAGTTAAATTAAGAATAGTATATAGAGAAGCAGAAGATTTTTGGTAGTTTTAATTTCAAACCATCACTGTGTATTTATACAGAGATAAAAAGACATGGGACAGAACAGTAGGTATCTGTGACAGAACGGCAAGGATTTGAGAAGGATCTGCATGGGCCAAATCTGGGGTGGTGATATTAAAAGGTTTAGAGGAAAGAGAAAGCCAAGGAAAGTGCCCATTGTGTAGCAGGTAATTTAATAACCATTAGCACTTAATGTTAGAATGTGAAGGAACAAAGAATATGAGAGAAAAATTACATAAGAAGTGGTCTAGTTTACCAAATGATAGTATAGGTAGAAAGATATTGAATACTAAAACAAAGGAAACTTTAACAGAAATAGATAAATATTTAGGTATTGTTAGAACTAGATGGTTGAGGAAAAGGAGAAATAAGGAGAAAAAAGAAAACTTGGATATCTGAAAGACAGTAAACGCGATCAAATAGAGAAGGGTGGAAAATAATATGAAAAGTGTTGTAGGTAGGATTAGATAGTTAAATTGTATAGAATGATATTTAATATGCATAAGTGGTGAAGTATAAACAAAAGTTACTAAATTGTAGACTAGACGGGAAAACAAAACTAAAGGCTGTCAAAACTTATTTATTACAGAAAGTATTTTACTCCGTGGAAGAATATAAACAGATTAGGTAGAATATGCTATTTACACTTCTCAACTTTGTAAACATGTTTGTAAATATTATTGTATTAATTTTATGTATATACAAATTGACGATCCATGTAAAAGCTTTATAGTTGGAGACAGTTGGAGGTTATTTTGTTTAGGCATAAAGAGGTACTCAAGAGTGTGATTTAATCTCCAGAAAGAAACGGGAAATAGTAACCAGGGTCCAATAGCTCAATAACCACAGTGTTTTGAGTATATGGGCCCTAGGAGGTTCAGCAACTCAGGGAACTTAAAATATAATCAAAATATAATTTAGAGTTTAACAGTTGTTTGTATAAAAAGTGGAAAATTGTTATACAAATTTGTATTCACGAGTGAAAAAAATAAATATCTATCCAGTCTAGTAATAACAGAGCAACACGATTATTGTTTGTAGATAATCCAATGGCAGATTCCATTTCAGTTGTGGGGTTAAGTAAAGCTATTGAAGCAATTTGCAAATACTGCAAAGATTAGGGGTTGAAAATAAACAAGCAGAAATTGAAACTCAAATCTTTAAGAAAGGATATAGACCAAAAAATGACTTTGGGAAGGAACAGAGTTGGAGTAGTGAGGAAAACTGACTACCTAGGAGTAAAGCTCAATAATACAGGATATAGGAACAAAGAGAAGAAAAAACTATCAGCAAAGGGGAAACAATCAATACAGGTAATCACAGCATATGTGAACTAAATATAAATGCAAATTATATGGTTAAAAATAATGTAAAACCTATTGGCAGAAGCAGGATGTTAAACAAAGCTAAGATATGGGGGCTGGTAAAAAAGAATGGGAATATGTACATACAAAGTATAAAATTGAAAGAAGCGTAAAGACAGTGAAGCACAACTTAGCACAAAAGTGAATTGAGAAGATACTGACACACTGCTTCACTCACACCGTTTTTTCACAGGACATGTTTCAAGAACTTTTGCTCTTATCATCAGCTGGAACTCGACTGATGTCTACCAGTCAAGAGCAAAAGCTCTTGAAACATGTCCTGTGAAAAAACAGTGTGAGTGAAGCAGTGTGTCGGTATCTTCTCAATTCACTTTTGTGCTAATATGTACATAATTTGCGCATAAACATTTGCAAAATAGCTCTGAGGTTGGCAAGATATTTACCAAATGGTTAGCACAAGTATAATTAAAGAAAGTGGCAGCAAAAGGCAAAATGGTAGTCAAATACTGGTTCAGAATAAAGCTTTCAGAGAAAATTATATATTAGAACAATGGATGGTTGTACAGGAGAAACTGGGAAAAAAGAAACTTGTGTGTATAAGACAGAGACAACGTTAGAAGATACAGCAACAGGGGAAACATGAGCAGTAAAAAAAAATGTTAAGGTTTTCTGAAAAGAAATTGAAATAGGAGAGAAGGATATTGAAAAGCAAGAAATTTTAAACAGTTTCAAGGGAAAAAGTTCACTAAAAGATTATAGATATTTCAAAATGGAATGGAGAAGAGTAAAATACACTGAAATAAGCTACAAGGAGGCAAGAATGGAGTGTACAGAAGAGGGAAGAGATGCAATAAATGTAGTAGACTGTGTTGTAACAGACAAGAATATTTGATATGGGAAAAAGGAAGAGAGAATTTATTATTAGAGAAATGATAAGATTTACCAATAGAGCTGAAAGTTACAAAATTTTTACTAAGATCAAATAATATTTGGAGAATGCAGGAAAATATTTAAGAAAAGTTAGGTTAAAATGGTTAAAAGAAATGTAAGGCAAAGTAGAGAAAATAAGGATACTCAGAAATTGCAAAAATTATGTTGGGTCAAATCCGAATCATGTATTAAGTGTTCTTGCTACCAAGTGGTTAATAATTGCCACAACTAATTATTCAAGATAGACATAAAACATAGCCAAAAACTTTTTGGTGGTTTCAACCATTTTCAAAATATCCTTATTATTAATTTGTAAACTTTAATACTTCTTCATTATTGTGATTATTCACTTCTTTCTTGTGGTGGCAGAGAACGTAAATTCAATTATTTTGTTTGTTAATGATTCTGCCAAAATTTAGAATGGTATCAGTTCTGCCTGTAAGCCAGAATTTCGTCTTGCAAAAATTCTTTTACATGCCAGTAAATCTACTAGCATGGGGCTATCACTTTTAAGCGCACTTAAAAACCTAATATATTTTTTAATGCTTTACTATCACAATCTGATTGTTACATAAAATATGAGAAAGATACAAAGTTTTTGGGAATTATTCTAAACAAGAATCTAAAATGGAAGAACACTGAAAAATGATAAACTTGTGTGTCAATATGTTCTCGATTCACTTTTGTACTGAAAAATTAGTTTGTAAATTGAATTTAGCTTTACACAAATAAAAATATTTAGTAAATATTCTCCACTTATTCTCTAAGTGTCCATGAAATTAATCTCACAAAAACATAATTGAAGTATTGTCATCGGCTTCTTAAGTTAAGTGAGGAATATTTATTAAATATTTTTATTTGTGTAGTGTTTGTTACTCCAATGTAAATAGCTTCATTTTCTGTGTAATCTGAATTTAGCTTATTAGTTACTGTTGAATTTTCAAAGAAATGTTTGTTAAGCAAATTTCCACAGCCTTATGTCCTATGGCATAATATTTTAGGGAACATGTTATGAAAGTGAGCAAATATTTAAACTGTAGAAATGGGAAATTAGAATAATAAGTGACAAGGTCAATTGGTGTTCCTGCAAAGCTCTTTTCACAGAGCTAAAAATATTGCCTCTTGGCTGTGTATTTGCACTGGAGAGAATCTATATTAAAAAAATGTACAATGAGCTTGAAATAAATCAAGATCTCCATCAACACAACACTCAACAAAGGAATGTCTTGTATTCAGCTCTGCAGAACCGATATAGCTAAAAATAAGGTAAAAACCATGGGTATCAAATTATTTAACATACTGCCACAGAATATTAAAGAAACCACCAAGATTCATCACTTTAAAAAGCAATTAAAATCATTCCTACTACTGCGTAGTTTTTATTCTATAAATGATATGTAGAGTGCTGTAGTCGGCATAAGAGCTATTCCGCACTATTATAGGTATGTTTATTCAAGTATATATTGTGAATAAGTAACTCTTAATGACAAACTTTGTGTAACTAAGCGTTATCTATTATATTTATGTTTTAAGTTGTTGTACATATACATAAAATGACTGTAAATGTTTCACAAAATGAAATCTCCAAAAAACAATGTACACTGTCACAAACGATGAAAATAAAATATAAATACCTACTACAAAATGTGTACTGAACAGTTTATCAAAATTAATTTGAAGTAGATAGTTTGTAGAAGTTATATAAAAATATAGTGGGAAGAGAAAGCCATGTAACTGAAACATATAAGTTTTTTTTTAATGAAAATGATCTTGTGCAACTATTTTAAAAGTTATATGGCTTTACTGTCAAAAACTCAACATCAGTCAAAGAATAGATATATAATATATTTCAAGTCACTTCAAATATTAAACCACTATAAATATTATAACATTTGAGATAAAAACCAAAAACAACTTATTGAATAAAGAACAACATTTTGTAAAACATACTCTTATTTAATGTACACATTATTTTGCAATACCATGCACAGCAGTTTCAGTTAGTATTTTGGAACATTGGCAATATCTTGCAAGACGATATCTTACAGTTCCAATGGGTTGCTCGCGATTAGTAAAACGAAAATCACTTTTTTAAGTAATCCCTCAACCAAACATTAGCCAGATTAAGATCTGGAGATCATGCAGACCACATTCCTGATAAGTGCCCACTGATAACTTTGTAATGAATTGCTTGGCACAGGTGTAAATGTGGAGCAGAGCTCTCCTTCTCTCCTATGTTTTCCCTATCATGATTCCTCATTGTAACGATGACAAAGTTCTATAAGATGCTCTCACTTTCTTCTCAGGCAGCCAGCCAGGTGAAAAGATTTTTTTTTTCATATTTTTCTTTGACATAATTTTCTATACTCACGCCATCTCCTGACCTGGCATTTAATTTACTTAAAACAGTCTTTTGTTCAGTAATGCGAATTTTGATAGTGTTTTGTCTTTGTTTATAGTTGTGTTATATCCAGTGTTTCATTTGAGGTTATAACATTTTATAAATATCCTGATGTACACTCCTGAAAGTTGATATCTAATTATCTTTTCACCTGGCTGGCTGCCTGAGAAGAAAATGAGCGTATTCGTCGCCAGGAAAGCTTCAGGTCTTATTTTCTATAAGATGCTGCTTTAGTGTTACCCGTTTACTGTAACAGTTGTTTTCTGGGCCAATTATGAATTGTGAAACTAAGTCATAGTATACAGTAAGTTAAAATTAGAGATGGTTCGATAATAGTTTTTCTTGATACTCTTTTCTCGATACCAATACACAATATTTTCCATGATACTTTGATACTTGATATCGTAATTTCTACTTCTAGTTTCAATATAAAACAGAATGTTGGAAGAACTGTGTAATGCCAATAAAATTAAATAGGTGCACATATTTAATGAGACAAAACTTAAAACAACAATGTACTTATTTTTAAACCCTACATTAGATATTTAAAAACAAAGCAGTCCACTTTTATAAGTGTTTGTTCAAAAATACTAGCATTTTAACTTTTTCTGTTGCATATGAGCCCTAGTGTGCTAAACAGTCTTTCAGAGAAAACTTTAGCAGGTGGAATACACAACTATTTAGCAGCATTTTTTTTCCCTGGAAATTTTGAATTTGTCTTCCAGTAATCCATTACAGTAGAAAGAAGTGATACTGTCGTTGAGATTTGCAATGATTTCTTCTTGGGAACTGGTAACTAGCACTGAATTTGACATACACTCATTTTCTTGCATAATGTTACTGTGCAGGTACCACATTTGTTGCAATTTCTCAGGCTTTGAAATGTTCTGCTTGTGGCAATAGTATTTTGTGACTTTAAAATAAAATAAAAACTGCAAAATCACCACCGAAGTATCAAAAAAGTATCAAGTAAATTTTCCCTCATGTCAATACCATGCAAGTATCGTGAATATTGAGGTATTGCAAATATTGAGGACCCATTGAGGGCAATTTTCTGACCAAGTACTGTAATTATGCATGATAGCTCCACCGTTATGAAATATGTGTGCTTGTCTATCCAACCAAACATAATTTGATGTTGCCAACACATATACAGCAAAATCATATTTTTCCTGCTTATCACTTTCTTTGAGTGCAAATGTTGGTTTTAATTTATATGATTAAAGAACTAACTTGTTTTCTTAAAATTCTTCGAGCTGTGCTATTAGTTGTCCAAGATGCTGGATACCTGAGCAATACTACTAATCCCTTAACAATTATTATTTTTACTTATTTCATTATTTCCATGAAGCACCTCAGCAACAGAAATACTAATTACCTTTTATCTTACAGATTTCTTCTTAGTAACAACAGTATAGCTTCCTCAAACTTCCTAATTAAATCCCCATAATTACTGTTGGAGCATGAGGCTGGTTTTAATTGTTAAAGTTCTGAATTTTCTCAGATCATGAGAAAAATGCCAAATGCTTTCATCATAGCATTGCATCAACTGTATTCTAACATTTAGTGATAGACTTACAACTTCCAAATTCTTGTAGCAGCAGTACTAATAAAACCATTATTTTATTCAACAAAGTAACTGTAATAGTGGAAGTAAAAAAAAAAAAATTAGAACTCATTGCTTGCTTAAAATTGATTTTTTCCCAATATTTAATACATAATACATTCATTACTGTTTAATGTTTGAAGTGACTTTTGTAAGACCTGATACACAGAAAAAAAGTTTTGGAAGACTTTTGTAACACTATTCAAATTAATGTCTACATTACACTCCTGTAGATAGGTTAATAATTTTAAATAAAATGAATACTTTGGTAACAATGCTATCAACTGCCATGATCACATCAGTCTTATCAGTGTGGCAGAATTTCCTCCCACAGGAGCTTTCAACATGCCAATATACTGATATGGGGCTGTCACTTTTAAGCACACTTAAAAACATTTGTCTTAGCCTGCAATTTTAAGATCAGTAGACCAGCACCTAACAAATGAGCCACCCAGACTGACAAAATAATTTTAAATTCATCATGCTTGTCTGCAAAACAACTCAAAAGTGAATATACTGGTGAGTTTGCAGTTTCCAAATTTTCCAAACCCAAAAACTCTGGCACTGAACTCATTTTATCTTGAATAAATGTTTTGGCTTAGCTATTATAATTGTATCATTCTTTAAAAGTGGAGAAAGTTCAGATATACTATAAATACATGGTTACTGATGGCACGAATAGGTGTTGTCTCTCTGATAACACAGGACTGACTCTGTAATCCTGTTCACATACACAGACTAACAAAGGCATTGAAATTAACACAAGCTAAATTTTGATAGCACAACACACACACATTAACCTAAGCTTCTTACCCTATGCTACATGCTCATCTGTAAATAGAGATATAGGACAAAATTTAAAATAGGTATAATAGTGTTTCCAATGTTTTAACTTAGTTGAAAACCCTCCTTTACTATAAAAGAAGAAGGAAGAAAATGTCTTCAAATTTTACTTAAATGTCAGAATTTTAGCCCTTAGATGTGTGTAAGAAAATTATCAAAGGATCAGAATCTAATGTTACTTTTTTTAAACAATAATGATAAATATAGAACTATGCTCACCAATGCCATGGAATACAAAACAGGAAGTCTTAAATCTAGATATCTGCCACAAGTTTATTTAACATCATTGGCATTTGCTGCTACAATTTTCTCCACACAGTTCTTTAATGGTAAATCTACTGACATGAGGCTGTCAGATGTAAGTACACTTTGAACCTGCAATCTCAGGCACATAAAGTCACCATTCAGCCAAATCTGCCATTCTGACAAACTAATCTGATGAAAGCATAGGTTATACTAAATCTTAATTTATCACTTTAAAACCATTATACTGACATATCCCTAACAGAAGGGATATTGGCCTACAGGTTGACACTTTGCATTATTTTACATTTTACTCAATTACAATACAAGCAAGAAGCTGAACTGCACAGACCAACACATTCCCTAAAATGCTTTCACAAGGTTATTTTATGCAATTCAAATCTACAAATACTGGATAACTGAAATTATGGAGCATACCACATAAATGCAGGCTCTTCATAAATAGCAAAAATATTCATAAATCATACACCTCCTACCAAAATGAATTGCATGCACATAGATTTGTGCTAAAAGTGGCAGTGCTACAGATATATAATATCTTGTTTTTTTTTTTTTTTAGAATGAGGTAATAACAGAATATGATTGCATCACCTTTTATTGCAATAATTTATTGTTAATGATGGATAAATCTCTTAAATGACTCATCCTAATGTTGCTTTGAAATACACCTAACCTCTTTAACTTCAAGTGCCTATCTAGTAGTTTGCTGCTGAATAATTAATGGGCTGTGAATGACATTGGTTCCAGTATTATGACATGTTCAGTATTCTACAGCATGTATTTACAAGGACAAAAAAATGAAATAAAGGAATAAAATCAATGATTATAAAAAAATAGGGAACTATGTTGGAACCGCAGAATTAATCTACTTAATTCCGGGCACAAATTTACAAATACTAATTAAACTATACCTTTACAATATATTACTAAAAGCACTGTGAAATGTTAAATGCCAACAGTCTACATTGAAATAAATAGTAAAGATGAAAATACCTTATCAATACACTACAACTCACGAAGGTAAGGAAACGCATGTTGCTGAACTTCTAAGGCATGAAGTACATAGCTTCAAAATCAAGGAGATGCATGGATGAAGTTAACTTTTGAATTTACATAAGTAGATTGAAAACTTAAAATTAATGAAATGCACGATGTAGCAAAACGTCTTCTTACACTGTTAAAAGCATATTAGCATAAAAAAAAAAAAACATGCACAGTCTAAATTATTTAAAATTCATTTTGAGCACATTTGATATATGTTTTGTTCAACCCAATTCCAAATCATAATGATAGGGAATGTATAAATTATATTAGTTATATCCCTATATACATTTTATTAAGTTCTTAAACGTGTACAAATAAACGAAACTACATGAAAAATCGTTTCTTAATATTTCAGCCAAAAGACAACCATAACCTCAAAATTCTGATTTCAATGAGCCATGCATATAACGCAAAGTTATGTTTATTAACTTCTGATGTTCAAAACGCACTCTCAATAAGAAACATCAATTCATAAATGTAAGCTGTTTACTAGCATTCCTAATTCACATATATTTTAACACCTACATGTCAAACAAACCACAATATTGAAGATAGTAGCAATGGCCGATGAATACCTATGCAGTTGGTAAAAAAAACTTATCACAAATTCTACATTTTTAAAAATCCCTGATTAATAGCAAAGAATCGTAAAACAGGATTTTCTCTTAAATACAAGTGGATAAAAAGTCATAACCTAAAACTTTTGCACTAGAGTTCTAACACATAAATATAAACCACTACTTTGTATACCTTATAAGCACAGTAATATATATCGTCGTTATAGGTTATTATCGTTTTTTATGACAACGTACACGTATTTTCATCGAAAGTTTTGCATTTTAAACAACAAAATCGACTACTGTGAATGGCGGATATTTATTTCATAAATATTGCGCATGCCCTTCTTCTATAAATAGGATTCACTGATGATGTCATACTGTTCCAATCGCAGCTGATAGTGAAATGTGCTACTCTCTTTAACATTCGAAATTATATTCATGAAAATTAAGAATAATGACTCGAGAAAACTTATGGGCTTCATAAAATGAAACTATTCGTTTCTCTTTTAGCATTTTTTTTTCCAACGATCCATGCTGACTTTATGGCTCAACAAGAAGTAAAACTTGCGCACCAGGAGCACATATGTAGAATGTACTATGACAAGGCAATAGTGGTCTATATTGTTACTCTTGGATACCAGGAGCACAACTTTCGCTTATGAGTAATTTCATTCAGTCAGGCTCTCTTTAATCGCTATCATTTATTTGGATATGTTGCTCAATTGCAATCTTATAAAGACGCTTCCGTTTCATATAAAACAAGCTAAAAATGTTCTACAAATGATTCCGTTATATAGTTTGTTGGAGGTACATGTAAGGGAATACATGAAGTTGAAGCGATAATCAAATTTACACAAGCCTTGAAATTCAACACTCTTATCCACATATCAAGTAACTACTGAATAGAAACATTTCCAAAATTACAAAATATTGAAAATATGAGGTTTGAATGGAAAGATATTGGAATTACTGGTATTCTAAAAGCGTGAGATAAATTGTGCGTTTTAAATAGATACACGTATTCTTTCGTTCATATCGCAAGCTCTTGTCTACTTCTGTTATACAAAATTATGCACATTCACTCCAAATGAGTCTTAACATTTGTAGAAAAGTCAACATATACGTGTTATTTGTCATGGAAATAGAATCTAAACATTGTATTTCAAACAAAAACATTAGAGTGGTTTGAAAAATTACAAAACAATGAAAAGTATTTCATCTAAATGGTAGTTTCTAGTAGAAACGTACCGCATCCTTTGAAGATGCAGAACATGGAATCCACGTTCGGTGTTTACCCGGCAATTCGCTTTAACCTTAATCAACAAAATGCTTTTTGTCTATCAGACCATAGAGCTCATAGCATTGCTTGTTTCTTTTAAACTAGTGAGTTACACAGCTACTGCATTCGACTAGGAGTTTAGCTATGGCCATGTGTGCTCTTTTTTAAATTTTTTTTACTAAAGGGAAAGACCATCTCAATAGAATAGATTCAAGCAAAGTACCAAAAAGTGGTTCAGGAATACAAACCTAAAGGAAGAAGATCGATAGGAACAACAATGTTAAGGATTCGTGAAAGGAGGAAGACGAGGAGGAAGAGGAAATTTTACTTACCTCCTCCGCCGTTAAATCATATCCAACGATGAATGAAATGGTGGCAATGGTGTTCAAAAGAGCCCAGGGTCCATAGAGCTCAGAGTTAGCCGACATTCATTCTTAGCGATAAGTGAAACCCCCGGAAGAAACCTTTCCCAGATAACTCACCCTGACCAAGATTCGAATTCGGGAATTTCCAACGTGAGGCAGACGAGCTAATCTGCACTTCAGAGGTGGACGATCGGCACTTTATAATGTATTTGCAAAGTGTTGGTAATTATCTCTACCTGTCATTAAACTTGTATTTTACCCCTACTCCACTTGCATAACGTCTTACTTGTCTCCAGGAACTTATAAAGATATAAGCGTCTCGTGGGAACGTCAGTGCACTTGCCCCCGAAAAAAATAGGTAATTAGATATCTTCTAAACATTTTATTCAGTAATAATAGGCTCTACAGCATATAATATGCATTACATCCCATAATAGCCAGCCAAGTATAAACATTATATACCGAATTGAAGATGGATTCTCATTGAAAGATTCCAATGTTTCATAAAAACATGCAGATATATGCAGAACTGGAGATAAGTCTTCTGAAGCATTTTTTTGTAATTCTTTAGACTGCATGGATTGAAACTTTACAACTGTAGAATTAAGTAATACAGTAATTAGTCAACATTTCTGGACATAAATTCAGACTTTTAGGCAAGATTCAAGGACAGAATCTCTCTAATTGTTTTTACTCCACGCTCCATTCTCTCGCTGAAACTAGTTGGCTAACGAGCGGCATGATACAGCTGCAGTGTGGTTGTTCAAATTAATTCAAAGTTTATACAACTTTTTTGTATATCCTGCAAGTAGATGGAACATCTTGGAAACATTTTGATTCTTGGGTATGGCACTGAAGTCATTGTCTACAACTTGGATATACAGATGCTTGTAAGAGCTGGAATGCAAATTGAAAAGCAATGTTCTCTGCGTTAAGAACAATTTGAAAAACTGGCCTGGTAGAGTTGTGAAAGTGAAGGTTATTTAGAATGTTAAGTTATATTAAAGTAGTTCTCATGACATCAGCACGGAATTGTGTTCTACAAGAGTTTGGCAAAGTAATGCAAAAATTCAAACCGAGGATATAGACCTTTTCCATTTCTGTTGCGATGCTTTTAGTTGAGCTTCAGATGATTTTCAATTCCCAAGGATTCAACTAAAATGAAGCTTATGGAGACCAGATATTCGGTGTCGATTCCACGTCCTGCTAATAATAAAAATGTACCTATCAAGTTAAATCTGACTCCTTTATGAATCATCTGACTCAGAAGAACCCACATGTCTTGAACAAAAACAGGATGAGATCTGAAGAAAGGTGAAAATATTGTATTCTAAGGTTGTACAAGTTCTTCAGTATGAGTTACAGAAGATGTCTGTAAAGAATGTGAATTCATATTTTTCGTTCTCTCAAATGTCGCCCAAGAAACGGTTCGAATGTATCGCAATGATACCTATATGCATTAATAATTCTGATATGGTGGGCAACTTTGATGAAGCACGTACATATTTTAAAAGCTGGTGAAAAGTCCTCTTTTCCATTTCTCTGTAGAATGTTAGTTTTTAAAAAAATTATGTCTATCGAAATATGTACACAGCACTCGAGGTTTACAATTGCATTCCAGCCACGAATTGTTTTGTTTTGTTAAAAACTGAATTAGAAGCAAGAAGACTATTACAGCTGGAGTATTACCCATAGAATTTGACAGGGAAGTTCTAAATACGTTTTTGGTTCTTGAAGAAGTGATACATTAATTCGCAAATACAAAAGTGAGAAGAGGTATGTCTCTTAGTTAATAAAATGTTACAAACGGCCAGTTAAATATTACTGTATCAGTATTTCGGAGTACTGCATTTCACAATTAAGTGAAGTATTTTGATATAAGGTATTAAACTATATTGATTTTATGGTTAATTAGGTATACCATATATTATGCCCTGGAGTGATGCTTCTGTGGTAGCTTTTAGTGAAAGAGACTACTAAACCGTAGTAGTTTATAATTTATATCTACCTGCACATCTGCTTTGTATTTTGTGTTATTTAAATATACGAATAAAGTTTAAGGAATACGCAGCTTTGTTATTGGTGGTCCGAAAATCGAATAGCAATGCTGAAGTTTAAGAAGGGAGGCATAAAATGAATTACTGCACATTCTAAATACGTCCCTCTTTGTATATGAGAACAGTTCTAAAACATATTCAAACTGCTGTTTGGTTGTAAAATCATCTCCAAAATTGTAACAGGAGCATCACAGCTGATTGTGTTGGAGCCATCGAGCTGAAAATATTGATGGAAAGAGGGCTGACATTTATAGATACTTTGAAGAAAAATCAAGAAAGCGATACATGAATCTTTATCCACGCGGAGCTGATCTTCAGTGACATCTGTAAAGATCAGTTATGCCAACTGTAGCGAAATTCCGTTACGCGTGGCGACTTTTGAACGTGAGGAGAAATAGGAAACAGCGCGAGGATGCGACTTTCGTCAATTTCTTTTTTAAATCAAAGTTATCCTAAAAGTCAATGCCATAATATTAGGGAACTATTCTTTGGGTAATCGGGTTGAAGATTCTCACATGTGGATGGTAGCTTACGTTATTATCTATTTACGGAAAGCACCAAGCCTGAAAGTATAAGCATATTGCTCGATGGGTGTCAAACTATCAAGATGTTTATACAAGTTACGCTAACCATACTGTGACTTCGTGGGTTCACAGAATTAAAAGGTCCAAATTGCCGAAATTCTAAATGTTCTTTATTTCCGTAGGAATACATTGTTCAACTCTCGCGTAACAACATTGCATCACAATCTACAGCACCAAGGTCGTTGACAAAAACAAACACAAGCTTTCGTTACAACACTTCACAGCTGACTCTCGTTTTACACACAACTCACTCATCACTAGCCATGGCTTCTTTTTTATACACCTATTCATGAATTCCAGACTGTTCTCTACAATCACTAGATTTTTCTCGAATCAACAAGGCATCTAATGGCGTAATCCGAATATTCCATCACCTTCCGGAAACGTCTTTCGCGCGGAGTGTAAACGCGGCTTGTTTACACAAAGGAACTGATAAAGTCGAATAGTGTATCACAAGACTTACCGACACAGATAAATGAGGTAAATGGAAATTTCTAGTGCCTTCTTGACTGATAGAGATTATTCGGTTTCTGGTTTGTTTTAGAAATATCTAGAATTTATGAATGAGATATATAAAAGATTGTGACACTACAGCGGACAGTTGTAAAACAGTCGCGACAGTTGTAAAACAAGAATCGTCGTAAGCAGTAAACAGCTGTAGTGTTGTTGTAACGAGAGCTGATGTAATCCGAACGCTGTTTGTTATTGTCATCGAACTTGGTAGATTGTGGTTTGTGTGTGAAGTAACGTTGTTACGTGAGAATTGAACAGTGTATTGCTACGGAAATAAAGAACATTTAGAATATCTGCAACTCGGACGTTAATTCTACGAATCCACAAAGTCACAATACGTAGTATGATGCAACTCTCGTTACCATCTGGGCCTCAGGCTTCATTGCATTTATATCATACTTTCAACTTGTCAAGTGAATAGTACCTACATTTTAGTACATTGAGTTTACGTCACCAATTATATAGGTATTATATAATGATATATCAACCAATTCACTGAGGAATTGTAAGAGGTGATGGGTGATAAGCACAGATAATAATACTAGGTGATCACTTTCTTGTAGGAACGTGTACTGAAACATGTGACTAATGTAGGGCCAGACACATAAGAGCGCCTGGATTTCACTGTAGAGCAATGGTAAATAGTGTGTAGTGTAGCATTTGAACCCCACTTTTACTACATACAAAGCTACAGGCGGTGACACTTATGATACACTAGATGAAGATAGAGCAACGATGGAATGAGATAGCGGGGCAAACAGAGATTCTGGGGAAAACGTGCCCCAGCGCCGTGTTGTCCACCACTAATCTCACTTTGCGGTCGCCTGGGATCGAACCCGGGCCGTCTTGGTGAGAGCCAAGAGGTCTAACCACTCAGCCACGGCGCGGCTTGTGAAGCAATGGCTTGGACTTTGTTAGTCGACAACTGCTGGTAACAGGAAGAAAATAGCGGCAAGGACAAAATGCTGGGAGCTGCTCAGAGGACCACTCCCATGAAGGTTCAGCCAGCCAAACAGCGGTTAGTAACAAAGGGTTCTTGGTGAGTGGGCAGCTAGTCTGACAGTTCATCTGACAATAGCAGAAGAATTACCGAAGTCTGTGATGATCTGGCACACCTTGAAGCATTGCCTTCAGAAGAAAAATTCAATTTCACCAGCAGTCAAAGATTAGCTGCATTCATATCCAATCCTCCCTTAAGATTGTCAGAAACAACATGACCTTTCTCATATTCTGTAACCTATTTTAAAGACAGAAATCACACCCCAAACAACCTCTTCCTTTAAAATTCCATCTGCGGTTAAACTTAGTTCGGGAGAGCACAGAGCAAAACAACTCACAAGGGAACATCACTATGCTAATATCTGTATTCGCTTGAGAGTTTGATAACATCATCTATACTCTATGTGGGGCTTGTGTACCAAAAATCGAGTGTGGAGTATAGCTGGAAGTATCCGAAAATTAATCCAGAGAACGTAGGAACATATAGGCATAACACAGTATTTTATGGGAGGGTTTGCTTACCCCTGCGGGCAGCGGCCTACGTAC
Organism: Mantis religiosa; assembly: GCA_030765055.1. Lineage (NCBI taxonomy): Eukaryota > Metazoa > Arthropoda > Insecta > Mantodea > Mantidae > Mantis > Mantis religiosa. Next base: position 46,102,584 of record CM060949.1, on the reverse strand, counting down.
AGATATACGTAAGGAGCAGTGGCACAGCTTATGAGGGATGTCCAGCAGCTACTTGCATGGTCACATGCAGCATTTTTCAGGTTTCCGTTTTGGGCATTGCGATTCTACAGTTTTGGTGAACAGACCTCATATATAGCAGATATGATGCCATCAAACTCTCAAGTAAATACAGGTATGAGCATAGTGAAAACTAATAGAAGTTTGAAATACCAATACGTGGAAAGAATATATCATATGGCATTATCGCTGATAGTGGTAAAATTGATCACAAACTAAATTTAAAAATGAAATTTTCTTATGTGGCAAAACCTTTAACCTCAGAGACCATACATACAGATTATATTACCGAACAGTGGACACACATATATATATATACAGATGGATCTCTTTTTGATGAGAATGAATAAGGTGTTGGCAGAATATGTCAGTTCTTCTCTTTTTATAAACATGCTGGGAAGGATATTACAAATTTTGATGGTGAAATTTTAGCTATTTACAAATCACTCCAGCATAGTTTCAGTTGGTTGCATAAATGCAAAAATATTGTTATTTTATCAGACTCTAAAGCAACAATTCAAGCTATAGTATCTTCTTACCCAAAATGAAGAACATTTTGGAAATATGATCCAACTGTATTTGTTAAGGCACTTGAAGGACAGAACCATTTTGGTATTACACATGTAACTACATCACATTTGTGAAAATGCTTGCAATAACGGTTTGGGGTTTAGCAAACAACATAACCTGTTTTATTCACTATTTGTTTTACAGCTTGTTACCTTCGTTTGGTAGTACTTTAACAAAAGGCAAATTCGATGTTGCATGTACCATTAGCATAATTGAAGGTTTACTACTTTGACGATGGTGATATAAGGTTCCTCATGTTTCTGTATAGTTTTCCGTGTGTTTTCCATTCAGAAACTATGTAAATTTTCCATACTTCGTTTATTACACTTAAATTCATTAAAACATGTGGCACAGACTTAATATAAGTTATAATTCCATAACTTATGCCATCAAGATATACCTAACAGTCATGTTGGTTTATTTCATTTCATTTTAATGTCACCAATATATCACTGTGTTAATATGCCTAAAACTTACCTTTCTGTCTTAACTTCAACTCAATACCTTATATCCTCCAAAATTCCTGATGTGATCTCTATTGACAGTCAATATACCAGCTGAAGCACCAAAAATGAAATATAATGTTCCAATGTCTTTATGATTTGTTGAGAATAATCATTGTTGCAATAAAGGTAGCACTGTCGGAACTCTTCTTTGTCCCACTCCTCAAAATTATCTTTTTAATTATTTTAGCTATTCTTCTGTTAAATGAAGTGAGTGTGTAGTGTTTTAGGGCCCGTCGACAACAAGGTCATTTGCGCCCGTCTGTTAAATGAATATTGTGCCAGCATTTCATACTAAGAATTGCTGTCGGCATTCAATCCTGACTGGAGCTATGACATTTTCCTTTTTGTGTGTGAAACAAGTAAACTTAAAGTTATCTCACTAACCGCTACTCAAGAAGAGGGTTAGTAAAAATATTAAAAGCAGAAGCATTATTAACAGTGAAGTATTCTTCATATTTAAGTTTGATTTATGAGTCACTATGTTTACACTCAAATTTCACTTACTTGTTGTATAATTGAAACGTTTTCAAGATCATTTGATCTCATCCTCAGCTGTTTGGTGACTAAATGACATTTAGTCATTTAGACATTTAGTCACCAAACAGCTGAGGATGAGATCGAATGATCTTGAAAACGTTTCAATTATACAACAAGTAAGTGAAGTTTGAGTGTAAATATAGTGACTCATAAATCAAACTTAAATATGAGGGTTAGTGTTACCTTTGGAAATAACAATCGGTTAGCCCTTTAGCATAATTCTAAAATCTGCATATAACTCTAAGTTAGCTGTTAACCAACATATTAACCATAGATTATTAACGGGTTTCATGCTGGAGTTGTTGATGTCAACATATCTCTTACAGCAACATTCTTGTGACACGAACACAGTACAAAGTATCGAGATTTAACTTAACACTTTGACAGTACAAAGTGTTGCATTATCTGATGAGCATGTTTTGATCCATTTGTTTAAGTGAACTCACCACTTTCTGAACCAAATGCTTAACCTCAATGCTGTTTTAAGAAATGTTGGGAGTATCTGAATTGAAAATATTACAGAATGGTTCAGCACTATCCAAATGGGATAAACTAATATAAAATGCACTTTACCACAGATCAATGGGCATCTTTTGTTTCAATTCTCCTCATATTTGCAGTAAGCATAGTACCTTGTAATGTTCTGTCCAAAGCAGGGAATGCATTTGTTCTGCATCATACCTCACCCTTACTGTCATGAAGAAGAAATTTGCACAATGTTAGAACAGGTATTCACCCTGAAGATCACAGTAAATGGATAGTAGGCACCCTTAGTTCTAATAAATAAAAATAAAACATGAATAATGTAAAACACCTCAACTGATATTTTAAAACACTGAGTTTATTAAAATCTCAGTTATGTTCATTATTTAATGAGGTATTGTTTGGTAACAAATCATATATGAAGCTGTATTTGTATTCATTTTGTTCTACCAACAGTCACTACTATGCTATTGATTTATTCTTATTCTAAAGAAGTTTGTGATCTACGTATGCAATTCTCCAAAGAAACTACACCACCCCAAGCCTCTTTAATCACTTTCCATAATTATGGTTGAATATTAAGTCATGATATCTAGGCCAGTGCTTTTCAGTCCAAATGTTTTCATGGTTTGAGATCCAGGCTCTGTAGGATCCAAGGGAACACTTAGATATTACTTTCATACGTCACCAAGATGTATGGATGGAGTTAAGTTCCTGCATTAAACATTCATTGAATAAATAAATAAAAATAAAGAGAAATTATGTAACATATTTTGTTAACTATGAAGTTATAACAATTTAGGTTAGTTGTAAAATATTATTTGGAAATAAACTTATGTACACATAATAAAACCAAGACCAAATATTTGATAGATGGATACTGAACACTTGAATAGGATGTACAATTAAACTTTTAGAGTTTGTTTACATGGCTTAACACTAATATTACTAAACATTATTTATCAACTGGAAACATTTCTCTTTTGATGCAGTATATCCACATTGATAGCATTATATCATCCAGGATGTGAACATGTTGGAAAGTTAAGTTTCCCATACAGGATTTTCTCCTAACTTAGAAACCCATAGCAAAAGACATCTTCCACTGTGTTATTACCACATATTCCTAGTGAAATGCCCTGAATGCAGTTGAAATTCTTCTAGAGAACTGTTTCTGATGTTGAAAAATGTTTTCTGAAGTTATTACTTAGCACTAAATGTTACAAGTATTCAAGGCAGAATGCAATGTGGTATACCCTACAAGTTCTTTGATACCAACCTTCATTTTTAACCTCCTCCAACGTACGTAAGTCATATCGGATGATGAATGAAATGGAAGAAATGATGGAAAATGAGCCGGATCCACTACAGAGTTTAAGGCTACCTGACATTCATATTTCTTTCTGAAAAATCTTGTCCAGATAACTCACACTGACCAATATTTAAACCTGGGACCTCTTGAATGTGAGGCCAACATGCTACCAACACAATACAGAGGCAGGCTAGTAGCCTTCGTGGCAAACAAGAGCTCTGTCCTCACTCCAGAAAGTAACAACAGTTGCTCAAGATACTTTCTGTGTTGAATGGGCATTGTCTTGGAGCATTTAGTGCAGTATACTGCTCCAAAATGTAAACAGATATTCCCAATTCCCTTATTTTCTTATTCAATATTCTTGTTCTTGTTATTGCTTTATTTAATGGAGATATTCTTGGCTACACTACAGTTAAATTTAGGGAGATTGTTATGTTTAAATACTTAAACCAGGAGGAACACTTTGAAGCCAGCATGTGTGGACTATTAGACAGCAAAATAATTCTTATTTGTGTGTACCAAAATCCCACAAGCGATACCAAAATTTAGAAATCATTTTGGACTTCTTTAAAATGACAAAAAAATCTGTAATTATAGTAGGGGACATGAATATAAACTATTTAACAGAAAACGCAAATAAAAAGCAGCTGCAAAATCTCTTTAATATGTATGGAAAAGAATACGTAGTTAAAGTACCAACCCGTGTCTCGAATTCGTCATATTTTGCGATTGACCAAGTAGTGCTGAATATAAATAAGTGGAAATATGAAATTCAGATTTTTGACACAGCCCTGTCAGATCATTACGCACAAATGTTAAAATTAGTTGTCCCAGTAGATTAGCATAACCCAAAACATAATGCAAAAAAAATATTCAAAAAGGTTAGACTTGCTAATGATGACAATCTAAGTTATCTGAATTTTCTATTAAGTAAAGAATCTTGGGAAAGCGTGTACACTGAGCGAAATCTAAACAATGCCATGAATGTATTTTTGGACACATTTGATTTTCACTTTGTAACAGCCATACCAATGGTTAAAGTGGCAATGAACAAGCTAGGTATTAAGTGGATCACAACAGGAATCCGCAAATCTGGTGTTAGATTAAAATTCTTAAGCAAATTCATGAAGGAAAACAAGACTACACCGGAGTTTAAGGCCTATTATGTAAAATATCAAATTATATATAATAAAGTTATAAGAGCAGCCAAAAAGTTACATAACGATGAAACAATAAACAAAGCAGTTAATAAAACTAAATCCATGTGGCAAGTAATTAAGCACGAAATAAAAAATGGACCCAAATTGAAAGAAAATTACCACCTAGAAAATAATGGCCAAAAAGTAAGTGATCCTAAACAAATTTCAGAATTATTCAACCAGTTTTATTCAACTGTAGCGGAGAAAGTGTTAAATACTCATTCTCTAGGAAAGAAGGAAAAGTTAAGTGTACAGAAAAATGAACATAGCATGTTTTTAATTCCAGTAACAGTTGAGGAAGTTAAAGATGTTATAAAAAAATTGAAGAATAAGAAATCAGTAGGAATAGACGGTTACTCTAACTGCATCATAAAGTATTGCTCCTTATTCTTAATTGAACCACTGACTTACTTGATAAATCTTTCACTTTCAAGTGGAACGTTCCCCAACAGGTTGAAAAAAGGTAAAGTGAAACCCATCTTTAAAAAAGGTAACAAAGGGAAGGTAGGAAATTACAGGCCAATTTCCATAATTTCAACTTTTGCAAAGATCTTCAAACAAATAATGTATAAAAGAGTAACAAGCTTTTTGGAAAAATTTAAATTAAGGACAATCAAAATGGTTTTCGAAAAAATAAATCAACAAGTTCAGCACTGATGAATTTCATTGAACAAGTGTATGAAACACTAGATAGTAAACAATTAGGGATAGGCATTTTTTAGATCTTAATAAGGCGTTTGATCTGGTTGATCACAAACTTCTACTAGAAAAATTATCCTCGTATGGCATAAGGGGGTTAGCTTTAGATTGGTTTAGATCTTATCTGAAGAACAGAGAGCAATTAGTGGAAATAGAGTATTTTGATAGCGAAACGAGTGAAGTTAAAACTCAGATTTCAAGTGGTGCTATAATGAAATATGGGGTCCCTCAAGGTTCGGTGCTTGGGCCTCTTTTATTTATAGTGTACATTAATGATTTGGCAGATAATGTAGAAAACAGAACAGATATAAATGTTACACTTTTTGCAGATGATACAAATATTTTTATCAAAGGGGTGAGTAAGGAAGGGACAGATGTACATATTGAAAATAGTCTAAAATATATTCAAAAATGCTTTAGTGCCAATATGTTAATATTGAGTAAGAAGAAAACAGCAGACCTAAGCTTCTATAATAAAATGAGTGGAAGTCAATTGTATCCAAAATTAATGCTGGGACAAGACAAAATATTTTATGTAGAAACAATCAAATTTCTGGGACTAATACTACATGAAAATTTAAGTTGGGAAACTCACATAGAGACATTGACGAAAAAACTTAGTAAAATGTGCTTCTTAATCAGGGCAATTACAGGCATGTCGAGCTTGAAAGTTCCTATATAACTATCAGAACTAAAGAACATATGAGAAACATTAAAAATGGTGAAAAAGAAAAATCAGCAGTGGCTTTTCATTTTTTGAATACTAGACATGACATCAATTTGGAAACATCTCTAATAATGTGAAACTTGCCCTAAAATTTATATAGGAAAAACAAAAAGAAATATTAACATCAGAACTAAAGAACATATGAGAAACATTAAAAATGGTGAAACAGAAAAATCAGCAGTGGCTTTTCATTTTTTGAATACTAGACATGACATCAATTTGGAAACATCTCTAATAAAATACGTTAATCACCCCATAGACCTTTCCGTATGGGAAAAAATCTTCATTAACAAAAATCATCATAGAGTCATGAATTTTGAAACTCCACCACCGGACATCTTTGACAAGTACATCACACCATCTATTGACAATACGGAGAAAGAAGAAACCACTACAACTTGCACTAGTCGAGTATCAGCTGAGGATAGGAGCAAGAGCTCTTGAAACATGTCCTGTTAATAAACAGTGTGAGTGAAGCAATGTGTCAATATATTCTCGATTCAATTTTGTACTAAAGAATAATTTATTTGTGAAGTCACACAAAACAAAGATGTATGAAAATAGTTTCACATATGCTGGCTTACGTCTTTACAATAAGCTACCTGAATCTATAAAACAGATTGAATCACATCAATTTAAGAAATTGTTATTAAACTTCCTTAGAGCCAATAGCTTCTACAGCGTGGATGAATTTTTAAATATTTAGTTAGCTATCTTAATTGTAAATATTGTACTTAGTTTTTAATTTGACGTGTCCTATAACATGTACATGTTTTAATGGATGAATCAATAAATCAAATCAAATCAAACATTCTCCAACACTAACAACACTCATTTCCAATTCATCAATTCAAATTTAGCCTTTGTATCCATTGGAACAGATTGATTAAATGGTGCCTTTGCACCACTGTTTATAGACTAAGGAAGTTTAAAGCTGTATTTCAATTAAGTTACAGGATATTAAGGTTTAAAATTTACATTCTAAATATGCTTTAGGATGTAAATTTTAAATCTTAATATCCTGAAACTTTATAGAAATATTTATATCCTAAATATGCTTATTAATTTGTTTTCACTATATGCATTGTCACATCAAAGTACTCAGTAAGGTTCTATGCACACTTTGGGGTGAAAGTATGATAGGGAGGTTTATGCATCCTATGAGTGTTCAGGAAGATGTAGTTGATCTCATGTCACACTACTTCTACACCCCAACCCCCTGTTAAGGTGGGTTTCATGGTCAAAATAATGTAATTCAAGATATTTTGTCATACTGGATTTCACAAAGAAGTTTTGAAGGACTGTACCTGTGAATTTGTGCTGGATTGGGAAAGTTGTGTTAGTATAAAATTCTTTTTTTTTTCTTTAATAAAACACTTGTGGTCATTTTTTTTACACTCACTTTTTAATTTTTTAGGAACTAGATTTGGGAGCCACTGCTTCCATTTTTGAACTCAAAGGTTCAACTGTCATTGTTTGCAGTTGTCTGCAGTCTTCTCTCTAGTGGTGGAACAATGAATTTCTTTATTAAATTGTCAACTGCTGGGATTTCAAAATTTATTATTTATTTATTATTTAAAATTCTTCCACGTTATCAGTTTCTTCTGGCTTATTTTGAATTTAGGGCAAGATTATGGCTTTTGTTCCAAAAATAAAATACTTCTGCTGACTTGTCTTCCTGTTTCAATAATCTTAACCTAAATCCAACATTATTAAATTATTAAAAGGTGTGATAAGCCAGAATAAATTCATTATATGGAAGAACATATTAGTTTGGAAATACAATGACTACATTTTGAAAACCCACCAGTAGACAAATAAAGAAACTCTTATTATTTTAGTTCCATCACCACAAAGAAGACTGCAAACAATACAGTTGAACCTTTGAGGTTGAAAATGGAAGCAAAGGCTCTTGAAACTAATCCCTATAAATTAAAAAGTGATGTAATGTGAAAATAAACTGACTACAAAGGTTTTATTAATTAATTTGGATGTATATGTTAGTAAATTCCTCCAAAAATAATTTTTTTTTAACAAGCTACTCAGACTGTAGGAAAGAAATATTTTTTTTTCTTTTTTGAGAATGTTCTCAAACAATGTATCTTTTAATGCTAAAATTGTGATTTGCAAATTTATTTACAACATTATGGAAGAAAAATTAACAATTCTAGAGATACATATATATAACACAAGCACAATGTTCATTCTCTGCTGCAGCATTAAAACAGGTCAAAAGAACACTGTCCTGGCATTTAAGATATGTAATTACTAACCTCCTTTCCAAGATATTACATTTATTGACATGAATGATCAATGATGCCCTGTTACTCCTATTTTCCCTTGCTATGCAACAATTTGAATAAACATCAGAGATGAACAGCAAGTGAACTATAGTCTTTAAGGATCCTTAATAATATAAAACAAAACACTATTGTTTGCCCACTACAAGAAGGCAAGGCAGAGGGATGTGTAATGTAATAACTTTTGCTGTGTTTATGCTCGCCTTCCAGATATGATATGGGTGCTAGGTTCATGTAAAATACAGTGCTGTCACATACCTCACCCATACACAATACTTAACTGCAGTTACTGAAATGAGCATTAGATCTGGCAGCATGGGTGACTCATATGCACTCTCATACGCTCACTTCGTAGTAAACAGATCCACTACCAGAGCAGATAAATAGTTCAAACCTCTCTCCCTCTTCATGCCAGCTTGCCTTCTTCTGGTGGGCAGACAGTACTAATTCTTTAAGTCAAACATACTTCAAACACTGTTCTTTGATAATACAAGATCCCTGATAGTTAAGAATGGAGAAGCTCATGTCATTATTTCTTAAGGCATTATATTAAATAAATTTACATGTTTGCTTTAACATAAAAGTAGAATATTATTATTCTTATATACAGAAATTGAAGAAAATATCTGTATTATTTACAATAGTCATGTGTAAGTTAAACATGAAAAGATGAATCAGAACTAAGCTACTGTGGTGGCTCTTCTCCACAAATGCAGGCATAATAACCTGATGAAGAGGATCAGTTCATAAAGCCTTTCATGTTTCCAATCTCAGCAATGGCAATCAATTTTTCAAATCTGATTCAACTTTGCATTACAATTGTTTTAAATTCTTGATGAATTTACATGCATGAGCTCAGAAACAATAAATAATGAAAATGACACAGGTTTAGCTGCAGCAGAAAATATTACCTGGCTAGAAGTAACTGCTTTTTTTCATTTTCTGTGAATAAAAAGCCATGTATTCATCTTTTTTACATGATGCAATAACATCTGAGTAGTTCACCAAACCAGCGCATGTGTGAACTCAATCAAGGATTGTTACTAAACTACGGAACCTCGATGCATCGTTCTGATTATCTTTGTTTACTACATATTTCATTTGTTTTACTTCCTAAAAATAGTACTAAATTTCTCTTCATACTCAATCTTTTATCTTATTTCATGATAAAGTGCAATTGTATTTACAACTGAATAACCCCTCCCAAGCAATAGATTGATATATTACTTTTTTCCCAAAAATCATTTGTTGTTTTAGCTTAAAGATAATCCTGAGTATTTTAAGGTTACTCTAAGTAAAAGAGGGAGAGAGAGAGGGGGGGGGGATTTGGATATCTTATGGATATCTTCAGTGTCTAAATACACTCAGAAGCATCAACTGTAAGATAGCAAGATTACCATACAAAAATTACCATATTCCTTCCCTGAAGATGAAAGGAACATTAGCTCTTGAAAGCATGGAAATCTTTCCAGAATTAACCTGGCTGATAGTCCCAGAAAAGATATTTTCATATAGCTGCCAGGAAAGCTTTAAGTCAACCAAGATTACTATGTAAAAGGCTATGTCCATAACATATGAACATAGCATGTTCCACAAACCAGTATTGCACATAATCCAACCTTCATGTTGATTATCTTCTCTTCTTGTTGTTGAAAAAATGTAGGGCATTATTAGAATTATACACCTTTCTTAAGTACACCTGCTTGCATTAAAAAAAAAGAGGTATATGAAATTCATTTTAATTTTACCATTCTTTTACCACTGTTCAAATTTTGAAAATATGCAAATTTGAGTGGTGAGTTGATAACTATTCTCAGTACATTAATCCCAGATTACTAAAATTAGGCAAATGAGTCAACCTTGTATATACTTTTCTCCACTTACAAGGTTGACTCATTTGCCTAATTTTAGTAACAATGGCACTCCACTTTCTGAAATACTTCTTTTTATTCTATTAATCCCAGATGTTTCTGAGGATTTGCTTCTAAAATGTTTTATTTTTGTTTCTTAATAAATGTATGATAACTGGTGAAATTTCAGCATACTTCACTGAAAGTGTTTGATGTAAAGTGGGTTAGAATCCTGTACCTGCAGCATATAGACTATTTAAGCTGAATAATGCTTAATCCCCATTCCTACTACATTGGCACCACAAGTGCTAGACACTGATGATACATAAAATGAAATAATTACAAAAGGAAATATTTCAAGTCTAAATGTATAGTACCACCATGACATTTGCCAAATTGAGGACTGAGGAAAACCTGGAATAAGCCTTCTTAGTTAGGGAGGACAATTCTGGCATGATTTGAACCATGTATTTTCTGATCTTGAGTTCATACTTAATGACTATGGCCATGTTGGTGATACATAAGAGCTGCTGTAAGTCATATGTGGCAAAATTTCAAACACCTGATTTGCACTATGCAATATTACAACATGTTGTTATAAAACTTATGAACTCCAAAACTCTGCAAACTATAATAAAACTGGTAACAGATTAAGCAGTATACTCCTTGTAGGACTATGCAGAAGTTTATGCCAAATGTTAAGCTGTAAATACACTAAGGGAAGTACAGTTTTTGTAAGTGCATTCCACTGGCAAATGCAACACTTTTTGCACATCATTCGTTCATTTATAAAGACACTGAAAACAATTTGAGTCCACTTTTCACAATCCATAATTGAAATGACCTGAAACGGTGGATCGAGGTTATATTGTATGCTTACAAAGGTGATTTACAAAAGTTTTATCAGATGTACAATAAATTAGTTTAAGATACTTTAAATTAAAATCAAATTTTTAAATTTTCAACATCTAATAGAAACATTTTTCATGCATCTATGCCAGTGCAAAGGAAACACGATGCAAACATAAAATAATTACTGTATTTTATGGCTTGCATCACAAGATAAGATATATGACTTTTGTGTAAAAAATAGGGGTATAGGGAGGGAGGGATGGAGAGAGAGAGAGAGAGATGCTATTAATACTTCTATCCATATCTTTTGTTTGCAAAATAAAGTAGACATTTGCATTGTATACAAATTTAGCATTGAATATAGTACCTTAATAATTCTTATTGTTCCCTTAATTTCAAAAGACCAATTCAATACTTTTTATTGAAAAAATGACCTTTAACTGTAGTATTTTCTTCCCATGTTTTATACACGTTCTGGCAAAAGGGCAGACATTAAATATTTCAATTGTGGTTGTAAATGAGAAAACATATTTAAGTTGGGACCCTACGTGAACTTTACTATTTGACAAAATGACCATTATCCACATAAATTACATTACTGACGCCTTGCTAAATTATTCTCTGAGAAGTGTTGTAATAATATTGCATTCTATTTTGTGTTCTTCCTTAGCTTTGCTAATGGCCGATCATTAAACTGTATTGGATCTAATTTGAAACTGACTTAAGAGCTGATGTTCTTTATTTCACGTGGCAAAACATCACCAAACTCAATATGGGAGATTCTTGACCTAAGAGCCAATATCCGCATTAAGAATTTTGAGAAATAAAACATAAAAATGAACCAAAGTAGAAAGGGATGAAAGAAGGAATTCAGTAAGATAAGCAAATCCAGAGTAGGACCAGAATAATAAAAATATAGCAGTGCTTAAAGAACTGAATTTACTACGCATGTTTTGCCTCTCCTGAAAAAGTTTATTTTTGCATGTTTGCCCTTATCTTATTCATTGAAACATGTACATGACAAAATTAAGCAGAATCAAAAACTGCTCTACTGAGATTGCATATTATGTATGTTAGACTAATTGAAACCTGATGTAAATGCCTGGGAGCAAAGAGAGACATTCCATTAGGTTTCTGATTGAAACATAAGAGTATGCAAACAAAGGATAACAATTACCGCCCATGACCAATCAACACGCAAATGATTATTTGTCTATCAGTGTCTCTTTGTCTCTCTTCTTTCGCAGATGTTTACATCAGGACTAAAGTAGTCTGACACAGTATAGTATACCATAGCTTGAAAGGGTAAAGAATAACTTGTAAATATGAGTAAAAATGCTTTGTAATCATGAACATATATTTCAATTTTGATATCTCCCCTGCTGTAAATCTTAAAGGATGAATAAGATTACTTATGAGTTATGAAAACAAAATAAGTTATGCACACTGGAAGAAGTTGCAAATAAGCTAACATGTACCACATATATAAGAAGCTTATGTATCAGTTATCCATAGTTAGGGGGAGTTTCATCTCAGCATTAAGCATTTTACTCAAGAGATAAATTTTATGATAAAGCAAAATTACCAGGGAGAAGGATAAAAAAAACAAAACAAAAAAACAGAAAATGTGACATTTTGTCTGCTTCATAGTAAAAGTACAAATGAATAAACAAACAAACATATAACACAAATATTATGCCCTCCATTCCTAATCATGAAAACTGGCCTTAAATGCTTGTTGCACTGTCTCAGTATCCTCTGGCACAGAGACATTTCTAGGGTTTCCTTTTCACTAGCATTTTTATGCAAATGTGTCCATTGTAAAATTCTTTACCCACAACATTTTGTTACAGCTGAGAATTAACCCGCTTGATGTCATCCTAGATGTTATGGAACCTGTACTCACCTGCAACTAAAATAGCATCAACTATGTCCATACCATTTTGTTCCACCATGCATAACACAAAAGCCAAAGTTACTGCTTATCCAAATAGGGGATTTATGTTATTGTTAACTCTTTTGCTGCCTCTCTCTTGATCACTCTTCCTTCGCCATCCAATAGGACTTTGGACTGCCAATTCCATTTGAAAGTGCACTGGCGTCATATCTGTTATACTACATCAAATGTATATATTGTGGCAATAAACACTGATGTCACTTATCATGTAACAATATGCACTTATTTGCAAACTTTAATTTCAACAAGAAAGCACTCATTGAGTTTGTAGGGAGCTTGACAAGTTTCTAAACCTGTAATCACCTACAAGAAGAACCGTATATACAATCCTCAATAATAAATTTGCTCCATTAAGTTCTTGTAGACAAGAAATCTTTTAGATCCGTTTTAATAAATAAACTACATGGAACTGGTTTAGAATGATAGCCTCCAAAATAATTGCTAAACCAATTAGTTGAACAAGCAAGTATATCTAGATCTTCTGCAAGAAATGTTACATATCTATTTAAAATGGAAAACCTAAAGCTATAAACAAGCTATTCGCTTGTTTGCAAGTGATACATGAGTGATTTAGTGCAATTGATTTTTCCAATGTATAGAATGTGGTTTCAATGGCCCACAGCTTTTGTTTTTCTCCAATAAATCCTAGTTTTCATCTAAATGGAGTGTGAAGACTCAAGTCAATTTTGTGCTTCAGAAAAACATTTGCTATGGCATCAAATACCTAACCATGACCTGAAAATTGGAGTGTGGTTTGCTATAAGTATTAGAAGAAAAACAGGATTCATTTTGTATAACACAACAATGCAGAACAATATCAGAAAATAATTTAAATACCATTTTTTGATTGCTTGGCAAGAAAATCACATGGTTCCTGGCTACCGAATCATTAAATGTAATAAGAGAGGTATCTGATTACAACTATCTTGACGTACGTTCTATATCGTGATTATCAACAAGATATCCATTTACTAAAAAGTGTTCAGGGTCCAACAGCATTAACCATGTGGGAAAAGATATTCATAAAGAAATATGAAGGAAAGCTGTTCAATTCCGACACCACCTTTGAAGAGAACCCAAACTTCAAATTCATCAGGATACCAACAGAGATGCCCCTTATTGCCTCCAATAAGTTCAGCAAATCAAAATTCAACAGTCGATATTAGCTGAGAATATTAGGAAGGTCCTAACGAAACACGTTCTAGATAAATACTAACAATATATGGAGCACTGATTACTATTTTGACTCAAAATTATATTAAATGTGCCTGTTTGAGAGCAGAAGCAGCATGTACCATAAGCTAAGGCTTATAATTTTCCTCTGCTGGCACTATTTCTACTTTTACTTTCTATTTTTATTCTGTTGAGATAAGACTGGGTTATATCATGCTAAATGCTGATCATTTTGTGGAGACCTAGCTATACTGTAAGAAGAGAATGAGCTTATTATCTCTAATAGTAGCTACTTTTGTACAGGAATTTTTTTACCTTTTATTTAATAAGTTATTGTGTTTGAGATAGCAACCTATGGTCTAATATTGTGAGTTACATGCTTTCCCGACAATTATTTCATAATTTAATAGCTTTCACTTCAGATGTTAACTCAGTAATGTTAACTCCGTAATGAATTTAGGGTTTTCACTTTATCTTTTCTGGAACATAAATAACAATATTATAAAATTATATTGCAATCTTCTCACTGTACCATTTTGTTTGTGTAGCTTTTTACTATGCATAACATGTTAAAAGTTTAATTCTCTAGCGACATGTTTTGAAAATGACTGAACATGCAATTTCAATGTAAAAAGAGCTAACATTTTTGACAAATACAAAGGCAAACATCATAAGTACCAAGTTTGGTATTAATTGATGTTTTTGAGTTATGCTTCTCTGTCTCTCTTACTTGCATATGCGCACACACACATACATCTGTTTTTAACCAAAAATGTCTTTTTTTTTTTTTTTGGATTTAGGGGCCTTAATAGTATATTTCCAATGATATCTTAATTTTGAATATTTGGGTGGAATTGAACATTTTCTCTACTTAAGATACCTAAGCAGGAGAGAAGTTAAAAATATATGCCAGATAATGTTAATTACTGAATGCACAATATTTTAGAACCAGGTGATGACAGAAATGTATATTTGTTTCCTTATTTTTTTCATCAGGCTGTTTAAAATACAAGATTAGTGAGCCTTTGTATTAGAGATACCTTCTTAGCAAACAAATGAGTTCATTAAAGCTGATCTGTTTTTGAAATAGTTTTGAAGTTTAGAAAATTCACTGAATCAGTTGGGGAATTTAATGTAATTCCATTACCATAGATCTCAGTGATAGAGCAACAGAATGAAGAAGCTGAAGAACCATGGTTCAAATCCAGTTAAGGTTTTGAATTCTTAAATTCTTCTCAATATTTTCAAATATTACATAGTCTCTGATGCAAATTATAATTACACTGATAAAAATACGTCCTTGTAGCATAATGGGTGAAAGTTTCACTGGGACTTCATAAAAACTGTTATTAGAATGTTTATTGTGTTACAAATTTTTCAGCGGTATTAAGTATTCTCCTGCATTAAGCTGTAAAAAAAGTCTGTAGAGAGCTACATAAATCTAAATACATTTTATAAAAAACCAACATCTACTGTAAAAATTTAGCCATTAAAATTTCCTAAATTGGAGCTTATTTATAGTTAAGGAACCAGAAAATGCTTGTGCAGTTTACCTTCCTTAAACAATAGCATGATTTGAGCAAAACTGAAACATTCATTAGTAAAAAAAGTTTAATTCAGTGGTTTCCAAACTGTAGCCAGGAAAATATTTCCCAGTGATTGAAGAAATTAGAAATAACAAAATATTATATTTGAAAGGAAACAAATATATTACTAATATCCAAAACTAATAGTTTTATTATGCAATTCAAACTATCTGTATATTTATACGTCACCTTAAAATTAACAAGTACATAGTTAACCAATGCAAACTATTATGGCACTACACCAGGTATCTTATTACCGATCTGTGTACTGTCATTTGATATGCTAATGGATTCTGTCCGAGACACTGCCAGTAACTAGGCATCATGATTTAAGTCTCCATCCTACATTTGTTTCTGCAACACCAAACTTACGAATAGCACGCAGTTTCCATATTCTTCAGCATGGCAGATAACTTATCTTTTAAAACATACTTCAAATCAGATTTGGTTAATACCATATTTGTCTCCATTACAAGCAGCTTAATCTACGTAGAAACCCACTCACTTCTATCTTCTTACTAATTTCTTTCTTCAATGAAATATGGTAATTCTCATATTTGTTCAGAGAAACTTAATGGCAATTTCAGCATTGCAAGTTTTAGTAGCAATGATTTAGAAAACATGATAGCAAACACAAGAGGGGAATTAAATTATTTATGTTCCAGTTAAATATTTTCATACTTTTTGAATTTGGGATACACTTTACATTCAAAAGTATATACACTAAACTCTCGCTAGTCCAGCCATTCCTGGCAGACATGGGTGCCAGATTATAGATTCGTGTTTGGCTATACATTGTATTTTATTAATCCAAAGATACATTAATTTTTATACAAAATTTATACATTTGGTATGCATATACAGTATCACTCACTTTGAAACATATCCCACATTTTTAGTTGCCGCAATGATGATACGTGATGGCAGCTGCTTTATTATGCAACCACTTTACTGCTTATTCAAAATTTTGTGTTTGTGTTTGAGGTCTAGTGTAAAATCTTTCTTAAAGCCATTGGGTGTACTGAACTCTAAAGAAAGCCACACATTGAATAACACAAGCAATAATAGTATACAATAACAAATCAACACATTGTTGCACATCATTTCTGCTTTAAGATTATGCAAGCTACAAGAGGCTGGATGTGGGCCGGAGTACTGAGAGGCCTGACTACTGAGGGCCAGATTAGAGTTTAGAGTACCCATGATATTATTATTATTATTATTACTATTAATAAAATAAATGTGCATATTTTTATATGTGGAAGATGGAGCAATTACTAGTATCAACATTTTGGAGAAAGGTTTTTTGTGGATTTAGTAATAATGAATGTTACAATGTTACAGGACTTTCGAAGCTAACAACCAAATGCTGAATTTCTTTGGAGATTAGTGGCACAAAGAAAACTTATAAGGAGGAAGTACTGTAATTATTATTTAGAATTGTGTTTGTTGACACCAGTTGAAAAACAGCAGGGATAATTTGCAGCTAAATGTACAATTGTTCCCAGCAAAAATGATGATGCCCATCTACAATGTAAAGGCAAATCAATTGATTTTTACTTCAAAGGAACAGCAATGAACTTGAAGTCCAGGAAATTATATCATTCCAATGTGTAAGGACTATGACACAATGAAGTACAAAATTAATATAATTTTGAGTCGAACTAATACTCAATGCTCCACTTATTGCTAGTATTTACCTAGAATGCATTTTGTTAGGATCTTGCTAACATCAATGATGTTTGGAGTAATAACATACCAGCAAGCAATAACTGGACCTATTTGTTAGGTGTAGGCATCCAGAGTGCAGAGGAAATTATATCAAATTACTCAAAAACAATTTGTGGGAAGGCTTTGATGTTAACATATTTGGTAAATTAACAAATTGCTAAGCCGATGATGTCTGTATCATCACTAGAAATTTTAACAAGTCCTATGCAAGATACATGCTGGATGGAAAAGCCTTGAAATTCTTTCAAAAAAACAATTCATTTGCCAAGTATTTTAGACTTGAGGTTATCTGAGCTATATAGGACTGAGATTACCTGAGATTTGGAAAAACTTGAATATTACGAGCATATTGTTTTAATATGTTACAAATGATGAAAATGACTTAAAACTGTATAATAATTAACACTATAACATTGAGTTGAATTTTGGGACATGTTGCTTAACTTACTGTGTCACTAATAATTGTTTATAGTAACTTAAGATCTTAAAATTAACATTCAACTTGACAATTTAAAAAAAAAAATTATAATATTATATGAGAGGATTGCTCTATGAAAAAACTGTTCACAGCTTTCCATGAAGAAGTCCACAGCTGAACTGTTCACAGCTTTCCAGGCCTCTTTTGATTGCTAGCATTACACGGATACAAAAATTATGCAAGCTTATTTTCCAACTCATTTAACAACTCATTCGATTATCTTGGAGCCTTAGTTAGTCATAAGTGAATCGATGCATCAGAAATTTAGCAGATTTGATCGCTACTTTACCTAGAGGTATAAAATTCACTCAATATTTGCTTCAAATGAATGAATCAACTGAAGTAGCAATTGTAAGCATTAACAATACTTGAAAATCCATTTTCAGAGGATCTGCTTATCTGATAATACTTACAAACTAATACAATTAGTGCTGAAATGTTTAATCAGAGGAATTTTTCATAGTGAATGGCATCCTCTGGGATAATTGTATTGATGTGTGCACAGATGATAAAATGGCCAAGTCTAGAAGGACATCTGATGTTATCTCAAAATTAAACAAATGAAGAGGTAAAACAGTAGCCACTGCATCCTCCACCACCAAGTCCTTGCTGTAAACATTATGTCATCTTCCCAAAAAGGAATTCTATATGAAAGTGTTAAAATAATGTTGTTACACTGCAACTTGAAAATACCAGGTTATTCAAAGTGTGTGTAATAACAAGGGGAGCTTACATACACCTCTACTTCTTCACACAGAAATAGGCAGGAGAAGTTTACTTTTGCTGTGTGAAAGGAGGGATGAAGTGAAAACCTTCCTGACTGCCAATGACCAGCTTAAGGAGATAGGTTATGTGATGAAAGATAACTAATAAAAGAAAAAAAAAACACAGAAACTTAATAATTTAAGCCCCTCACTTCAAGAGAAAGCAACGATAGTGGTGGACACCAGCAATAAAAAGCATATCAACATCAAATTTTGGGTAGAATCAGTCAAAAATGGCTATCTTGAAGCTTCCTAATAGTAAAAAAGGTATAAACTAGCTTCAGATATTGAGGATTATCTTAAATTAATTTCAAGCTCATTTACTGATTTTGTTTGATTTCAACAGTTATTTTTAGAAAGAATTCCTTGAAAAACTAAAAGAAAATGTTGGGGTTATAAACCCATTCTCTGCTGTATCAGGAGAGCCTCTCTTACAAATCAACAATATGGAACCTTGATATTTAACCAGATTCTATGTTAATAATGTATGTCAATGGGCCACAAATTTGGAGCATTAAACACCAGTTAATAACAAATAGCTTGAACATATTTTGAGGACTTTTTGTACCCAGCTTAATCACTCTTTGTATGCTTCTACTTGATTAACAGGAAGTCAGTGTCTGAATTCTAGTGTCAATTAAAAGGAAAATCTGAAGTTTTATCACTTTGTCCTTTGCAACCATTTATTTCTGTGAATCAGGATTCTCTACTTATGTAGATACTGAAACAAAGTACAGATCTCTCCTCATTGCAAAGTTACACATTTGGCATTAGCAATCCCAAATTCAATCAAATATGGCTTAGTTATATAAATCAATTCAGTCTCATCCCTCTCATTAGAGCAGTTCTTTTGAAGTTTCATCTAGCATTTTTGGTTTTACAAGATAAAAAACGCTTTCATGTACCAGATCTATGAAGATATATTAAGGATTTACAATCCTTGCTTTTAGTTTTTAAATTTATCGCCAATATATTTTTGTTTGCTTTTTAATAAATGTAGCAAAATTAGAGAAAAATATTTTTTTATGTACAGGTTCCTAATATCCTCTCTAGATAATGTTAAATTATATCCCATTGTGATAACAGTCAACAGGAATGTAAAGCTGACTCTTAACACCAGCCTTCAACAGACTTCGCAGGGAGAAAGCTGAATTTGAAGCTATATGGCTACTTCTAGATGCAAAAAATTTCTAAACTCACAACTCTTGATGAAAGAATAAAAACTCAAAGTTAGAGCTTCTATATAAGGGAAATACTAGTGATGGTGGTAGTTTTTATTTTGCAGTTGAAGTTATCTTCTATATAAACTCTCAGAAATAATTGATAAGTGGAACAATTGCATTTTATCAAGGCCATGAACAGAACCACTGAAAAAACAGAAGGGAGGATTTGATAAGTTTTCTGGTCACCCAGATACACTAATAGAAGTACTTACTGATAGTTACTGGCAATGAATAATACAAATTCATGTAGTTTTATAAATAACCTGAGGAAATGGGGAATGTTATTAACTATAACAAAAGTTTCTACTTATTTTGTAAATAATATTAAGATAAATAGAGAAAATACTTTAAGAATCTGCAAGTAATTTATTTGTAGAAATACACCCAAAAGTGTTTCAGCAATCAGACCTGGTGTACTATTAATCACAATACTAAACAAGTTAGCTGATTCATGAGTTGCCAATTTTCTGGGTCCCATCTATAGCAGTCAATACCTGTGGTGATGAATGGAAAGAAAGAGTCTTTAATAACATAAGTAATCAAATAAATTAAACATTTATAAAATTAGGACCATTTATAGAGTGCAATCTTTAAGAATTAATTACAATGTTAAAAAATAATTATGAAGAGTCAAAGAGTGGTACATTTCTACTATTATTACAGAATATATTATGTACTTTTAGCCTACTGCCAAACACAAAATCAACATTAATTATCCTTTCACAACCTAAGCAAGTGAAATATAATAGCACATTCATTCTCTCTCTCTCTACCTCTCTTAATTTAAGGTCTCAGACGGAACTGAAGATGGAATAAAGGAATTTGAGAAATAATTCACTAGGAGATAGAACCAATACCTGCGCTCGCCAATGGCACCTTAACTATACACAAATACATCATATTATCACCACAGACAATAAATATTATTCTCCTTTTAGGCTGTTAGTTTTAATCTTCATTATTTTCCCCAGGAAAAATGTTTACACAAAAATGTACTATACCTATGTCTTCCATTATAAACAAATGAAGGTCTAGGGAAGAAAACATGGTAAATGATGCTTCAGATTTTGGAGTAATCAAGCACAAAACACTTGAGTACATATGTGTTTTACACTTGAGTATATATGTGTTTTAACAGACAGACAAACTGATGGTTTTTCCATTTGCTGTTGTATTAAAAAACTATTTTTTAAATAAAATCTAGAAAGTCAAATACCACATTTTGCATTAAATATCTCAACTCTGCCCCGAACATCAGTTACCATGTTTTACATCCAAACACTTCAGATACATAAAACTCCTGGATATTCCACACTTTGCCCCTATTGTAACAATATAACTTTTTACATCTATTAACTCTCCTCTCACACTGTGTGTGGGCTAAGGTTCAAAAGTCGTATCAGATTTGAAAAATTTACTATCTCAACTGGGACTCAAGATGAGAATTCAGAATAAAGTGCCAGCCAGAGCATACAAGTTATCAAATTTGATTCAACTTTTCAATATAACTTTTTATTCTCCAGCTCTTCAGGCATGAAGATCATTTTCATTTCTTAACACCTAACAGTCTTTTGGTTACAAAATTGATGTCCTTCATGCACGGTGTGGTTCTTTCAGTCTTTTCTGAAACTGTGAACCTTCTAATACAGACCTGTCACTGTATATATTTATTTTATTTTTCTGCTGCTTCAACGGTGGTTGAGGAAAATAAACTATTCACTTTCCTTTCAGTTATACTTCTCTGACAGAGAAAAATAACACACTGTTACGTTCACTACTGCCTGAATTTCATTATCTACTTAATCCCCAAAGAACTCTTAAACCTAGTTTATAAGGCAGATTTACTTAAAATCCATGATATAGTATGTCTTATCAATAAGGCGTAGAGCAGCTTTCCAATTGAAGCTGATGAGAGTTCTGCAGGTTCACTGATTTATCCTTCAATAACGGTGCTGATTTCAATCTACATTATCCTGGAAGATGAGACGTACATATCCTGGATATCCTTCTATTGGTGTGGCACAGAATGGACATACAGCATCAAATCCATTGGTACCATGAGGTATTGCAACACCTGCCCAGAACCTAAAATAGAATATGCACATTAATTGGGTAGTTCATTTTTTATGGAACTATAAACATAAATTTAATACACATTTTGTTGAAGCACAGTTGACATTAATCTTTGTACAGTGAGTGACTGAGTATGTGTAGTTTAAGAGCCCATTGGAAGCTAGGTTATTTGAACCCACTAATATCTTATATGTTCATCTACCAGTATGTTTGAAATTAATTTGTTTATTTTACACTTACATGTAAAACAGAGCTACCAGCCCATTTTACTCTATTGGACATGCTGTTAAAAGTGTAAATGCAAATTAGAATCACAGTAAAGATTCATTATTCTGCATTATTCGTAAGTTTTATGAAATACATTAGGAAATGTCATCTCCATTACTCCAACTAGTACAAGAAAAGTAGTGCTTCGACAAGAGATTAGCTGGTAAGCAAAGCCTATAAGAAAGCCAATGGCTATAGGTTTGCAATGATGGCTTAAAGTTCACAAATGTTGTGAGTTGAGAACCAGAAATTCACAATTCTAGCCATTCTACGTGTGTCAATATCCAGGTAACATGTACTCCTAAATTCAAAATTCACATGGGCATTCACTTTCATTCAAGTTTGTGTGATGTAATAGTTGTGCATTTTATAGTTCAGACTAACTTCATATTTTATGTGAGGGCAATAAGTGTGGATCTTCCTCTTACTCTTACATATACTGCAAATGCCCTCCAGCAATTCCCTCTCTCACTTTTTAATTTCCACATTCCCAAACAAAATTATACTACTCTTTCACTTTATCTTTTATATACTTCCATTAAGTACATTTCCTTAACCTTACTCTCTTTTAACCTCCTGTGTAGCAGTAATAAACCTACCTTTTTTGTGCACATTAGCAATTCTTTTCTATCGATATCTTCTAATTTTCCTATTATTTTAGCAGTAAACTTTTCTCTCTTTTCTGCATATTATCAATCCCTTTCTGTTTATATGTTCTATCTTTCTCTTATTTTACTCCAGCAGCCTCCAATGACAGAGAGAGAGAGAGAGAGAGAGAGAGAGAGAGAGAGAGAGAGAGAGAGAGAGAGAGAGAGAGAGAGAGAGAGAGGAATATCAACTTGGCACTTAAAGAATGAAATATACAGCTGCTCAAAAGTGTTTGGACACCCTTGGTTTCCTGAGATAAGAGGTATTATGGCACCACACAAAGTTAATTTTAGATTAATATAATTTTGAGTCAAACTAATACTCAATGCTCCACTTATTGCTAGTATTTACCTAGAACGCGGTTCGTTAGGATCTTCCTAACATCATCAGTTGTTGTCAACTAATGGACGTTGGTTTGGTGAACTCATTGGAGGCGATAGGTGCGTCTCTGTCAGTATCTTGATGAACTTGAAATTTGGGTTTTTTTCAAAGGTAATGTCGAAATTAAACAATTTTCTTTCATATTTCTTTATGAAGATTTTTTTTCCCCACGTGGTTAATGCAGCTGGACCTTGGACACTTTAATAAGTGGATTTCTCGTTCTATATCATGATTCTCCTTCCAAAACTGGTATGCTATTGCCGATTTATCTATTTCTTTGTTAATGATGTTCCTAAAATGCTCTTTAAGCCTAATGTTCAGGTTTCATTTAGTTTTTCCAATGTAAAAGTTGTCACAGCCTTTGCAGTTTATCCGGTACACACCTGATTTTTTGTCTGTGGGTATCTCCTTTGTATTATGTGATTTCAAAAGGTGTTGTACACTAAATTTGTTCTGTGGGGCCAAAGTAATATTGTGCTCTTTGAAGACTTTTTGGAAAAGGTGTGTAGCTCAGGATGATATGTAAACTTTCTGTATGAAGTTTCATTGCTGATTGGGGAAAGAATAGTTATTTGTTTGCATCTTTGTTGTCTTTTGAATTTATCAATTTTCTTTTTGACCAATTCAGCACTGAATCCATTGTATTCTCAATGAGTTCATCAAACCAACGTCCATTAGTCAACAACAGCTGATGATGTTAGGAAGACCCTAACGAAACGTGTTCTAGGTAAATACTAGCAATAACTGGAGCATTGAGTATTAGTTCAACTCAAAATTATATTAATTTTGTGCTTCAATGTACCATAGTCCTTACACATTAGAATATTAATTTTAGATATTTAATAAAGGAACCCACAGAAACAACAGTTTATTTCGTTATGCTACCTTCCTTTCCTGAAAGAAATATATTTTGAAGTGAAAGTTTGATGCCCTTTATGAGCCACTTTTCTTAATGTTCTGTTTTGAACATAGTGTTGTTCAATGCACCTAATGTCATTCATGTAAGCTAACAAATTCTGTTTAGTCAGTCAGAAGCAAGTTAGACACATAAGTGAGCACATATTAACATTGTAATTTCAAAGTTAACAGTGAGCTTTTGACAGAAAAGTTTATGCAAAGCAGGTCATAACATGCATGAAATAGCAAAAAAAGAACATATTTTGTTGGGAAGTATCTATTATAATGTGCAAGATAATTTCATACTAATAGTAATGAGGTTTGTGATTGCAAGGGAAGGACTAAGGTGAATTCGAAACTTTAAGACAGATACTTAATAGTAAATAGTAAACATGATTGCTTCAAAATAGTACAAATGCTGACAGCAGAAACCAACCAGTTGGGGAATGAACCTGTGAGTGTCTCAACATTAAAAAGAATACTTCTGGATGGATGCTTAAAGTGACAGAGTAACGATCTTGCACACAAAATTTGACAATGAGTGGTCTAGTAAAGGTGAAAGGGAACTTTGTTAATCCCTAAAGGTACCCATTGCACTGGACTTCAGTACAATACTAAATGCAATCAATCACCTTCATCTGCTACATCCAATACAAAACATATTCTTGCCTGTGTATCAGTATAATAAAATAAAGCACACAAAGTATTAAAATTATTTATGAATTTCAGAAGACTCAGTACTTACACAACTGTTTTTTCTGTGGCCATATGTCCACATGGATTGAATGCAAACATAGGAGATTCTGCATCCACATAAAATGCAGGTTCAATTCCCATGCAAACCTTCACTACTGGACCAATCTGAAACAGAGAGTAAACAAATAGAGCAAAAGGGCCAAGGATTTATTACATCCTCACATACAAATACACAAATTGCTACTGATATATATACATTGCCATAAATTGAATTTCACCTTTGCTTACGTCATGATTTTAATTTCCAGATATAAATGACACTTGAAAAATTTGGTAATTTAGGTTTCTATTTTTAAATGAACAATGTTTTAAGGCACATAAGCAGCACAAAAGAAGAAGAGGAAGAAAAAGAGAAGTGCAATGTAAAATCTTTTGACACCTATCCAAAAGAAATAGAAAAACATTTCTTTGCACTTGAGTAGATGTATTAGAAGCAGTGATGTACTGAAATATTTCATTTTCCAAAAAGAAAAACTATACAGAATCATGGCATTGCCATGTAACTGATTTTGATCAATCATTTCAGATTAAAAGGTTCTTAATAAAATAAAACAGAACACCTAGAAAGAAAGAACTATTACCTTCTTATATGTATAAGAAGATTCTCCTAATATCACTTGTATTAAACCACCTTTATCAATGTGAGATGAGTCGAGTTTTAGTACCATTCTGAGTTGTGCAACAGTTACAAGGACTTGTGAACAGTGAGTATGTTAGTTGCAATGCAAAATAAAAAAGAAATACATGCACACACATTTTACATATATTTTCTTTTTTCTTTTGACAGATAGAGTAACTGAAAAATTCAATGCCAAAGCTGGATTTGAGCCTCGGATGCTATACCATTGAAATTTTCAGTATGACTACCTCTCCAAACCTTGCCTTACACACAGGTAGTGTAAAAGAACAATTAATTTCCATTAATTGACTGTTCACCAACTTACATGAGGCATTCTAAAGGTTCTTAGTTTGATTCAAGTATGTTATAAACATAGAACAATTACTACGATAGTTAAGTAACATGTTTGAATGACAGGCTCCTCTAAGTGTAGACAGTTGTTTTTGACAATTTGATGACTAGTGTAAACAAACTGGTTTTATCATTTTCTACAAAACAGTAAAATATGATGAGATTTAACTGTATTGGAACACCACAGTGAAGCAAAATAATTATTAATATTTAGATGAGTCGTATTTATTACACATCTGCTTCACTTTCGTACACTTTCGTACGAAAGTGAAGCAGATGTGTAATAAATACGACTCATCTAAATATTAATAAGTAAAATATGAGTTGAGATGAAATACTACTTTTTGAAGTTTTTAACCTACATAGAGAATTAAGATTAAACTTTACAGAATTCTCCCCTTTAATTCTGAATTGCTATAAAGTAGGCTGTTGATTTTAAGAATGCATGGTCATCAATTCATAGAAAATGAGCATTCTGGTGGTTCCAAAACTACAAAAATTGAGAGATTGTGACAAAATTAAAAAAAAAAAAAAGTCAAAATGTTGTGCTCAATGACAGACAACTGCAGGCATAAATGTATGTTGACGGATATAGCAAAAACCTTAATGTTCAGTACATTTTATATGAACTTTTGATTATGAGAAAGTTTTCTGCTTAATGGGTGCCACTTTGGTTTACAATGGACTAAAGAAGGATAAGTACAAACAGTGGATGGCAACAAGGAGCAAAAACAGCTCTATCTGCAGGAAAAGTCATGGTTATTTTTTTAGGGCTCTCATGTTATGATGATAAAAGACATCTCGATAGGGATAGAACCATCACAGGGAATACCTGCTTCGCTCCAGGAAAAAAAAAAAAAGGGGGATAACAGTCAAGATGGCAGAAAGCTTGAGCAATTTCATCAATTTAACATGGCTGGTAACCCGAGAAGCCTTAATTAGTAAACACTGCTGTGTTCTTATAGAGAGATTGTGTCTTTATACACAAAGGCTGCAATAATGGCTGGAGAGACCGGTTCAGGAATCATCATAATATCATGTATAATCAACTATGTGAAGAAAGTAAAATCCTGCCAGCTGTAACTCAGTTATGAATCAAAGAATATCTTTAATGCTGATAAAAACTGGGTTGTTTTACATTTGGCCAAGCAAAACTTTGTGTTTTTAATGGGCAAATAGTCAGAGTTCAAGAAAATGGTAACCGTTTTTCTAATGTTTCAAGAACTTGAAAAATCTCCCTACAAAGTATATACACACACTGTGACATTTTTATTGCTTCATTGTCAATAGCCTCAGGTGTTACATATTATGATGCAGTGCCACAGCAAGGATGGCTAGTAGCATTTACACTCTGCAGCTCTAGATCCTAATGACCATAACAGTACCTGATATCTCCCATGAGAGGGGTGAGATCTGTCCCTTTCAGCTGCTGTGGCGCAAGCACTGTGGATTGCTAGCTCTCATGTTACTTCTGACGTTACTAGAAGTACATCGGTTTGAACATTTGAGCTCCTCCCTGATTGGGAGTTGTTCAAGTTGGGTTGGCCTCGATGGGGCAGTGGTTCCCGATACCCATGGGTGACTGAGTACGTCTGGCCAGGCCTAGGCAGCCCGGGTGAAGCAGAGGATTGCCTAAGAAGTCCCAGGAACTAACCTGCAGAACTAGTAGCTGGTGTGCTACAATCACTGGCACCCCTACTGAGGTTGTTTGGTAGTCTCGGATGGGTTGACACACAAGTGGCATATCTACTTCCACACTGTAATGGAGGGCGTTAGCCTACTGGGAATGCCTATGGAGGCAGCTTTCCTCCCTGGCCATTAATTTAAGTACCTGATAACATGTATTATGTGGTCAAAGAGTGGTCAAGTATTAGTCCTGGAACCACATCTATTTCTGGAAGGGTGGATTCATTATGGAAGGGCATATTTGTCTGAGGAAGAGGAGATGTTAAGAGCCCAGCAACCAGCTGTAATGAACACGTTTTCATGTGAAGAATATAATAATGTTGATGCTGATGCAGCAACATCAGTGATGCCCACAGTAGATAACATTGTTTCCAGCCACCTTGAAGTAAAAAAAGGTGGGCAAGTCTGACCAGAAACAGGCAGTAGATTGCAAGTGCCTTAGAAGAAAATAGGGATTTGATGGAACTTATTCAAATAAGCAGAACTTAGGAAAATGCATAAGCACACATAGTCAACAATTTCAGTGTTTTTCAAATAGATAATGTAACTGTACAGGTATAACTATACTTATATAGACAAATTATATTTTCAAAAGAATGTAGTGCTTTGCAGCTTAATAGCAATAGTAAATTCATGATTAAAAACTGTTTTCTTTAACTTTATGCAAGTTACACATTCCTACCATTTACTCTTTTTGTATCAGTTTTCTGAAAAGTGTAAAAAGGAGGTTTCACTGTATTTTCCAAAAAGGCATCTCCTTCCTTTTTTTTTTTTTTTTTTACTAATATTATATACAATACCATTTCAACCACTTTCTTGCTCTTATATGCTTCCAATGCAATTACATCAATAAAGATTCTCTCCTCCAAGTCTGTACAATATAGCTACATTTTAGAACACTGTATTGTATTTACATTTTACAAAGAGAGAATGCTCTGCTGATGTGGACATACCTTCAAACACATGGGACAGCGTCTATCCTTTGAATGCTTGTCCTGACCCCAATCATGATGTCCTTGAACATGTCCACAATTTAAGTAAACATATGGTTGCTGTTTTTCATTTACACTGTCTTCTCCCATTCCAATGGACAACTTGCGTGGTATCACTAATGTGTTAAGACCCACAGGACATTGGGGTCGACCAGCATTTAGCTCATCTACCAATGTCTCTAAATGATGTTTTGTCTGGAACACAATTAAATTAATTTCTTAAACAGAGACCTTTTGCTCTACCTGTGTTTGCAGGTTACGTAGAAGATGAGACAGACTTATAACACAATACATAAGAGTATCAGGTAAAAGTATACAGTAATAAAATGTAATTATTAGTTTGATTAAAAAAAAGTTATCAATAAACCAACAAAAAATAATATGAGTTTCCATATACAACAGAGTAAAAACTAAAATCTGAAAAAAAGCAAAGATTACAATGGAGTATAGATAAAAAGAACAAAACCTTATGAACGCACACATACATGCTTGCAAGCATGCACGAACGCACCCACCCAATCCCAATCGCACACACGCGTGCGTATGCGCACGCACGCACCCACACGCGCACCCACCCACCCACCCACACACACACACACACACAGTCTTGGGCGTTGACATATTCAGCTGCTTTGGAATGCCTTACTTAGTGTGAAGATAAATCAGCTATGACATCTAGTTTGTAGTTTCAGTAGAAGTACTGAATGTTTGAGAATACAAACAAAAACGGACTCCGTTGACCTCAAGCACTCAGCAGGAACTGCATGAAAACATTGCATTCTACCTCAAGTAGC
The DNA here is from genome assembly GCA_030765055.1 of Mantis religiosa. Lineage (NCBI taxonomy): Eukaryota > Metazoa > Arthropoda > Insecta > Mantodea > Mantidae > Mantis > Mantis religiosa. Next base: position 46,073,116 of record CM060949.1, on the reverse strand, counting down.
ATTTCAATAAAAACAACATAACAATTATCAATATCATAAGAAGAAAATACACTCAAACCAAAGACGTCAGTGTATCATATTTTCAATCAAGAGTGTTAATAAACCTCTACTCGAAGTACTTATAATAACACAAAACACACATCTACTATGCAGACAGTGTTTATATTAGTCCCCAGAGTGCAGATGCAGCATTTTGATGAAGTGGTTAAAACAAAGTAAAAGAGAACGATGTGTACTCCCACTAAAGCCACATTCCAAAACACTTTCACATTCAAGCAATCCAATATTGATGTCATCACCTGCCTTTCGCCAAGTATACTACAACATGGGCTTACACTTTAGTGCAGCAAATTTATTATAAACCACAGAGTGAAGTCTGATGCGATTTGGCACATTGCAGTCTAAAAAAAAAATCAGTAATCTTTTTGACATAGAGCTTATATTGCTGAAAGAAGTAAACATCAAAGTGTTGGCAATATTTTGTTTTCAGTGTCAATATCTTCAATATAACATATTTTTTATCCTCCCAAAACTTGCATTTAGAAGGGTAGAGGAATCACCCAGCAATAAGCTCTTTTCACTTGTTACTGTTCGCCAAGGTCTTGCGATAGAAAATGTTTCATGTGTTCTTTGAAACAATTGGGCTAAGAGTACCTCGTGCCTCTTGAAATGTCAATGTATTCCTATGTATGGCATACATAGGAAAGAAACACACAGAAAATTTCATAAAAGCAGATGGATATAACCCAAGACAACACAAGCATGCTGTTATCAATAGTTTAACTTACAGGCTGATTAATGTACCTTTAAACAAGATGGAATATATCAAAGAGTACAATAATATCATTCACATTGCAGAATACAATGGATTCAGTGCTGAATTGGTCAAAAAGAAAATTGATAGATTCAAAAGACAACAAAGATGCAAACAAGTAACTACTCTTTCCCCAATCAGCAATGAAACTTCATACATAAAATTTACATATCATCCCAGAGCTACACACCTTTTCCAAAAAGTCTTCAAAGAGCACAATATTACTTTGGCTCCACAAAATTAGTGTTCAACACCTTTTGAAATCATATAGTACAAAGGAGATACCCACAGACAAATAATCAGGTGTGTACCGGATAAACTGCAAAGGCTGTGACAACTTTTACATTGGAAAAACAAAAAGGAACTTGAGCATTAGGCTTAAAGAGCATTTTAGGAACATCAGAAATAAAGAAATAGATAAATCGGCAGTAGCGTACCATTTTTGGAAGGAGAATCATGATATAGAATGAGAAATCCACTTATTAAAAAGTGTCCAAGGTCCAGCTGCATTAACCACGTGGGAAAAAAATCTTCATAAAGAAATATGAAAGAAAAGTATTTAATTTCGACACTACCTTTGAAGAAAACCCAACAAGTTCATCAAGATACCGACAGAGATGCACCTATCGCCTCCAATGAGTTCACCAAACCAACTTCCATTAGTCGACAACAACTGATGATGTTAGGAAGCTCCTAACGAAACGCGTTCTAGGTAAATACTAGCAATAAGTGGAACATTGAGTATTAGTTCGACTGTAGATTTTTCTATTTCTTTGTTTATGTTTTACCAAAGTAACTTTACTAACATCTGTGCAACTTACATGTTCAAGAGACCTTAAAATGTACATGTAAATGTAATACTTTAATTTTTATACCAAATTTTTGGGTGGAATACAATACTTCTACCAGCTATAGCTGAGGGGTAAAGAGAGTAAACATGGAATGGAGAAACAAAATACATAAGCTACATTATGCAAGAGAACATTAAGAAAATGTTTAACTTGTGCAAGAATGGAGTTAAGAAATTTAAGGTATTAAATGTGTATTTTAATTTGTAAAAGCAAATTGGAATTGATACTATAAAGCAATGCAATAATTAAAAATTATACAATGAGTCGACTGAAAGCACTCTGTACTTCACATACCTCTATTTTCTTTCAATGCATTTCACCTCCACTTGAAGGCATTATCAAGAAGCAAAAACAATTTTCACTAAAAAAAACAGACAACCTATTTTTCAGTAAAGATATGGAAAAAATAGTTTTGAATTGTGAGAAAATAGGCACGGAAAGGAGACTGAATAATTACATGTTATAAATAGGACTTTTATACAATAACCAAGATGTTAATGTGAATATGATCCAGGGGCAAAGAGAAATGATTGTGAGAGGGATCCTTAAAACAGTTTTTGACATATTTAATGGACATTTTTGCAGCTGTTCAGATTAAATTTAAATTTAGGTGCCACAACTAACACAACTATTGCAAAATTGAAATTAGTACTACAAATATACTCAAGCAGACTTATAAGTCATGTACTCTGTTACTCTATATAAAAGATAAATTAACATACCGGAGAATTAGAAAGACCTTCTGCTGAACGCCAGAGTAATGTGGCCCCACAAAGATCTATCAGAGTTCCATCCTGAAGGATATTTGTCTCATCTTCAACCTAAACAAAAACATTGTAAATGGTAACTGGATTAAGCAGTATACAAAAGTGGGCTTTTTTTAAAATAATTTTTATTGACTGCATGCTCCATTACATACAGAAATAATAAATGTGGCATTACTCCTCTGTAAATTAATTATACATGTACATATACATATTTGTATTGCTAGAGTTTGTGCCAATCGACTTTTGATTTGATGTGTTAGTGTTACTAGTACTGACTCATCTTAGGTAAATACATCTTAACACAACACTGTTTCTAGTTTCTTCCATATATCCTTGTAAACTTTATTAATGTTTTGCTTATTTTCCTAAGTACATATTACAGAACAAAAATAAACAGAGAGATATAAAACAGAGCAACTTTCTTAAAAAGTAACGCATGAGTGCTATTGCAAGTATAACTATTCATTTATGGATATATGAAGACTGTAATACACAAATATGTTTTTTGTTACTGCAAAAGTATTATTATTTTTTTTTGTTATTCATTTATTAGTGCTGCCAGTGAAGAACTTTCTGTCTTGCAGGAGTTCTATATGCCAGTAACTCTGCTGACATGGAGCTAAGCATATTTGAAAGCCACTGTTTTGGGCTGGTTTGAATCTTAGGATCAATAAGTCAGTGCCTTGCCTAACCAACTGAGTCACCCAGACTGACAATAAGTAATGTTAAGTGATTTTATCATATATGCATTGTAAATTAACTTGGCACTTTCCATAAAGGCATGCGAGTCTTTAGTAATCTTCTTCAAACTTACAACTTCTACTTACAACTGCTAAAAAATGGGTCAGAAGTTATGATGCAGAGAGCATTTTAAGTGATGAAAAGTACACAGAAAAAAGTTTTGAGAAAAGCAATTTTAAAACTTGGAAATGTGTAACACAGTTCCATACTGAGGTGTTTAAATGGCTGTACAGAGCTGTAAATATTTCTGATATTGCTATATCAAAAGCCAAATAAAAGTACTTCATGAAGGTGCAAACTTTATAAATGGCCAAAAAAAATGCTATTTAAATTTTTCAAGATTTTCACACAATATGACGTGCACAATCCTTTAAACTATCACTAACAACATATTTAATTATCTCATTAATTCATTATAGTGTGGCAAACAAGAGATGTTAACATCCAACAGTCAACCCATTTTAATGATTCCCAGTATTAGGTATTTTATAATAAATTAACTTTTCAGTTTCACTTACAACTTGGCCTTTCTGTTGTGCAGAACGGGATTCCCTAAGTGTGAACACTCCTCCTCCTACTGATACTTCACGCCACCGCCCTTCTTTTGCTTCTCCACCGTAGAAGGTACCTCTTGGATGCATGATCAGAACTCCATTTGTTGTTAACCCATCAATTTCAAGCCCATCCTGCCATTTGGTGGCCTTTTCCTGTAAATAACAACCATGAATGATATCACAGAACCATTTCCCCAAATGTGATGAACAATTATCATCTGAAAACATTAAACGTATTATGAAGAATTTCTTTAATTACACTGCAAATAGATTACAATATTGTGAGACTCACAGCTTTTGCCCTTTTTTTCATCTTTAAACCTATAACAGACTTACATAATGAAGGGAAGTCTTACAATCAACAAAGCAGTTGCTAAATTTGTACTAAAGTAATTCACAAAACATCAACTGACTCAAGAGAAAGTATATGAAAACAAAGACTTTACTCATATAGAGAAACAGACATCCACTGAACCAACCTTACCATAATCACAGTATTACCAAAAATGTTGGTGGCTTTTAATTGAATAGAATGTGGATGCTATTTTCAACATCTTTACAATGCAAAATCATATAGAAGAATTAAAATTAAACTGTAAATAATAAATATGTACAAATTTATTACATTTGTCCTTATTATGTATTGATATTTAACTTGTTTAAGGTGAGAAGGTAGTGCACTTGGGGTTAAAATTCACTTGTTTTTTTATTTTTACATTTTATTATAATGTCATCCGTCTAGATTACAAATATATAGTTAAAAAGTTCATTGGAGCAATATTTTATACCTAATTTGCTAATTATATTAGTGGGTATTAAGTTTTTGCCACGCCCCTTTTCGTAAGCTTTCAGAAAATCGATCATAACTTCTGTAATACTGAACAGATTAATTCTGAACTAAGCCTTGGTTTGTAAGGGATCTTCCAAACTTTCTGCTGGTACCACTGTCATTCCAATGATGCTAGTTTTTCTTTTGTCTTTGGCTGTGTATGTGAACAGTTATTTGTTCTGAATAATATTTTGTACTAGTTATTGGTGAATATGTGATATGGGTAGGCCAAAAACATTTTGAAAGAGAAAGTTTATAGGCAATCGTTTTACTAGACATAGGAAAGTAAATGTAGAGAATATAAATAGAATAGACAATGAAACCACATGTAATAATGAGGTTAGTAGGCCCAGTTCACACAATACATGTGCTAATCATGATAGTAGTCATATGCAGAAATTGATAAGTTGCGAGTCCTGAAAGCAGATAAAATGGTTGAAGAACTGGTCAAGAAGCCTCCCCCCCCCCCCCAAAAAAAAATGAAGTGGAACTTGAAAAGAACAAGTCAGAACACAGAGGGTCAAGACTATGCAGCAAGAGTGTTTTGACTCATGTGAGAAGTCAGTAATCAATATATAAACTTTAAAGCCGTTTTTCTCAGTTTCACACTTTTTCAGGCTCTGGTACACTTTTTTTTTAAAAAAACTAATCAACCAAAACATATGATTTTTTTGTGTGTGTATTAAGCAGACTCATAAAAATAATAATAAGAAGGGATTTTTCTCTGAGATTCATAACACTTGATCAAAAAAATAAAATTTTCTGAAATTTCAGTGCTTTTTTTTTAACAAAAGCTAAAGAATTATAACAAATTGTCAGTACAAAATTTTTAAATAATAATAGGTATTATTAAAGATAAAGGTTTTAAAAACATGTCTGAAAATTTTAATTTTAATGTACATATCAATAATAATTTGCACCCGAATATCATGGAATAGCATTATGGAGATAGGCACTACCTTCTCACCTTGAAGAGATACACCATTCTATGATATTCAATTTTATTTGGCATGATGCGTATGACAAACTATGTTATTTTCCAGAAAAACATTCAGAGATATTTCCTGCATATATGCAACCAGCTTAGTAAGTTACTTCTATTAAAGGTACACATTTAATCTTTAATGGTGCCCAACATCTCTTATGAGCTAATGATGATTTATTAACAAGTACAAGAAATAAGGCTCTCTTTTAATGCCATTATAAAACTGCTCTGCACATTTTGGCACAAATGTCAAAGTAACAAAGCATACTGCTTATTATTAATAACATAAGACAGAATGTCTTTTAATTACTTTTTTGATATACCCCTGCCGTAGTTGCACTTTTTGAATGATGTTGTTCTTCAAGACGCCTTGCTATTGCAGGAAAGCAAGAATGTAAACATCTTGCCAGCAGGAGACGAAAATTTAAATGTCATAGGAGTGATAAAATACGTATTTATATTACACAGAAAATGAAGCTATTTACAGTGGAGTAACAAACATTACCCAAATAAAAATATTTGGTAAATATTCTCCACTTAACTTAAGAAGCCGATGACAATACTTCAATTATGTTTTTGCGAGATTAATTTCATGGACACTTGCCCACATCTTCAGTCAACACAATTCGTTGTCAAGGATACCATCTGTGGATACTATGCATTTACGTATTTACGTATTACCAGCATCTGAAGACGAAACAAACCTAAAAACAGAATCAATTGCCGGTATGTCAAAATTCATTACGCAATTTTTATTTTTTAAAATAAATATTTTTTCCCAAACTATTTTGGGCCGCGCCTTGGCTCAGTGGTTAGACCGCTTGGCTCTCTCACCAAGGCGGTCCGGGTTCGATCCCAGGCGACCGCAAAGTGAGATTTGTGGTGGACAACACGGCGCTGGGGCGGGTTTTCTCCGGGATCTCCGGTTTCCCCGCCATCTCATTCCACCGGTGCTCCAACTTCATCTCATGTATCATCAGTGTCATCGCCTGCGGTGCCGTATGTAGTAAAAGCGGGCGATAAACACTACACATTTCATTTCCCAAACTATTAAATCTATGGGACCATTTAATTGTTTTAGTAATTTAACTTCAGGATTTATTTCGTGGTTAAATGACTAAAAATGATCTGCTACGGCCGATTTATCAATCTGTTTATATCTAATGTTACGAAAAATTTCTTTCTTTCTGGTTTCCAAACTACGTTTCGTCTTTCCAATATAGACCTGATCACAATCTAAGCAATTAAATTGATAAATACAGACTTTTTATTATTAGGAATATTATCTTTTTTAGAAAATTGTAATAAATTTTTAATACTATATTTATTTTGAGAAACTAAAGTAATACCAACTTCTTTAAAAAATTTTGAAAATGTTTATTAACCCTAGGATGGTAAGTAAATTTTTTAAATTTATAATCATCTTTTATTTTTTTAAGAGTAAAAATATAATTAATACTTTTTTGATACTTAAATTTTTCAATTTTCTTTTGTATAAAATCTTTATTAAAACCATTAATTAAAGCAATATTAATAATATGTTTATATTCTTTATTAAATTCTTCTTTATTCAGGGGTATATTTATTAATCTATAAATCAAACTATTAAAAACAGCAAATTTATGTGAAAAAAAAAACATAATTGAAGTATTGTCATCGGCATCTTAAGTTAAGTGGAGAATATTTACTAAATAATTTTATTTGTGTACGTTTTTAAATGTTTACTGCAACAACATGCAACGTCGCGCATCACTGCGTTTGTTGCTATTAGGTTATCCAATGTTTGTAATAGGAAGGAAAGGGGAATTATCAACGTAAACTATTGACGATTGATCTGAGTGCTGCCTGCGTGTCTGGTACGCGCCATCTACCGTCAAAGGTGGACATGCAATCCACGCTCACTGCTTAGGGGAGCCGTCACCATGGAAACCAATTGGAGTGCCATGTGTGAAGAACCCTTCTTTATTACACCCCATGCAAGGAACAAGGTCTTCCCTTTCCATTTAAAAATATCTCTGGACCAACTCGAGTAATGAATATTATACGCCTTGGCAACACCGCTTTGGTGCAGATTATAACAGCTCCGGCTTTAAAGCGACGAGAATCCTTAGAATGCAATGCTCTTTCTTCCATTAGTGACTTCCCATGGGGGAATTTGATCGATTAGCGCACATTAACCATATCGATCTATAGTGGTTTTAATGCAGCTTTTCATACTTCATACAAACCTTAAGGGTTTATTATGTACTATAATTTAGCCTTCATGCTACTCAAACTTTAAGTATACATTTAGCCAAACTGGGTCCAATAAATCATTAGAGCCGACCACAAATTTTAAGTTTCAAAACACACCGTAATTACGTTTCGTGTACTGCGAGATTCTAAAACAAATGAAATCTCGTTCTATAAACGCGCATGCAATACAACAATAAAAGTTTAAATCTCGGAAAATCCCAATCTACTTTTGTGTAATATTGCACTTATATGTTCACTCGCTTACCGTAGTGTTAATCTTTGGGTTTGTATTACTTTTGGTTATTACATTACACTGATACATACATTCACACTTCCGGATTCCAAGGAGGTTGGGAAGTACCTCTAGATGAAGGGACATTCTCAGTCGTCTCCATTTGGAATCGAACCTGGGACAGTATTTACTTTGATGTGATGACACTAGGTTACACAAATATAACTATTTGTAACAAAAACTTCAGTGGTCCTAAGAAAATGATGTTAATTCTTCTTTCTAATTGATCGATTTTCTTCATTTTCTTAAGATAAGTGAATTTTTTGTTACAAATAGTTATATTTGTGTAATATTCATTGCTTCACTGTAGCTAGCTTCATTTTATACGTAATGTAATAGGTGTTGCACAACAATGATCAGAACTAATCAAAGCGACGGCTATAATTTTGTTTTGTAATTGCCTTATGCTGGAGGTTATAAAGGATATTTCAACAAGAATGTACTATCTTTAGCATGCGACAGTTGCCGTTGTTATTGGGTTACAGCGGCCATTTTCTTCATGTGGTTACAGTTGTTACTGAGAAATAGCCATGGAACGTTACAGCATTCAGCAAAGCATAGAAATCGATACAATTTATTATGAAAATGGATCATTTGTTTGTCAAACCTTCCGTGTATTGCGTGATACCGGGCTCTTATAAGGGATTTATTTTTGGCCTCAATTGGATGGCATGGATCTCAGAAACATCTGGTTCCAGCAAGATGGTGCCACATGTCATACAGATCTCAAAACAATCGATCTTTTGAAGGAGAACTTAGGTTTCATCATTTCCCGTGGTGATGTAACTGGTCCCCGAGATCATGTGTTTTAACCCTACTTCCTGTAGGGTTACGTTAAATCATGAGTTTACGTCAGCAAGCCAGAGACAGTAAATGATCTTATGAATAACATCACGCGCATTATTCGTGAACTTGGACCTAATTTACGTTCTTCTGACATTGAAAATTGGCTCAGCCGTATACGTGCAAAACAACGAAATCGCGGTGGTCATTTAACTGATGTTCTCTTCCACACGTAACGACGTTATGTTCCAAAATAGGACACTCCTGTTGAAATATCCGTTACATAGGCCAAATCTCTATTAAGTTCAAGAATAATGTTAGAAATGAGTTGAACGACATCTGAACCAGCGACGTGGGAGTACGAAATACTTCCAAAAATAAACCGTAAGGAACTTTCACTGTTCCCTTGAAAGCCATGTTACAAGTTCAATAAACTTGTCAAGGTAGTGTAAACGATAAGATGCTCTGTTCTTAAGGTTTCGGTTTTAAACTCTTTCTTCCTCTCCTCTTATGCAAAAAACAGAATGTATCAGAATCACTCCAAAGTCACTGTGTTTGCAAATAAAATGCTACAGCAAACAACATGACACTTATTTTTTCTGCCGAAGAAAGAATGTATTAGAATTACACTCAAATGACTAAGTTTGCATATATCTGTTCCTATTCATACGTTAAGTTAGAATTTTGCAATGGATGCTCACCGAGTTTACTCAACAATTAGAAGCTAGAGAATATCAAATTAAACTAGCATGACAATGCGAATTAGTTTCTGTGAGGTTTAAAGATGACGTATCGCTTTACTATTGAGTAAAAACTACTTCGAGATAGGCAACTTTATTTATCCATAAGAAAGCTACTTTGTCTGCCCTTAAGAAATTCTAAGTCAAATTAGTGAATTTTCAATTACCAATTCAATTCACGTCTTTTCTCTATTGGGCGAGGTGTAACAAACGGAATTCAGAGCCAAGTACCCCTTGGCTTGGATTAGGATTTCATTACGGAGGGGCCGTAGATGGTAGCATGACTGCCTCACGTTGAAGAGGTCCCGAGTTCGAATCTCGGTCAGGGTGAGCTACCTGGATAAGGTTTTATCCGGGGTTTTCCCTTATACTTAAAGACGAATGTCGGGTAGCTCTAAGCTCCATGGATCCTGGACACATTTGAGCTCCATTTCACCCATTTCATTCACCGTCCGATATGACTTAAGGTTGGAGGACGTAAAATTGAAAAAAAAAAAAAAAAAAAAAAAAATACGGAGGGGATTCGGTACGTAGGCCACCACGCTGGGTCCATTGTTCCTATATGCCCAAGTGCGGCACTCCCGGGAGGAAGGATGAGGTGAAAGGACACACAAGGAGCCACGACAGTGCAGAGGGCAGGGTCCCTACAGTTTACTTGCATAGAGACTTCCCAAACAGGCCAGAACAACAAACACACTCCCCTACTGCGAGACGGCAACGAGCCCAGCAGCCGAGCCCCAAGGTCCCGACTGGCGGTCCTGAAATGGTCCCAGCAGAGGAGCTGTGACCGGCAACCGACCTACCGGAGGAAGTAGTTTTCTTCAGAGCATATCATCCTGCCATGCACCGCCCAGACACCCACCGACACTTCTACCCTGAAAGAGACCACCAGATGAGAGATGATGTGAAATGATAATGGAGATGAAATGGAGGGAGAGGAAATTCGGGGGATGTAATTAACCTACCTAGCATTCGCCCCCCCCCCTCGAAAAAAAACCATGGGTCAGGTAGGTCGGCCACGGAAATTGAACCCGGACCTTCCGAATGCGGGCTACAGACGAAACCGCCTGAGTCATCCAGCTCGGTCTTGGCTTGGATTACTGTCCTATCATTTTACTATTACATTTACACAAAAGATGCAGACAAACTGGCGCGTCGAGACACTGTTTTGAACTACATCTTCCACAGCAGTGAAATTTCCATGGATCCCTGTGTTTCGGGATGCATATTAGATATACCTACTTCGAAATGATATCATGCTCCAATACGTATTGTTTATCTGTACTCCTTATCGTTTAGAACTTCCTTGATGAACTGGAAGTGACGCACATGTCAGCCAAGATAGGGATGTTCAGGAATTGTGATGTTCGAGTTGACACACACACACACACACACACACACACACACACACACACACACACACACACACACACACACACACACACACACACACACACACGTGCGCACGGGCACGCACGAGTGATATCAACAAGAAGTATGATAGTAATAGCATAAGGATATAAACTATGACCAAACCAAGAAAACTTGAATACAGAAGAATGTAAAGCATGCAATATTACTTGTAATGGAGAACGCTGTTAATCCATTAAAAAAAAAAAAAAAAAAAAAAAAAAAACCACGCATGCACACACACCCCACTTTTGCACTGTAAAAGATAACACAAACGTGTAAAATTACATTGTAATGGAGCATGGCGTTTAAAAAATACACAATCGCACACAATCTAAATTTTAAGGTCCTTCTTCAAAGCCCGAATTAACAATTTAAAAAAGTATTATGTCTATATTTTGATTTCTATCCACAATACGGCTACTTCCTAAAATTTAGATCAGCCATTTCAGAGTGGTTCAATTATGTTACAGAAGGCCAAATCTAGCTTTAGTAATGGTCAGACACACAGTGATCCGTTTTCTTCTCCATTTATGTATATCGGTTTGAAAATAAGACGTAATGAACACTGGTTTATGCTTTTGTAATAGTAATCATTATTTAAACCCAATATAGGTACAAAGAATAAATGCTCACCGCACAAACCGGAAGGAGATTTATTTGTGCACTGCGCCAGAAAAAGGAAATTCGTCATAAAGCATTTGGTATTCTTAATTTCTATTTCTAGTCTGTAAAAAGGAATTCATTATTGGATATACTACTGTGTCAAGAGAGTACCGGGAATTGATCATTTAAAAATCTCGTAAAAGAGGGTATTCAAAATTATTGCTGTCGTTAAGTTGTGGTACATCTTTCCTCAATACCCGCGCGGATTTTGATTGTCATCTGTCATCTATAGTCTGATTTTTAAAAGAAGATACACGAAGGTCATCTGTTTCTCCACGTGGGCAGTGCAATGTTGCTCACCAGATCCCCTTCTTTATCCTCTCACCACTCGAAACATAAACAAGGGTTCCAGTTATCTCATCTTAACAAAAAATATGCACACTGAATCTGTATTAGCCTATTTTAAAAACAGAAATAAGTTGTTCACACATTCACTGAGTTGTAGGGTCTTCACATGTGTGAGTTCTTTTAAATAAATGTTTGCACTATGTAACTGATATTCCATACTTACCGTTCTTGTTGCATGCATCGTAAGTTGACATTCCCGCACAATGCGGTATTTCTTCATAGAAACATATACGCGATGCACGTTCTAAAATCTAACATTTATCTTCAATTATATTTATTAATATTTCAGCCAATATCTTAACTACTAAAATTCAGATTCATATAAATACACATAGTGCAGAAAATAATGTGAAACCCAAATGTGGTAAGCACAAAATGGAATCTCGAGAGTTAAAAAAAAAAAAAAAAAAAAAAAAAAAAAAAAAAAAAAACCCTTGGTACAAGCGCCTCGCTTTTTTTTCAAACCTTTCCTCGTTCCGTATATATTAGTATCCTAATACACTATTATTAACGACTTTGTTAATTGACATGTTTATATCAACGCCGCCGATATGCCGGAATTTTGACCCACAGGAATTCTTTTACGTGCAAGCATATCTACTGACATGGGGCTGTCGCTTTTGGATAAAAGGAATAAGCTGTTTATTGTTAGGGAGCAAACTCTAGTCTTCCTGTTGGAAGAATTCTCTAGCTTGACTATACAATGTAACAATCCGACCGTAAGCTGATCTTTGCCTTGGGCCATTATTCCCCGGTCCACCTCTAATCCTACCGCCACTACGTCTTGCTTCCATAAAAACGTATTTTAGTTGTGTTTTAACAAAGTAGGCTAACAATACACAGCTCAACTAGGCAAACTGTTTCTCGCATACTAGCGATAACTGAGCTGAGAAGTACGTGATTACCCACTTCACCTGTGTATCCAATCTGGCAACCTTTGTTTACGTTACCATAGAAAGGACCTTCCCTTCTTACCCTTCACGTCTCTTGCCTGATGACCTTCACGTATCTTCTTTTAAAAATCAGACTGTAGTTTTTTACAGGGCGCCATTTTGTTAGTGCATCTCAAAGGTGCGCTGCGATTTGACAATGAACTCTGCTTTGTCTTCTATCGACTGAAAACGGGTGTCTCAAGTGATAACTTGAGTTTTGGAAAGAGAAATAAGTCGGCCGGAGCCAGATCAGGCGAATACACTGGTTGTTCGAAGATTTGTTGAGCTTTTGGCCAGAAATTCGTTCCCAATGATAGCCGTGTGACTGGGGCGTTATTGTGGTGCAGAATCCATGAGTTGTCTTTGCACAAATCTGGTCTTTTTGCCGTATTTGTTCTCTCAAACGCTGCATAAAGCTCAGATAAATAATCTTTATTTACCGTCTGATCTTCTGGCAAAAATTCCAAGTGCACGACACCACCAGTATCTACTTGGCTGACCATAACTAAAACGAATATGGGGGATTTTTTTTTTCTTCACATATTATGAAATCCTTAAAGCAACGTTTAGTGTTTGATTAGTCATAAACTCAGTCTTTTGTTAAATGCGTTACAACAAGGTTCACTTACCCCAAGGAATATATTCCGTGACGAGTCGAAACCGGCTGCGTAGATTCTCGCAACTCGTGGGTTAGCTCTGTCACAGAGAATTCGACAAGCAAAGCGAGATATAGTGCTCTGCATTACTTTGTTTTCTCCCGTTTTGTCGCCCGGTATTGTATCCATCACTACAAAGTCAATCGGAGACTCTGACGATCTTCCAATCTGAAATTGAAAACAAAGTGTTAGTGAACAGTGTACTTAGGCAAGACATGATAAACATGCCGCAACATATATTTTCAAGAAACAGAAGCTGACACATAATTTAGGTCTACTATTAGCAATTGTTTCTTAAAATGTTCCTTTTCTCTTTTTGGACAGCTTATTACTAATATGAAGCGGTGAACATGAAATCAAGGTCTTCCTATATGCGCATTATACACATGCAGAATGAATGAACACCGAAATATCTGAAGCCGGCACACAAACGTCATACGCAGAGTTAAGTTTAGGTATTTTGCATTTGTTTTTCAAAGCATGTTACTGATATTCTGGTAAGTTATGTTCACAACGTACAAATTTTCTAATGCTCCTAATAAAATTTTATGGGCGTGAAATTGCACATTTATGCTATTTTAAGTAAATTCATCATATTTTAGGAAATACTACGTATGTTTATTTTGGAATATTTTGGTACTGAAAGGGAATGTTTTGTTTTAATTAAATGGTCAATAGTTTTTTTATTGGGAACTGATGCAATTAATAAAAATAGGTTGCCATTTCGCTCTCAGATACAGTGCCATCCACGCAAATAATTCAGCGATATGATTATACAAAGAGTGATACAACGCCGTGTAAGAGGCACATGATATTGATGTGTCTTTGAGATACCTAAGTGGTGTATACAATTAAGTATGGCTACATTGTCTTATATAATAATTTTAGGACATATTTTGGCGCACATGTTGCGCATTTTAAGAACATATTTGCATGTATAAACAAGAATTTTTAGAGCATGAACTTTCTCACCCCGAGTAAAAGGTAAAAAACGCACGTCAAAATGTTTATATTTGCTCTATAGTACTTGCACCTTCAAAGTAGGATATACTGACATGTGGAAGTTACAACACTGGGCGTATACTATGGAGATTTTATTTCCACGAGTTTCTATTAACACCCCAATGTAAGGGTTTGGTCTATTATGTACATTATTTAACATAATTGTGAAAAAAATCTGGTCATTGATTACCAACTGATTAATTTCATTATGCAAATTTGAAATCATTTCAATGCAAACTAATCCCATAATTGCTTCAATGTCCCGCAGTCTGTGACCTAATGTTGCCTATCTCACATTACTCGTCAGGATTTCTTTATGCTATACAGTGATATACATTCCTTCATCTCAGCTGTATAATGTTGTATTACCATCATGCATACACTGTTCGCACAGACTTTAATCTTAAACTAAAGTCCTCAGGCGTTCCGCCCTTATGAGGGGAGTGAGAAGAACGAGTGCGACTGCTAAATTTCACTCTGAAGGCCACAAGATTTACTTCTAGAGCGTTACTACCACTATTGGTGACTATTTGTGCGCCTTTTTTTTTTTTCCTGAACAAAAAGTGCTATGAACCTAGTGCTTTTAATGCAATGCGTTTTATCTACTACAACCTAACAAGCTGTTGGGTTCCCTTCAAGGACGTGCCATACCCTAGCATAGTGGTGATTGGGCTGAATTTGCACAAAGATACCGCATTTCAATTCCAACATATGATTTTTTTAAATTTGAGCTAACCATACCTAACACTGTGATGTTGTGAAAAGATTACAAATAAATAGTGTTTTTCTAGAAACTTTTCAAAGCATAAAGGCTTATGGTTCTTTCAACTATATATATATGTCATTTACGTCCTCCAACGTCATATCGGACATGAATGAAATGGGTGAAGTGATGCTCAAATGAGGCCGGGGTCCATGAAGCTTAGAGTTACCCAAAACTCGGCTACCAGGATAAGGGAAACCCTGGAAAAATCTTATCCAGGTAACTCACCCTAACCGAGATTCGAACTCGGGACCTCTTGAACATGAGGCAGACATGCTATATCACTTATGCTACCGAGGTGGGTTCAACTATATATGGAAAACACAAAATACTATAAAATGCACTTTACAGATAAAACCACAGAATTAGATTCTTCTTCAATGGATTAACCTACTCTTTGTGTACTCATACCTCTAAGTACTTGTAAGCCAATTCCTTGGGTCTCTAACCTGTTGAGAAGCAAGAAAATTTGGATAGATAATAGCAAATGAAATGCAATGACAGGATATACAAATTCGGAGATCAAATTATCCATTCTAATATTGCTTAGCGACCGAGGGAAACCGCGGAAAAAACCTTCAGTCAGGTCGGTTCGGGTCCCGGAACCTCTCGAACGCATCACCTTGTTGGGTAGAATTCTTTTTCGTGTGGCTAAAATGAATTTTTATGTGAAATATTAAATATGGGCGCTGCTATTTTATTGTCTGCCGACGTTCTCTATTAACAAAAAAAGCACTGTAATAATGTAATGGAGGAAGAATATGGGATTTTTTTTTTAAAATTAGGGGGGAAAGATGCAGTGCTAAGAAAGAAGTGCGGAATTATTTACTACAGGAATGGGATGATGCAGACGTAAGAGGAAGAGTACATGATTTATTTCCAAAAATTAAAGAGAGGCTAAAATTGGAACACATGAAACCAAGAAAATGATTTTTTCACTTTGTTACAGGACATTGATCCATAAAATGTACATTTAAAAAGAAAGAAGAATCCAGATTTTAGTGAGCGATATAACCGTTTACTTTCACCTGAACATATTATTTTGGAGTGGGATAAATATAGTGAACTAGTAGAAAACGGTGGAAAGAAACTTCAACGAAAATCCTTATGGAACATCTTAAGGGAACCAGAAGTTTATGTACAATTAAAAAATATGTCTCAGAAATTATCCGCTAAGGAGTTAGAGGAATATATGACGCGTGACAAAATAGTTCATGAAATAAATGAAGGAATATTGCAACATATGAGAAATGAATATTATTTAAGAGATCGTCGCAGGGAAATATTAAGACCAGGAGAAACTGAAGAGACAGATTACTAGACTTGAGATGACCTAATTCAAGACGCAAGACCGATAAACAGAAGACGTCAGTTATGGATATCGGAAGGAAGAGCAAAAGGCGCCGAAAAGAGGAGAGTAAGATCACAAGAGGGAACCCCGGGAGAGCCATTGGAGATATACGGAGAGGATCAGAGACAAATGGCTAGGCAGAAGAGGAAAGAAGATAACCCGGGCATCTGTAACTGACAAACCAGCTCCATCTACTGATGCCAGCGCCTTTAGGAGATGGATACCAATAGGAGGAGGCTTCGGATACCAGTTGCAGAAGAGGAAAATTAAAATTATAGTAGAAACGTCGATTTGAATTATACTGTTGGAGTAGAAGTATAAGAAAGACTATTTTTAGTTAGATTAGGTGAGTAGATTTGTAAGGTCACTGGAATCCAATAACCTGTAGGCTTAGTTAATTAAGGTAATAAGTAGATTATATCTGCAAAATTTATAAAAGATTTGGCTCTTTTTTCTAATATGCGACGCGGCGATGTTTTTTCCAATTCCTTCACACTTTTTTATGTTTTTATATACAACCACGATTTTTAAAATAATTTCTTTACTTTTAGTGCAATTTCGTGTTGGAGGGCATTCTTTTAGTGTTATTGTTTATTTACTTACTGCGTAATGTAGCCATACTGAAGAATTCAGTGCAGCCAAACTATGCTTGTTTCTCCACTGAACGCAAGGCTGCCACCAGTCTTACTTGTTCCGAAATTACACTATCTAGCAGACTAAATGTATGAGTCGAAAATTGGCGGTCCCGGTCACGTCATTCAAATCGATGAATGCAAAATTGGACGATGCAAGTTTCATCGTGGGCGCTGCAATTGGACTGTAGAGCGTATTTGCATACCTCCTGTTGTTGGGGCATATTGTCATCCGCACCTCATTCGTTTCCACGTCGATCATTCCCAAGATCCAGTTGCCCTCTACGACGCGCCCACGCTGAAACTTACGTCGTCCTATTTTGCATTCGTCGATTTGAACGACGTGTCCGGGACCGGCAATTTTCCCAGCAGAGACCAGCAGAAGAATCGAGTCGTCCAGGTTTACCTGGACGGAGTGTTTGCTGACCAGCACCTAGCCGCTTATTGCGGCTTTATCTGGGCAGTATAATATAGTCGTCTTTGTCTCAGGCGGTTGTCTTCGGCAGTGGTATGTCTAGCCTTATGCGCGCTGTTGCCCCGTGGGGGTTGTGCGCCCAGTGCTGGCTGCGCTCTTCCGCCTGCCTGGGAGGCATCTGAGCACAGTCCGCTTAACAGGCTAGAGTGCCGTACATTGTGGACGTGGTGCGGGAGAGATCCTGCACCATCTACGATAAGCTAGACTCCCATCCCAACATCCTGGTGAACACCCTTGGCCGCTACGATCACAGGGTTCCTCGCCGCCGACCGAGCTACCGGTTGCCCAAAGATGCTTTGGGTAACCAGAATTGAACAGGGCCACATTCCCCTGACTTCAAATGGGCTTGGTAAGTCCATTACCCAAGCAATTTTCCCCCTTGCAGTACACTTGGTGTCATTTGACATCATGCACACTTCGTGGCAGTAGCCGGACCAGTCCGATACAGTCCGTCAGCTCATACATGTATTTCCTGCGGAGCACTCCATTATCGTCGTGTCATAGGATTGTTTATGTGCTAAGCAGTGCACGAGTAACAAAATTTGACCGGGCGCTAACTTAGCCTGCTCAAACCATGTACCTTTGCACACGGACTGCGTCACCTACATCTGGGGCATTTTTGCAGAGGTTGGCCACAAGTGTTACATATCTCTCTCATGTTGGTTGCAAAGCGAGAACCGGCTTGGTCGTCTGCTTGCGCATGCGTATACGTGCACCTTTGGACTTAGAAAATATTCTTGCGTCGCACAAAAGAAAGTTTTTTCCAAAGATTTTATGTAATTCGATTAAAAATTGAATAAAGGTAAAAATAAAGTTTGCATAGTAAGGCCTGGTATAAATTCCAGAAATCAGGCTATTAGATATGCAGACTTTATTTTATTTTTTGTAATAATGTAATCTTGCTGAATCTGATAACATTTGACACGATATCAACAGGAGTATGCGACGCCAATGTTTTGACAGCGCATAATGCCTTCATTGTTAATCTTTCAGGCTGCCGGATGGATGATAATATATTGGGCAGTATTAACACATGCATCATTTTACATTAGGTTACTAAGGAAGAGTTCTCAGTCTGCAATATCGTCGAAAACACCAGAAGACAAAAGTTTATCCACGCAAGTGAAGGCTACCAGCCCACAGTGAAATTTTTATTTTATTTTAAAAACACAAAAAATTATTGCCGTAAGTGAAACGTTGCAACTCCCGAGAAATTGTCAGGAACATTGTGCAAGAAAATAATCGTATGTCAAATGCAGTGCCAGTTAACAGTTCCCAAGAAGAAATCATTGCATTTCTCAATGACAAATTGTCACCTCCTTTTCTAGTGCACTGGATTTCTGAAAAACAAATTCAAAATTTCCAGAACTAAGAGAAAAGTGCTAAATATTTGTGTATTCCACCTGCAACAGTTTTCCCTGAAAGATTATTTAGCACAGCAAGACTCATACATGACAGAAAAAGAAGTAGACTTTCCCCCCGAAAGAGTGAGACAGCTAGTATTTTTTTAACAAAACTTATAAAAGTGGACTGATTTGGTTTTAAACGTCTAATGTAGAGTTTAAAAATAAGAACACTGATGGTTTTAAGTTTTGTGTCATTAAATATGTGCACCTATTTAATTTTATTGACATTACGGTGTTCTCCCAAGATTCTATTTTCTATTGAAACTAGAAGTAGAAATGACAGTATCGAGTATCAAAGTAATAGGTGTCGTGGAAAATATCCCGTATTGGTATCGAGAATCAAGTATCAAGAAAGACTGTATCGACCCATCGCTAATTATAACCGTAGGGTATGCTGATGACACCCCGAATTTGCTTGTCTACGTCTGAATTATAAATCTATGTAGAATTAACAACCCGCAGGATTCATAAATTAATTTTTTCGCAGCATTTATTCCATTATTTACACAGGAGGAGGGAGACTTTTAAGCCACATGAATTGACATGTTCGACGAGTCATAAAAGCACCTTCAGAGATCTTGTCACTACGAGCATTCACTTGTTAGGTAGAAAGTCAACACAAGTGGCGACAGCTGTTTTAGTGCTGAAAAAGCAGACCAACGGAGAGAGTTTTCTTATTGTCGCTTTATGACATTCAGGACAAACATGTATGCGTGTTTTGTGCACTTACCCTCCAGGCTTTTCAGAAAGTGTATGAAAACAAACGTACCGTTTCACCTTCATTCAGCCGCAGTAGCCGATTTATCTCGTGCATTTACCAATCTTATATGATTCCTTTCTTTGGAATGTTTCAGCAAACCTAAGATAGCTTAAAAATGTTATTACGCCATGCTGTGATATAAACTATTCTCTTTGGAACGCTAGTAACTATGCAGTATGCAACACTTTGATGTGAACTCTATTATTCGCCCCGCCGAAAAAGAAGGAAAAAAAATTGGTCCATTGGAAAATGACGGCTGTGGTATAAACCCACACTATATTT
This sequence comes from Mantis religiosa, assembly GCA_030765055.1. NCBI lineage: Eukaryota > Metazoa > Arthropoda > Insecta > Mantodea > Mantidae > Mantis > Mantis religiosa. Next base: position 46,052,842 of record CM060949.1, on the reverse strand, counting down.
GTGTACAGTACTGACCGACAATGCACCCAAACAAGATACAACACAGGTTGTTTTCCATGTGTACGTTCAATAAGGATGTTGTTAGTTAAGATTTAGGAAGACTTATAGAGTCAACATGAAAAATTCAACGCCTTGGCCGGGATTTTGAACCACGGATCTCCTGGTTTCCGTCCACCGCTCTAACCCATTGAGCTACCATAGCAACTTGCCGTCATGACATTAAATTCTCCATTTGAATCGTATATTTCCCCAGTAGACCACTTACTATCGTAAGTACTGGAGTCCCAAGCCTTTAAGTCGCCACAAACGGTGTATCTCGAATGCGAGAGCCCCTAGTGGTCTAACGTGGAAATATACGATTCAAATAGAGAATTGAATGTCATAACGGCAAGTTGCCATGGTAGCTCAATGGGTTAGAGCGACTGGACGGAAACCAGGAGATCCGTGGTTCAAATCCCGGCCATGGCCTTGAATTTTTCATGTTGACTCTATCAAAAAGCTTAGCCTATATATGGCTAGTGTGAAAAAATGATTAATTTCCATCAATTAACTAAAAAAAATTTAGGAAGATTAATTCATGTTCAGTTAATAAAAAACTTTTGGCCTTGTACGAGTCATTAAAGGTGACATTATTGGTGAAAAAATAAACACTTGATCTTGGAAGTTTTCTATAACTCCTTCATAGAGCTTCAAGGTAACCGCTCGCTTCGGTAGCGTAGATGGTAGCGCGTCTGCCTCACGTTCAAGAGGTTCAGAGTTCGAATCTCGGTCAGTGTGAGTTACCTGGATTAGATTTTTCCGGGGTTTTCCCTTATCCTGAAAGACAAATGTCGGGTAACTGAAGACATAAATGAAAAAATTAATAATAATAATAATAATAATAATAATAATAATAATAATAATAATAATAATAATAATAATAATAATAATAATAATAATAATAATAATAATAGGTAACCGCATAAGCCGAGAGCTTCATCCTATATCTTATCTCCCACAATTTTACTCATCACATTTTTCCAACTGCTGACACGCTCTTGTGACTTTGGTGGTTTTCCTGTAGGTATTAGCTTTGTTGCAATATTTGGATTATTTGAGTATATGGATTCACTCTGGAGGATTTAAATCATTGTAATCTGTAAATTATTCTATTAGTTCTCAACTGTTAAACTATTATAATCCGATATTCTAACTATTCCAATAATCAATAAATCAATAATGACGTAATGTTAAGCCAAACCGTTACATAGCAGAGTATAACTTCTTGACCTGAAAGTTCAATGCAGGGAAGATAGTCTCAGTCTGAAGAGAAAACCTATAATGGAAGAAAAGACCTGACACTGCACGTAAAGAAGCCGTTCTGCAACCTGTGCTCTAAGGGGATTATTAAACTGGGACAGTAATTTGTGCCACCTACCCATATAAAAGGGAAATGTGACCTAAGTTGGCCTTAATTTTAACGCTTTAATCTTTAAGCAGGGCATACATTATTTTTATAGAACGATATTGTTAAATGTTATACAACACTGATACAAAAAGTAAGTCTCCTTTTCTTTCTTCAGTACTTTGCAAATGAAGAAAATTGAAACGTTACAACTGGATGGAATATACCGAGCAAGAGGGCTCAGGCGGTTTAGTCTGTGGCCCGCATTCGGGAGGCCTGGGTTCGATTCCCGTAGCAGAGCTTCCTGACCCATGGGTTTTTCGGGGGTTTTCCCGGGTCGCTAGACGAATGCTGGGTAGGTTAATTACACCCCCCGAATTTCCTGCCCCTCCATTTTATCTCCATTATTATTTCATATTGTGACTTTGTGGGTTCGTGAAATTAAAAGTCCAAGTTGCTGAAATACAAATAGTTCTTTATTTCCACCAATTACAGTTGGTGCACGTATCACACACACCGTTACGTAGCACTGACAATTACGATCCACACTCGCAATTACGTAACACTGCACTCGCTACTCAGCGACAACTCGCTCTCTCGATCCGACTAAGAACTCGGGACTGCGGACTGAGAACTGCCTGAGTCGTCTAATGCGCCGCTTTTATAGGCAGATCGCTGCATCTCGCAGATTCGCGGCTCGGAACAATGATCCCGATTGTTCCAGACGTCAGGGGGAGGGGAAAGAGATGGTACAGTGGCTCGTGATACTTTTGTAACCATCCCCTCAGTGAGCGCCCAAGATAAATGGGTAGGCGTGGGCTAAATGCCTTCTGTCCCCCACCCAGCTGCCAGCTGGTCCTGCCTTCCGATAATTGGGTGACAATATCATCTCTCATCTGGTGGTCTCTTTCAGGGTAGAAGTTTCGGCATGTGTCTCGGCGGTGCATGGCAGGATGATATGCTCTGAGGAGAAACTACTTCCTCCAGTAGGTCGGTTGTATGTCTCCGCTCCTCTGCTGGGACCATTTCAGGACCGCCAGTCGGGACCTTTGGGGCTCGGATCTCCTGCCTGGGAATTAGGGTTCTGCTGGGCTTGTCGTTCCGCTGCAGGGGAGCGTATCCTGGCCTGTCGGGGGAAGTTTCTATCCAAGAAAACTGTAGGGACCCTGCCCTCTGTACTGTCGTGGCTCCTTGGGTCGGCCGCCCTCTGTCTCCTTCGCCTCATTCTTCCTCCCGGTGGTGCCCCCACTTGGGGTCATAGGAACAAAGGGCCTAACATGGTGGTATGCGTACCGAATCCCCTCCCAATCCCAATTGGATGGAATATACTTCAGCCTATGACGTTAAGGCAAAGATTCACTGAAATGAGCAAAGATTGCTGAACAATGTAACCCACAAAATGTGAAGTGCGAATTCCGACTGTTCCCAGGTTGATATTATATAGGTTGTTGCATAACATAAAACGAACTCAGATATATAAATACAAATTATACGGACATGCCTTATTTAAAATGTATTTACAATTTCTACAATTTACGGTCTATTTGTATTTCAGTTTCAGTAGTTTCAAATGTTACTTGTTGCTTTTTAAGTTTATTAAGCAACGCCTTTTCCACAAGGACAGAGATGAAAGTCTTTTGAGTTTGATTATTTCTTAAATAAGTGTATATTATGCAGAGCGCTGAAAAAAGATAGTTCTGCTGATGCACTGGTGGCAGGAATAATCAAAATTAAATGAGTGATTTAAGTTACGTGATCGTGTGATATGCGATCGTATATAAAGGTTTAAGATCCTGAGTTGGCCTTCCTGTTGTATGTGACATTTTCAACAAAAGAACGCCACCTCAAGGAGCGATTTAAAAGGTTTCGATCACACAGTAACTTTTCCGCGCAAATTCTGATGCTGGTCTTGCACTTTTAACATTAAATCATTATCATATTACAATTACACGCGAAGAATTAACACCAAAACGTAAGGTTTGCCGTTTCACTGCACTGGTAACAATCGTGCTATAAGCAACAAAAGCCTCGCTGGATCACAGAGGTTCTACACGTGTCTGTAAGTTCCGAATTTGCCGGTGAGCGCTACCGGTAAAATAACGAGCTATTTAGAGCTGCAGGACTAGTATCGGGGGATCTATCACCGACTGGTCCCTGAGGATCGGCCACAAATTAACGTAACTGAAATCTCAAAGTGAAATTGTTTGGACTTTTTATTCTTCTTTGAACAAAAAATAATGTAAAATGTGGATACACTTTCTTCAATTTATTAGCTGTTACGCCGTGCCACTGCTCATATAGAACCAGTATTTAATTCCCGGTTTTAATTTGAAACAAGTCCGGACAGACTGAGTTCTTTTCATTACAACACTGGAAATTTTTTTAAGCTGCGAAAAAGATAGTGTGCGAAACGCAATGCAGCATTATAGCGACCGTTCCCCCACCCAAAAAATCAACAAAACCTGTCATGACTAGGAAAGAGAGAGTGCTCCTTTGTAACGCCTACATGAAGTAGCTCATCAAACCAGGATAAGAGGAGATATGTCAGGCAGTACAATAGGGACAGGCGTAAGACAGGGTGACATTTTCACCCAACCTACTCAAGAGCTCTGAAACAAAATGATGCTGTATCTTTCAGAAAGTGAATGATTGTTGTAGGGGGAAGAATAAGACACATTAGGACTTAATGGCGATATCACAACCCCAACCATGTCCAAGGAGTTCTCACAACCTTTTCAACAGGCGTCCCGTCTCTCAAACTTAAGAAATTATTCATATAGAAAAAGTCTGACATTGCCTATTATGCAGTTGCATCTGTATAATCCCCTGACGTTAGATTCTGTACCCACAAATTAAGTCATTATTTTCTAACTTCATCTTGAGAAAATCTGAAGTTTATGTGTACTCCATGTCCTTAATGTCTATCTTTATTTTGAAGTACTGCGAGGGCAACCCTGACAATTTTCAAATTTAAACAAGGGATTTGTTTTAAAAATGTAAATCATGTAGTTATTTTTTCAAAATATATTCCTTTAACAGTTAACTTTTCAGTAAACTTTTATATTCGAATAAATCAATCCTTAAAGCAATTGCGCCACTCTTCTTCGGGAACTTCAGAAACAGATTTTTGATAATACTCCACTGCTTCATCGAACGACAAAAATGATTCCACGTGTTTTATCTTTAATTGTTGGGGGAAAAAAATCACAAAGTGCTCGGTCAAGTCTATATGGTGAACGGTCCATAATACTGACCTTCAGGCCATCCAGATACTCAGTTGTTAGTTTTGCCACGATGCGTTACTTGATATAAAATTATTTTGCTTTTTGAACGTTCTTCACGAAGTTTTTTTTATTAAAAAAATACTGTACACAGACATTTGTATACCACTCGGCACACTAAAATAGAATAGAAAAACGTGTGTTTTGATCATCGAAAAAACATTTCCGAAGAAGGTTTGGATAGATAAACACCAAACATCGTAATCGTGTCCCGTATCTTCCTTAGAACAGACAATTTTTTAGGAAAATTCTCTCCGAAATTATCCTTTACATAGAAAAATTCTCAATTATATAATTGGTAAATTGGAAAAGGAAAAAATGTATATCTTGAATTTTCTAGAAAAGATAATTTTAAAAATAGATATTTCCCACTGGATATGATTTCTAGCATTTCAGCATAAACGTAAGCATAAATGTAAGCTCTTTCATCTCTCATCAGGCAGTGCAAACAATATTCAAAATATCAAGTATGGCATGCATACACCACCGAGAACCTATCGTCCTTGCGTCCTAATGCTTCTATGAAGTTACAATAAAATGAATATTGAAATCATTTCGAAACATATATATGGTCAGCAAGAATTAAAAAAAAAAAAAAAAAAAAAAACAGCATTATTACTAATCATATGTAGAATAGATATGAACGTAGATTAAATTGAATTATTAAATAAATTACTTTTTGTACTACCTCTGGCAACTACTCTGCACGTAGTAGATATTTAACCACATGGGGAAGTTTCCACATAGTTCAAAAGACCAATAATGGCTTGGAAGATCTATGTAAACAAAATCCATAAACAAATATTTCACTAGTTCCAATCTTGTGTAATTTATTGCTTTTATTCCATTATATTCAGCACATTGGTCTCGAATAAACTAAAAAAGGGGGGGGGGGGAAGAAAAAAAAGAAAAAACCATTAAAAATAAACCAATAAGCATGATGAAAAATAAAGTAGTGCATTTTCCTTCTCAGTATACCTATATACAGTAAGTACCCTTTGACATACAGATTCTGAGCATTTTTGAGTTTGGGTTTTACGATGTAACATTAAATAAAAGAAAATACAGGAAATTAAATACAGAAATAAGCAATGGAAGTTAAAACATGAATATTGTTTATAAAATTTGTAAACACAAAAGTGAAAGCTTTTATTTTCAGGGAATGCAGTATACTGTGATAGAGGCCAGCAATGCATAAACATCTGCGGAGTTGGGATTTTTGAAAGAAATTAATTTGTATTTTAAATATTCATAAGACAACAGCAAAAGAACATGGATGCATTTTAAAACGAGGTTATCATTTTATTCAAAAGAATATCGTCCAAATATATATATATATATATATATATATATATATATATATATATATATATATATATATATACCGTTCCAAACATATTTTAATATTTAGCTGAAAATCGTTCCTGACAAATGGCGCCTAGTGCCATCTAGATTAGGAATTTCTTTTCCACAAAGCAAAAGAATACAAGTTTCTTAATTTTCCCTGAATGTAAACCTATCTTATATTCAATGTCAAACTGATACTATGAAGGTAACCATTCCAAAGGCTAAGTTGATATGAACAAAGTCGTGGGTGATAAGGTCATCCATGTTGAAAATATCCTGTGCTGCTTAACACTGGCATATTTTCTCCTAACCAGAGGTACTATGTAAAGTAGTTTAAGATAAAAAAAATCTGCACATATGATGACATTCATGGCTTTTTTTGACAATCTGTAAGTATAAAATTCGGCCTGCCCACCGTTTAGAATATTCTGTGTTGTTATTGAAAGAAGCTATAATGCACTAAGTTATTTAAGAAACCTCAGCAACTGCAATGGGCATTTTGTTTCGTTAAAAGACATTCCATGAGACTAAAACAGTGGAACAAAGTGGAAGCCACAAAAGTTCTTCACCGCAAGACTACACATGGCGCGTGAACAACAAAGGAATCAAAATATCCCCCTGACACTAAAAAGCACTCGAAAGGAATCGAGTCACCCCTTAGGCATAGACACTCGAACATCTCCCCTTATTCAAGTGTAGAATTTCAGAGCTGCATACCCATAGGGCGTCGTCGTATTAGTGCGAAGTCTTAACACCTCGAAATGTCGGAAGATTCGGGATTTTGTTTCTAGATTCTAGACTGTGAACTTATGATTCCAAAATTAATACTGCAGGCAAATCAAAGTTGCACTAAAAAATAGGAAAAACTGTTTTAAACAGCACATGCGTAAACCTGGAAATAACCGAGCGGGATGATTCAGGCGGTTTCGTCTGTGGCCCGCATTAGGGAGGTCCGGGTTCGATTCCCGTGGCCGACCTACCTGACCCATGGGTTTTTTCGGGGGCTTTCCCGGGTCGCTAGGCGATTGCAGGGTAGGTTAATTACATCCCCCGAATTTCCTGTCCCTCCATTTCATCTCCATTATCATTTCATATCATCTCTCATCTGGTGGTCTCTTTCAGGGTAGAAGTGTCGGCGGGTGTCTCGGCGGTGCATGGCAGGATATAATCTGAGGAAAACTACTTCCTCTTCCAGTAGGTCGTTTGCCGGTCTCCGCTCCTCTGCTGGGACTATTTCGGGACCGCCAGCCAGGGACTTTCGGGGCTCGGATCGCCTGCCTGGGACCATTAGGGCTCGGCTGCTGGGCACATCGCCATCCCGCTGCGGAGGAGCGAGTTCGTTATCCTGGCCTGTCCGGGGAGGTCTCTATCCAAGTAAACTGTAGAGACCCTGCCCTCTGTACTGTCGTGCCTCCTTGGGTCGGCCATCCTCTGTCTCCGCTTCATCCTTCCTCCCTTGGGGGCATAGGAACAATGGGCCCAGCATGGTGGCCTACGTACCGAATCACCTCCGTAATGAAATCCTAATCCTAATCCTGGAAATATCCAATTCATTCATCCGCTTTGAAATGTTTACTGCAATTATGGTAGTTTAAAAGGTTAATGTACTAGTGAAGTTCCGAAACCCCAGTGCAATTAGTTCACCTTTGTTTAGTATTTAAATGTTTTAACGTTTCAGTTACTGAACGTAACCCTTGGCGTACTAGGCCAAAGTGAGTCTGAGCCTGCCAACCCGACTGCCAGCCTCACGCTCACAGTTTCAGTTTATGGTAATTTTAAATTTTAGCTCGATTTTAAGCACATATTGCATATGTACGGACGGAAGGAAAATCTTTAACCATGAACACATGTGTCTTAAAAAGCAAAAGTATGTTTATAAACACTGGCCAAGTAAAAGCACTTCGGCAAAAGAAATAAACAATAGAAGCACGTACCACACTGGCTAAGTATATGACCACCCAGCAGGCGTATAAAGTAAACAAAGCTTGAATGGAAACCTATGTCAAGTAGAGCTTCAAGGATATAAAACTCCTTCGTTTCGAATGATGAATTATTATGCCAATTAGACTAGCTCGTTTCTTGGAGCTCAACTCGTTCTAGTGTGAAATGGCATTTCTCGTTCGAAACTTCACATTACAGTGATATAGTTAGGCATTGCTTCAAAGCGTTAAGACAAATGAATGTTGACAGCATATGCCACATCGCAGCGTTTTCGACTGTTTTTTCCTGTGCTACGATCAATACTTCTTTTACTACTTTACGATACAAAAACCGCATTTTATTACAGTTATCTTCACTACCCCTAAGCAAGACAAATTAAACTATTTCTAATCAAATATACATTTTTTACATGTAATTGAATTCAGTCTTTCTGTGAAGGGAGGGAACAAAACACAACTCAAGAGTCAACTACAACCATTAAAGTACCAACCTTTAATACAAATTAGGGCTATTTGACTGAAAGGTCCTTCTTTTACATAAATGTTATAACAATTACGTCCACTACTGACGAAAATAAGTTTATTGTACTTAAATTTCATCTAGTTTTAACCAAATATAGATTAATTTATACACATAGGTATAAAAATCGGAAATGATAAAAATGTCTAATGGAAATCAAACGTAACTTGACAGCACCTCAATGTTTTACAATTCGAATTCTAAAATACTGTAGATATAAAACCAAACAGTTGCCTTTACAGTAATTCTACGAACATTTCAGTAATTATTGTTATTATTACTATTACTATTATTATTATATTATTATTATTATTATTTTGCGAATGAGCCCGTGTAGGACTACGATAAGTACTTAGTTTCTTAGCTCTTCTATGAATCCAAAAATCTCTCATTCTTTGGCTGTGGGAATTATTTTCTCTGGTCTGTCCATGTTGTTCCAGTCCTTTTCTTCGGTTTGTCCTCTTGCCACTTATGCCCCTTCATTCTAAAATGTCCCTGTCTACGATATCGTCTTGAGTGCTTCCTGCCAATTTTAAATCATTTTTTTTCCCCTTCACTAATCCATTTACTTGTCCTTTACTTCTATTTTCTTAAAATTCTATAATTTGTTTTGCAAGTCTATTTGAAGTTATTTGTGTTTTAAGCAATAAACTCCATTAAGAACATTTGCACTTGTATCACTCGGTTCCGTTTCGGAATATGTTAATTTAGCCTTGCGTATAAAATACCCGTAGCCACAAACACACTATTTTTCTTAAACGATTTATTGATCAATAAATGTGTGTGCGCTCTACAGATCATTAATATACGCACATATCCTAACAACACTGAAATCAGATTAAGCCCCTTATTGATAGTAATTGTATTATTCAGTTCTTCTTTCAAGAACCGATTGACTAGACTCCTGATGCGAGTTGGAAAACGGATTTTTTTTTTCCCCCGCCCAGAGCGGTAAACATCTCCAGGGTCCTTCGTTAAGTTGCGTAGAACTGAGCATACATTCAATGAAATTCACTGTTGAATGGCATTGATACCATTTTCTCTGTGTATTTAGCTATTTTTCATCTGGTTATCAATAGTCAACTTCAAGTCGACGAAGGCGAAGTTTGTTACCCTGTAGAATCGGACCTCCCGTATTTGGCTATTTTTGTCACAGAGCTTGGATTGAGAGCTTGTTTGAATTGTCTGCATTGGTTTCATTTCGGAAGCAGTAGTTCCTCCGCAAACCGGCAAGCGCGCGCGTGTGTGTGTGTGTGTGTGTGTGTGCGCGCGCGCGTGTGTGTGTGTGTGTGCGCGCGCTTGCCGGTCTTGAGTGTCTTGAGTGGTCTTCATAGAGTGGTTGCAATTATTCAGCTTGTATGAAAATCTTTCGAGAAGTGTATAGGGTTTCGCCGGTGTTGCTAGTATTAGTTTAGGTTTGCTATAATTATGAGTGCTTTCCTTATGACTGATGGAAGACAGGACGATCTACTTCATGTAAAGATCACTGTTCCACATTTTCAATGATTCATCCAAATGTGCCACTCGTCAAGCCAGAATGTTTATGACTACTTAAATATGGTTTATAGCGTTATATTAAAATGGATTGCATAGTGTCGTTCGTCCTCATACACAACAATTCAAGCTGTAGACGTCGTTAGCATGTCGGAATCGGACCAGGAAAGAGGCTTTGGGAATATCTGCTATTACAGATCTGGTGGAAGAGTAACTGATATGTGAGCCAAATTTCGAGGGAAATATCATAAGATCTGACCTAAAAACTACCCTATACATTTTTGCAGGTATAATTTTTTCAGAAACTTTGGACGGAGCTAGTAGCGGTTGTGGAACGATGACTTGTTGGAAGGACAATAATTATTTCATGTTTTCAAGTTCATTGAAATAAACCATTTGCATAAAGTACTGAATAATGGATATAAAATAACAAGTAAATTGTGAGAAAAATACTTTAATGCAAAGTATGGAATATCTTGTCCAGGTGGTTTCCTCAAAGTACAAAAAAAAAAAACAAAAAAAAAAAAAAAACAAAAAAAAAAAAAAAAAAAAAACACCTCAGCTCCACTTTGGGACTGCTCATATTGCAGGATCGAAAAGAAAAATCACGCACATATACATTATAACGTTATTCCACATACACGTTAGATATAGGTATAACAAACGAAATGCACTCACAGAGGGACACCCTTAGGGGTCTGCATTGGCTCGGACAATGCCCTGGAGCCCACGTTCAGCATGCCAGCCGGTTCTGGGCTGATTCTGCAAAATGTTTATCGGGTCGAGCTTGAAAATATAGTCGAAAAAATATATCACACTCAACACTGCATTTTATTTGTCATGTGCAATGTTAAACATAGGTATTGGAATCCAAACCAATGAGAAAATAAATGATAGGGATATATATTCCATATAGAGGGCAAATAAAACAGAAAATAATTAATTATTATTTAGGTAAGCGATGTTAAGATCCTTGGAAAAGCACAATTACTGCAGCATGTACACGCCCATATCAGAGATAATAAATAGGTGCTCCTTTCGGCTAACATGGCAGCTGCAAACTCCGCCTACCCCATTAACATTTTGACCACCTCAGTAGCGTAGATGGTAGCGGTCTGTCTGACGTTCAAGAGGTCCCGAGTTCGAATCCCGGTTATGGTGAGTTACCTGAGTAAGTTTTTCCCGGGGTTTTCCCTTATCCTGAAAGACGAATGTCGGGTAGCTCTAAGCTTCATGGACTCCGGACTCATTTGAGCTTCATTTCACCCATTTCATTCATCGTCCGATATGGCTTAACGTTGGAGGACGTAAATTACGTAAAAAAAAAAAACATTTAAAGCAAAGTACAGTAACAGGGGGGAAAAGAGACACTAAATCACAAACATGCCGAATAGTATATGATAATGCCAGAATCTCAGTCGCCATCATTTTTGTAGAGTTCTTCCTTAGTTGGTCCAGAGACTCTTAGAATGTCAGTACATCTCTTATCAGGTTTACCCAGCAGGAGAAAAATTTCCAAGCCGGTACCAGAAAACGAATTAAGGAAACTTTTCTAACCGCAGGCAGCAACGCTAGCTGGACTCATGATAATGGTAGTGATAACTAAAATAATCTTATTTAAACAAATTAGGCAATCAGGTTTGCGCGAAATGGCACAGTGTCTATTCTCAGACAGGGCGGAGTCAAACCTAAGGATTTAGGTCCATGCAAACCTCTAACACCGATAGAATTTCAGCACATTCAACTTGCTTGTATGCATGAGCTCATTTTTCTTCGAAGGCATACATATTAATAAAACTCGTTGGATGAATAGCTCAAGTAAGAAATGTATCTACACTGAAGTTAAATAACGAATGAACATATAAAATCAAAATGATGCTGTAAAGCAAAATAAATGTTCCGGTTAAATGCTACTAAGGAACAGTGGGAAAAGGAAAGAAAACATAACATAAACTGATGGCAAAACTTACTAAAATGCATTTTTCCTGAGCACGATTCATCTTATTTGTACAAACAATATTGTTATAAAAATTGGAAACATCACATTTTATTTTCAATCATTAACTGAATAACGAAGTCTCGATCATTCAACTCACCAAGGCGGCCCGGGTTCGATCCCAGGCGACCGCAAAAGTGAGATTCGTGGTGGACAACACGGCGCTGGGGCGGGTTTTCTCCAGGACCTCCGGTTTCCCCCGCCATCTCATTCCACCGGTGCTCCATCTTCATCTCGTACCATCAGTGTCACCGCCTGCGGTGCCGTAACGCCTGCGGCGTTAAACACTACACATTTCATTTCATCTCGGTCATTCGAAAATCGTATGTGTAATAATCACTATCGTTTGTGAGATAGTACACGTTCCTAATAAATACATTAAATTGCTTACGTCACATTTATTGTGTAATTAATTACTTTTAGCTTTTTCTATTAATTTTTTACAATTTTATTCCCTTGGCAGAGAACATATTCAGCTATTCATATTGCCGTTTCTGCATTGAACACGAAGATATTTACATGGAGAACCCTCTGTTAGAAAATGTAGATTTACAACTCTAGCTGTGTCTCAATTCAGCAATATACAACTGTTACTGTTAAACGAAAGGCTTCGTAATCGAACTATTTACACGGCGCTGCTGCTGTGACCTACTGAAATTGACCTAGTTTCGCCTCGGTGCAGAGTTCTATCGCAGCCCCAGACACAAGTGACGCAGCCCAGGGAGAGATAGATCATGTTATGACATTTAGGATAACCAAATGGTGCACGTCTTGATTCTACAAATAAACTCAAGACATTTCTGTATTCATAATTTTTGTCCTTAAGTGTGCTCTTATTCTAAGACACATCCAGAATAATGCAATAATAACCGAGCGGGACGGCTCAAGAGCTAGCGTAGGAGGTTGTGTGAACGATCTTCCAGACCCAAGGTTTTATTCGGCGTTTCTCCAGGTCGCTAGGTGAACGCTGGGAAGAAAATTACATCCCTGTCACTAAGCCTCCATTTCACCTTATTTCTCATTTCACTTTAGCTTTTATCCTCGTTTCAGAGTTTTAAGTCTCGATGGGAGTTTCGGGTGCATGGCAAGGATAACTTTAGTTATCCGAATCGAAGGCAGTCTCCGAGTACGAGGAAGTGCACCTGTCGGGTGGCAAGATAGAGCAAAAGGAATTTGTAAGGGTATTTTGTATGAATAGAGAAATTCATATGAGAGCAACACATGAAATTTTCTTTTTTAAATTGTAAGCAATTGTACATTAAGATGTTCTTGTGTTCAGGGTTTTTTTTTTCCGTCTGAGGGGAACCGGTTGTATGACTGCCACCGGGGAGTTTAAATCTGAAACTGATAGGCACCCTTTTGTTTAAGTTAAGAGTCGAAATACTTTATCTCTCCAAATAAATTTAAAGACACATTATCTAGGGAACCAGCTAAGACAATTAGCTGAATTTTTCAGGGTAGGTACGTTAACAGCTGACTGATGTAGCGAAATATTTTGTTTTCATCAGAAGCAAAGTTAATAATGCCTAATTGTATTGAACAATAACGCGTTTTAAATTATAATAAAGCATATTTAGCTGTAAATATGCTTTCAGAGATAATATGGCATTTATATATAAAATTAATACTTCAGAGATTGCAGGTAAACGATGAGAAAACCTGCAAGGTTACAATACAACCTCGGAAATCTGGTTTGGGGGACATTTTTGTAAAAATTAGCCAAGTCTTTCTTGTGTATATTTTTGTCCTTCAATAAATCGTCACACTGTAAATTTAACAGTTCCATTAGGTACGTGGTAGCTACATTGTTGTAATCGAGTGTGCTACACCTGATTGAACCTTCAGATTCGCTCGCTCGCTCGCTCGCTCGCAGATACTGGTAGGCTTGTGTTAGCCTGAAGATTGTTGCTGTGTGCCCACCCAGGATAGGGTTTAACCACAGATAGGATTTTCTTTTCGGGGTTTAGGATGACTGTTTTTATTTGAGGATGGTGGAATGCATATGAGGTAGTCTATTGACTCCTCTAAAGGATAGAATGCTATCACTAGCACCCTGGCGTAGAAAAGAATTTTTTTTTTATTTTATTTTAGTTTGAAATGAATTTTGACTGGATTTTTTACTGAATTTTGAGACCAACAACTCTTGGTAGATTATGGGAGCTCAGCTTTTGCTGCTGCTGGAAATGCTCCGTGGTTACCTCGGATGCCCGCAAGCCATGCGGGGGACCCGGAATAGTCGGCGACGACGTCTTGTGGGATCATAATCACCAAGAGACCGAACCAGGGCACTTCTGTGCAAGGGTAACTGTGCGTATAATTTGGTAGCCCGGCGTCTAATTTCATCTTCCACGTATGGAAGACCCGAGGCTTCATGGAGGAACCTTACTGGGAAGAATCGGCCTACTGAATAGATGGACCTTCTGTACTCACAGCGCCATTTATATAAGCAACTTTGTGCTACACGGCTATTGCCTGACGTCACACGCACTGCAGGCCTCGCTCCCGGCTGAAATACATCACAACTCTCGAAGCTGCCTTCCTCTGGGATATACTGTATCCATAACTTGATATTTTTTTTGGTAGGAAGGTTATGACGTGGGACATTAAAATGACCACGAAATAATCGTGTAGAGCCATCATTAAAAACAAGGTTTCCACCAAAACAGCACGATGTTCAGCGTTCCATTACGCCATTTTACAACAATAGCAAACATTGGTCTTGCTCGTGACATCTCGCACATTCATTTATTTGACTTATTTACCAACTTATTTAAACTTGAAAATCGTCAGATTCAAGGCTTTACGAAGCGCAAGGCATTCATGAAAGACCTATTGTTGCTGCAAATTATTCGGCTTTGTGGTAGTTTTTTAAATTTAGACGAATTCGTAGCTACATGTAGAAATAAAATTGCCGCAGTGTAACTATGTGTTATATGTATTTAGCATCTAATTGTATGAAGATTATCCCTTCCTTTCATTGAATAATTTAGATAAAAATAGAATGCATTTGATATGCAGAGATCGTGCCGCTCCCTCTGCAGCCTAGGTGGTAGCGTGTCTCTTTCACGTTTAAAAGGTCCCAAGTTCGAATATCGGTCAAGGTGAGTTTGGGTTTCTGGATAAGGTCTTTCTTTCCTGGGGTTTCCCCTTGTGCCGACAGAAAAATGTTGGGTAACTCTAAGCTCTATGGACTCTCTGCTTATTTGAGCATCATTTCACCCATTTTATTCATCGTCCGATATAACTTTGAAGGTCGTTAATTTACAAAAACCGACCGTGATCATTAATATTCCCTAAACAGTCTTGTTTACTTCGCTCTTTTTCGGAATTAACATTTTGAGGCCAGAATAGTTGTGCGGTCGCTTAACTTTATGAGCTCCAGCCACTATTGTTACTAAACAGATTTTCCACCTGACTGCAAATGGCGGGGAGATAACCAACATTTATGCCAAGATTGTTTCCGTCCCAAAACTCCTTTTACAAATACAATTTCATTGCAGTATCATCATCAGTACACCTAACGCCTGAGGTACTATGTGTAGTAAGAAACGGGCATAAAACACTACTTAAAAAATCTTAAAAAGGGGTGTTTAAAAGCCCATCCGGCAACGCTACTCCCTATTACCTGAAACTGTTGTAAAGATAACAGGCTGAAAATTTTCAGGCTGCAGATGCATGCCTTTGAACTTAACAATGTGCTTTTACCCAAAATGTTCATTAACGAAACTAGGAATTTGTCTTAATTACACTATCTTTTGATTGACATTTATCAGCAACTTATTTTATTCAAATCTCTGCTGCACTTACATGAGTTTCTCTATTCATTCTTGTGTAAACGATTCTATTATCTTCTATTTCATGTAAATCGAGGTAGACATGTTGTAGGAATTGTTTCTTTAGCATATTTCCTTGTAGGTACAATGAGCATAAGAGGATACGGTAGGCCTGAGCCATAATCAAATCTTTAAGAGCTCGTCCTTATGTGATAACTTTGACATTCTGTTATCTTTGCATTACCAGGATAAAAATAAACATGTCTTAAAATGTAAACTTATAACAAGGAATATCTCAGAAATGTTAACTACAAAACAAATCATTTCACATAAATTATTACCTTTAACGAGATCTGCATTTCTGTCTAGCGATACTTTTGTCTACTTCTTAAAGTTTACCAGTTAAAATCATTCAGGATGTTGAACACTTCAGGGGCTATTTTCAGAAAATTCAAGATAAAAATTTCATTTGTCATGAAAGTACATATCTTTAAAATATTGTGTTTTAATTAAAGTCTTTAACCATTTTTGAGAAATTCAACATTTTCGAAAAATGCTGTAAAAGGTGTTTTTTTTTTTTTCATCGTGTCATATTGCTGGAAGCAACTGAAATTTGCCTTTATGGAGCTAGCTGTCCTACAACTTCAGTGTTTGAAAATAGTATCTTAGCTTCATCAATTAAAGTAGCATCGTCATGGTTCGGGTTTTGGTAACATGTTGCAACATCTGGAAATAATCGCAATAATAAATTGATGAGTCTTTCCAGTGTTCCATTGGGTGATGACAGGTTCTGATGGGAGTAGAGTACCGGGAGCCATGGACTTGCGTAGCAGTTTACGAGAGGAAGCCTAGACAAAAATTTTCGTCTTCAACACTAGGCAGTCCATTTTAGAACACGCACCCACCCACCAACCCACGAGCGCGCGCGCGCGCGCACACACACACAAGGAGCTCTAACTCACTCTGCTATCGCATGCATAGCGTACAGAGAATCTACAAATTCTGGAGTGATTAACAATCTCTAATACCTCAGCTGTAACCCGAAGCACTTCACCTGGCCCGTCTATCTCCAATATGCCAATGATTACGTTAGCCACATAACGATTTTATACGCATTTGTTTCGTCAATGGATACACAGCCCGCCTCGGTAGCGTAGATGGTAGCGTGTCTGCCTGATGTTCAAGAGGTCCCGAGTTCGAATCTCGGTCAGGGTGAGTTACCTGGATAAGGTTTTTCCGGGGTTTTCCCTTATCCTGAAAGACGAATGTCGGGTAACTCTTAAGCTCCATTGACCCCGGACTCATTTGAGCATCATTTCGCCCATTACATTCATGGTCCGATATGACTTAACGTTGGAGGACGTAAATTACAAAATAAAAAAAATGGATACACAAATCTTTCTATATACTTTCCCCGTAACATGCTAATTGTATCATAACACTGTGCGATGAGTTAATTCGTATGGAATGGGACGTCTAGAAATGTTCTAGAAAACTCTTATTTTAGCATTGTTCAATGTCCGCAATGGGATGCTTACAGAAGTTTCAAAAAGTTCTGTCAAAATTTAAAAATTTATTCTCCTTCATGGATACACTTTAACTCCAATGGTCACATCGGCGGCCGTTCTCCTTTGGAACATATCGAAGGTGTTAACTCGTATTCGTTGGGTTTTAATAATTAGATCACGCACACATTCGCGCTCTCATTCACACTTCCAGACTCTGGGGAAGATGAGGAATTAAAGGATACATTTTGTTCCAGCAAAAGTTGCGTAGGTTTATTCTTACTTGTGAGTTGCACTACCCGTAAGTTTATTGCGATCAAATGTTGCCGAACAGTGAATTTTGCTTCGGTGATATTCTTGTTCAGCACCTCTTTATATACCTATACATGGCTTTATTTTAGGTGTGATCTACGAAAACTGAACTGAAGAGCAAACTTCCCTTTCAGTAAATATGTAAACAATAAAATCTGACAGCGAAAATTTATCAAACAATTGCTTTCAACTTACACATTGTTCAGTACATTAGAAATAGGAAAACTGCTTACCACAACAATATGTACAGCATAGATAAGGAACCAACTCCAAGCATGTACTCACATATTGTGATGATCTAACCATAGATGGTAATGGATGATGATATCACATGGCCAGAGCTTACAACGGGGGGATAGCTCTTAAGCTAGATTTCACATGTTTTGCGGAGAGGTTAAGATTTTATGTATAAAGGTTCAATTACATTACAAAATACCGAAACTACAATTTAGACATGAAAGGTTTACTACAATAATAGAAAATACACAAGTGGTTACATGGCCGTGACTTGCCTGAAAGCGGACAAAGGTCCGACCTTGTTGACAGCTGGCTCACAATATCCATATATTTTGTTGGATTACAAATTATGTTAAATAATTTAATAATTTTAATTAATCTAATTTCTTGCAAAAACGGTGGAAAACAGTGACGCAAAAATTAAAAAAAAAAAAAAACTTTAAAAATAGAAAAAGATGAAAGATGTAAAATGTAATTAATCGTTTTATAACCAGGGATTCGTGTTCAGGATTACAATACTCAAGAACAATTCATACTGCATAATAACAAATGAAAAAAAAAAAAATGAGATGTCAAAATCCGAACCCTGTCTTCCCAACATTTAATGACTTCAGCATACAGACGTCATATGACTCGTTTTAATGTTATTGCCAATTGTTTAGAGCAAAACTTCCTCTTAAAAAGGCTTAAGTTTACCGTTCTGAACCAAAGTGTATAGGAGCTATTTTCTGTGAAGCGGAGCAGAATCCACATTAGAGGACAAGACTCGCAGTACCATTTTTTACATACATTTTTTATACATACATCTGTGTAGCACACAGAAAAATCAAGGAAACCATCAATATAAGGTATTACCAAGATTAAGGTAAACTAACGATAAAATTATGTATAATATGACGAAAGCTTCCATCCCATGTCAGTATTTTTATGTATAATGATCCTCCAAAACATACAATGCAACGGAACCATGTGCTATATTTTTAATCTATACTACGAGACGTTATAAACAAAAAATTACCTCGTGTGTGTGTGTGTGTGTGTGTGTGTGTGTGTGTGTGTGTGTGTGTGTGTGTGTGTGTGTGTGTGTGTGTGTGTGTGTGTTTCATGTACTTAATACGACTGGCCCAAATAACATTGCTGCTGGGGATAACCCTGGGTACACGTGCCATACGGATGTGACAATTGAATCTTCCAACAGCACTACCATACGGCACCACTAAGCGCCTGTCACAAACTTAAAAATATATGAGAGAGGGAGGGCGGAAGGGAAGAGAGAGAATCTGATGTACTTATAACGAACGGTATGAAACGAGATGTTATATGTAGGTGCGCCCTACAAAGTTTTATTTCATCAAGATATAATTGAGCTCACTGCCACTAAATCCAATAATTTTATACAGAGAAAACTGCTTCTGGCGCTTACATCACAAATCGCTACAGCGATATTCATAATCAACAAATGAGAACATTGTTCATTTTGGATAGTTTTGACTGTCATTTTCATAGTGTTAAATTTAGTGGTGTGGGAGCTGGGAATCTTATCACCAGTTTCGACCCTACTTCATGACAAGGTCCTATTTTGTGAAAGTGGTGTAGTCTTTATGTTATTAGATAACTAAGAGATCACAGAGAAGGTATATCTTATCTACTGTGACTAAATTTTAGTTCACGATTTAAATAATTACTTCACTGCTAAAATATGCTTACAGGACTTGAAAGACTCTGGAAATAAGGTTAAAGGAATACGAATATATCTAACCTTTAGTGTGAATATAGAGGAAGTTTTCAATGTTATTAGGAATATCTCGCGGCTTTATGAAATTATGTCTCTAAGGAGTATAGAAGATAATTTAATATTAAAACCTTCTAAATCAGAGGAAGACAGCTTCGAGAGTTGTGACGTATTTCAGCCGGGAGCGAGGACATCAGGCAAGAGCCATGTAGTACCAAGTTGCCTATTAAATTGCGCTGTGAGTAGAGAATCTGAGGGTTCAGTCAGGTGTAGCACACTCGATGATAACAATGTAGCTGCTACGTACCAAATAGAACTGTTAAATTTGCAATGTGACGATTTATCGAAGGACAAATATACACATAAGAAAGAATTGGCTGATTTTTACAAGAATGTCCCCCAAACCAGATTTCCGAGGTTGTATTCTCTAGTCGCACGGGCATTGTGTATTTGGCTCGACATATGTGTGCGAACAATTTTTTCCTGTTATGAAATTAGCTAAGCCCAAGCCCCGAAGTACCTTGTCGTATCACAATTTAACATGCAGCCTTCGATTACAAAATTCTTAGACATTAAGTCCTGACATTGATAAACTAGTTAAAGAAAAACGAAACAGAAAGTGTCGAAAAATGTCCACGTAATTTTGTTCTGAACGGGTCTCCTTTAATTTGCAAAGAAAATTACTTTGTTTTATTTTATTTACTTTATAACAAGCCTGGCCTTCAGATAAACTAAGAGTTGAAGTTTTATACATTTTCTCATTGCACAGAGCTAAAATGTAATTGTTTATAAACTGTGACCAATTGCGTAATTAAAGCAGTCAGCATTAATATTACAATATCCAAGATACAAGTTGTACATATTATTAATACCCGATACGTTTCCTGTCTTTCCAACGCTGTCGGAACCCCCACACATCAAATTCTTTCCATCCTCTTGGGCAGCAGAAATCAACGTGGTGATGTCACACGCTAACTTGCCGTTCGTTAGGGGGCATATTTGGCGGTTAGAGCTGACGGAGCTGACGTCACACCGTCACTACCCTGTTCTAAATCCTTGTGGAATAATTTCATGAGAATACAGGAGGAGGTAAATGAAACAAATCGTCATTCCATCTAGTAGGAATCTTATTCATATGTAACTTTAGCCAAACGGAAACATCAGAACATCATATCCATGTGGAGTAAACCACGTGATAGGGATAGGTTTCGCTTTACAGCCTTAAACACCTTAGTTGTGATGTATTATAAAATTACTACGCGCCTAGCATTTAACTGGTTTTAAAGAGATTTGAGCTAGAGTACAATGGATTCATTTCCACGAATAAATCAAATTTGGTTCAATTGTTTTTTAAGCTGTTTCTGGAAATTCAGCTAATTCTGCATACTCGGTTACGGTATGTATTTTTCTTTTTTTTAAATCTGCCTCTACACGGTACCTGGAAAGCTCAATTCATTGTCATTCGAAATATCCAATACATGCAATTCCTGTTATATATGAAGTTGAAATACATTAAATATGAGCCGTTCACCAAAATGTTATGAAATACGAAAATAACAGAATTCTGCAAATTGCATCGAAAAAAATCGCTTCTCGCAACTTTAGCAGCTCTGGCTTATGACCTAAGGTTAACATTTTGCCTGCTTCCAGCAAACAGTAGGTTTTTCGGGTAGCAAATGTTCATTGACAATATTTGGCGTCTGTTCGTCAAACTGAATAATTTACCCACAAATGTCTAGTGATGTATTTAATTAACCAGTCCCATGTGTCGCTTTATGACTGACTATGTGAGAAAATTGTCCGTTATTAGATGCTGTTTCCCGTTTCATGAAACCAAGTTTTCCAGGGGAATATGTACCATATACAAACGTCAGGGGAGATTCCAGGCGACGTTTAATTACAGGATGAGGATGAGGAGGGAGAATGAGAGGGTGCTTCCATTCGAGCAGACAGTAATTATTTTCTCCACTTTCAATTAACAATGTTGAAATTCTGCCATATGAAACACCGTAATCAAAGCAGGTGTGTTCGCTTTGCTTCGCTACTGTATAGGTTTTCCTTTGATACCTATGTGATGTACTTGATGAATTAAGGCAACCATCAATGAAATTTGGTGAAAAATCACGAAAAATAAAAACAATGACCATTTTTGCTGTTTTATCTTATTCTCATATAAAGTCGAAGCATTCTGCTATACTCTCCACGGTTTGGTAACTGTATGCGTTTTTTGTATATTTTAATAAAACTGTTAAAATGTTGACCAAGTCTGTGACATGTACTATTATACACGTAATTTACTCTTGTCCTATAATTGCTTCGTCAGTTGCACAAAAATTCTAACTATCCGGGTGATGGCAATGAACAGAAATTTAAAAATATCTACTATGAAATAATATTCGCAGATAAAGATTGCATAAAATTTTTATTTAACGTACCCTTTTTTATACTTAAATGGCGAACTCACAGTTAACACTTTATGTATCTTTTTTATTACAAACCTTCTGCATTACTTTCTTTTTCCTGTGAATTTTATTTTAATTCCCTTGGCAACAACTTTTACGATCGCCCGCGATTCTGAATTTCACTATATGACTCGGTAACATATGCTTTTCTTTATAACTTGACATTTACAATTGAAAGGCTGAGTGTAACAGTGGTTTAACCCTCTCCAATGTCGAGTTTGAGTTGACCCTGCCATCTGTTGTCATTAACCTTGAACTACCTATTACAATCGATATGTACATAGGTGGTCTGAAAAGTTTCCCAACTAATAAAGATACAAGACATTTTTTCAAAATTTTTACTTTTTAACATAGTCTCCTTGTAACTCTACACACTTCTCCCACGATGCTCCCACCTCTGTAACCCGTGCAAATAGTACTCGGAGATTTTCTCTGCAAAATAATTGTTCACGAAGGTGATTCCTCTTCATTTGACGAAAATCTCTGTCTTCCGAGCGCAATTTTCACATGAGGGAACAAAAAGAAATCGCTTAGGGCTAGAACTGGTGAGTAAGGCGGATAATTAAGCAGTTCAAACCGTAATTCGTGGATTTTCGCCATTGCAACCGCTGAGGTGTGAGACGGTGCGTTATCTTGGCGAAACAGGATTTTCTTTTTCTGCAAATGTGGCCTTTTTTTTTCCTACCTTCAGCTTGTCAAGTAATGATGCGTAGTATGGTCCTGTAATGGTTTTTCCTTTTTGAAGATAATCGATTAAAATAACTCTATGACTAACCCCCCCCCCCAAAAAAAAACAGTCGCCATCACTTTCCAAGACGAAAAAAACAGTTTTTACTTTTTTTGGAGCTGGTTCCCCCTTTGCAGTCTACTGTTTGGACTGTATATTTGTTTCGGGCGTATAATGGTGTATACAAGTTTCATCTCAGTAATTAATCGCGGCCAAAACTCGAATTTGTTGCGCCTAAACTGCGCCAACAGAGCGTTGGAAATGTTCATTCGAACACGTTTTTTGTTTAACGTGAGCAAACGCGGTACCCAACGTGCGGACAGCTTTCTTATGTCTAAATTTTGATTTAATATGTGACAAACAAGTTCTTTTGAGATGATCATAGCCTCTGCTCTCTCTCTCTCTCTCTCTCTCACTTTAATTCGGCGTTCGTCAAGCACCATTTGGTGAACTTTGGCGGTTTTCGTCTGTAGTTGCAGCTTTTGGACGTCCCGAACGTTCATTGTCTCCCAGCTCTTACGGCCACCTTTAAATTCAGCTGCCCAAAATTTCACTGTGGTGAATGACGGTGCAGAGTCCCCATACACTGAATCCAACTCATCTTTGAATTGCGTAGAGTATTGCCTTTCAAAGACAAATATTTAATAACAGATCGATACTTAATTTTGTCCATTTTCATGAAAACACTCACATCAACTTACTCAAACGACTGTTACATAACAACTGAGCGTCCAAAATGGCTCAAACTTTGTTGAGTAAATGCAAACAGATGGACAACGAAATTCACTAACTTTTATTTACGAGTGCTGCCATCTTCATGCTGAGGTTGGAAACTTTTCAGACCACCCTCGTACTTAGAAAAACTTTTTTTTTTTTTTTTTTTTTTTGTGCATTGGCAGCAACTTGATTTCTTGCTGTCAAACTACAGTAAGTGGCTGCTGTCAACTTTGCAGTACAATATCTCAACTTCTTTAATACGTGGGATACACCATTGTTGCACCCAGCCTTTCAATTAATTTCAAATATAGTCTTCAAAATTATTTCTTTAACATAATTATAGTTTATGAAATAAAATAACATTTCAATGTTCTTTTACTTTGAATAAATTATAAAGATGTGTTCGTAAGATTTGGATATAGTCAGATTGAAAAATTCAATGTCATGGCCGGGATTTGAACCGCGGATCTCCCGGTCTCCGTCCGATTGTTTTTAACCATTGAGCTACCATGGCCAATGTGCCAGCATGAATTAAATTCTCCAACTGACTATGTTTCTTGGTAAACTGCTAGCGGCTCTCATACAAGGAGATACGAACTTTTTGTGGCGACTTACTACGTATGCTACGTAAGTACTACTTAAGTAAGTACTTAAGTCCCAGGATATACAGTTACCACTATTAGGTTAATTGATGGAAATTCAATCTTTCTTCCACACTAGCCGTGTGTAGGCTAAGATGTGGATAGAGTCAGATTGAAAAATCCAATGCCATAGCCGGGATTTCAACCACTGATCTCCCGGTCTCCGTCCGGTTCCTCTTAACCACTGAGCTACATGGCCGGCCAATGTGCCAGCAAGACATTAAATTTCCATCAAATATTCGTAAATTAACAAGAATTGGGCAAAAATTCGCCTGGGCGCATCTCTGTACAGCAATGTTTAAATATTTGCATTTTGAATGAATTAAGATTTTATCCCATTTGTGTTCGATAAATTTAAACATTTCTGCAAAAATTCAATAAATAGTACCTAAAACTCATATTCGCAGTAACCGTAACTTTATAATTAATTATAATTATGTTGAATGGAACAAATATTTAAACTGAAGCTAACTTTATTATTTCTTAATCGGCATATGAAAGTGATTAGGTTATAAAAAATTAGAATGAATTATAATTCTTTGACATTTTGTGTACTGCCTCTGCAACAACATGCATCACCGATGCTACGGGTCTGGGGTTTAAGCATTTCCACACATGCACTGCTTTCAGAAACACCGAACCGTGACATCGAACCTTCAGCCTCCAAATATAAGCCGGAGTAAAACATGTAGTGGGTGACAGGTTGGGGAGGGGAGGCAGGCAACAACAACCACTAAAAGAATAGACATAGCAGTTCTACTTCTGTCGTAGAAAGATTACAGCTCTCAAATGATCACATTGAACTCTCTTTTCTTGACCACAGCGACTGAACAACCTTACTCGAGTGGCTCTTGGAATAAAAACTTGCAATTCAAGTAGCGTTTGACATGTTATCCACCTCCCAAGATTCTTTACCTCGGACACTGAGGTACAAAGCAATAAGCAACAAATTGAATTCTGAAAGCTATTGCACACACAGTAGAAATGAGAAAAGATGAGCAAGAGCAAATTATTTAATTATTAAACCGCGAAAAATTGCTTTCTAGAGTAAAAAATGTACTCTTTCAGAACCTATTTATGCTATATACACATAAAACCTAATAAGGTCCAAATGCAAGGACAAAAACAGTAAAATGTATATAAATATTGTGTTGAACTCGGATGACTTTCCCTACTTTGTTACAGACTAATCTTACAAAAGCTTATTCTCCTATCTAACCCATATTAAACAAGATAAACCTTTGCAAAAGATATCTTACTGCTAATTTTCTTGTAGGTACAAGGGGAGTATGAGAACAAATAGGCTTTAAGCCATAGTCAACTCGTTAAATAACGGGTCGCTGTGATTGCTTTAAGTCTTGTTCTTTTGAATGGCCAAGAGATAAAGTAAAAATATAACGCACTATTATTTGAGAAAAGATAAATATTTGAAAATTCAAACCAATAATAACGAGTAGGTATCTCAAAAACGGGTTACTCCAATCAAAAAATTTTAAGTGTGTTCTACTTAAAGAATAATTTGGAATGAGAATAAGTAGTCAACATGAAAAATTCAATGCCACGGCCGGGATTTGAACCACGGATCTCCTCGTTTCTGTCCAGTCGCTCTAACCCATTGAGCTACCATGGCCAACTTGCCGTCATGACATTAAATTCTCCATTTGACTCATATATTTCCCCGGTTTCTCATATATTGCCGTGGTTCAAATCCCGGCCGTGGCATTGAATTTTTCATGTTGACTCTATCTATCAAAAACCTTAGCCTATATACGGCTAATGTGAGGAAATGATTAATTTCCATCAATTAACTAACATAATAAGAGTTAAATGATGAAGCCTGAGACTTAAGTACTTACGATGGTAAGTCGCCACAAACGGTGTATCTCGAATGCGAGAGCCCCTAATGGTTTACCGGGGAAATACACGAGTCAAATGGAGAATTCAATGTTATGACGGCACGTTGGCCATGGTAGCTCAATGGGTTAGAGTGACTGGTCGGAAACCAGGAGATCCGTGGTTCAAATCCCGGCCGTGGCATTGAATTTTTCATGTTGACTCTATCGAAAACCTTAGCCTATATACGGCTAGTGTGAGGAAATGATTAATTTCCATCAATTAACTAAAATAATTGGGGTGAGATTTTTAGATTTTGTTGAAAATCTTCGCGTGGCCTCATTGGAAGATACTCAACTTAACAACCAAATTTGGTTTTTATAAGGAATGGGTCGATACCAGTTTTTCTCGATACTGAGTACCGATGTACGATATTTTCAAGATACCGATACTTCGATACTGGATACCGCGATTTCTACTTCTAGTTTCAATACAAAATAGCGTGGTAGAACAGTGTAACGCCAATGAAATTAATTAGATGCCCGTATTTAATGAGAAAAAGTTTAAAACCGACATCGTAATATAAGAAGAAGCTGTTAAATGTTTTAAAAGATTTTGTTCTTCTGCTTATGAAAGTCTTAGGAGTTAGACGTGTGTATGCAGAAACAATTTTGTGTGTGCATCAAAAACGCATAAGTAGTGTGTGCACAAGAAAAGAAATTGTTCATCGTTACATCCACCGCTGGTTGTAGAAAGACTACATTAATAATATTTGTAATTGCATCAAAACATTTAAAAATGTTTATGAGGAATTAAATTTCCATCTTAAAACAGAAAAGTATTATTCATTCTTTAAAGGTAGTAATACTATATTTATCAGACCCGTTAGGGCGACCGTGGGAAAGAAAAAGAACTCATTGCTGATACCGAAATTAAAGGATTGCAGTAAGTAAAGAATCATGATGGATTTCAAAGGAATGTTGGTTCTTTGTTACAACGCGTGCAGGTGCAGTGGAGTCAAATAGCAGTTGGGGGAGGATAGTTGTTATAACAAAAGAAATGTAAGAAACAGTGTCCTTAGCAGATTTCTAAGGGATAGCACTTGACTGTTTGAATAGGCATTCTTCGGACGCTTGATGGCATGACAAAATAGTCACAAAGGGAATCTTTGGTTGAATAAGGGGCTTCCAGAAAGTGAAAGTCACATATACACCCACGCGCATCTGTGGTCATACAGGTCTGAAGCTTGAAGCCGATTACGGCAGCCCTCTTCTGTCTTGGTCGAGGACAGACCAGGAGTGATGAGTGAAGATATTTGTCGGTTTATACGTAACTAATTAAGTATTATCGAGTAATAAGTATTGCGCCTCCAGTAACTTTAAACAGTGATATTGGTAATCCTTGGTCGGCAACTTCGAGTTTAATGTAATAATAAAAGAAGCAGTCATTAAGCCAGTTTGAAACGGGCATTCCAGTGTCATTAAAACTATCCTTCTCATACATATCCAGGCATACCCTGGGAGAGACCTCGTTGTTTACCCTGAGCTAAACACTATTTGTTTCAAACTGTCCCGTTAAAGTGGAACTATTTGATCACCAACATAGATGCTTCAAACTGTAGCGCCAACGTGGAAATTTGTTCGCCAATATTATTTGCTTCATCGCTCAACAATAATTAAGATGGGCCTAATTATCCAGAGTTGTAGGAGAAACTTCTAGATTTCTTTATGATCGTCACCAAAGGTGAGAAATTAATCTGCATCCACCTTCATCCCAAATAATCCCGCTTCAAGATGGTGCCACAACGTGGTGCATCATCATAGCACCTTCAAACACCATCCATCCCAACGAATCCCGCTTCACCGTAAAGGTACCACATTCCTGGCAATTTCTCGGGCTTTGCAATATTCTACTTGCGACAATAATATTTTATGATTTTAAAATAAAAATTTCAAAATCACCACAGAAGTATCGAAAAACTACTGAGAGAATTTCCTGAATGATCGTTTGATGTCGATACTATTCAAGCATCATGAATATCGACGTGTTAAATATCGAGGACCTACCCCTAGTTTTTACCCGACATTCCGTTTTGCTGCTTACAGACAGACACAAACGCACACATTTTTTTATTTTAACTTTTTGTTTAGGTTCAGGAGGCCTCAAAACATATTTCTCTTATTTTCCGACTCTGCGTGAACAATTGAGATACCAATAGCTCGTAATGCGAGCATAATCACATTTTCATGCAAGTTTCCAATTACTTAATATAGGTACAATATTAAAAACTTACCTGGAACATGTCCGTTTCCTCATCAGGCATGTACTCAACAATAACAGCTTGGTTTCTCGATAATGTATATGAGATGGAATGCTGTTTTGTATCCAGGATTGCCTATAAGAAAAAGAAAAGCGTAACACTAACAAGTTTATGGCTAGCTTAAATATATCACTTCTGACAATAGACAAGGGGGGTAGATCGCCATAAGCTTTTGATTTAAGACATAATGCACCTTATTATCTCATGTATATCAGAAAATACCTAAAGGAACAAGTTGCCTGTGGATTGTTTCAAGAGCTTTTATTCTCTTTTCATTTTAGCAACTTTTCCGTTAAGTGTCACTCCCAGAGTTTCCAATTCTACTTCATGAATTTCAGCTCTTAAACATCTGCTAAATCGCTGCAAAACCGATAAAAAAAAGATAAAAGAAAACGTGGTACATACCTGACTATCTGAAAATATTAGGAACCTTGAAAATACACTTTTACAATCTTCTTTTCTATAGTATAACTACTACACTGTACAACGCAACGCATTACTTGTCTTGTATGTAAAACTATCTCATATATAACTAGAACATGTGAACTGCACTAAACTCAATTCACTTCGTGTAAAATAATATTCCAAGGTGTTTTGGATCTTCAATGTGTTCTAAATTATGTGTTGATGGTCCTGGTTTATCATACTGTTTACTCCTCTTCCTGTAAGCTTCCATTGTACCTGTGAAATATAAACATGTAAGTTAATTTATACGAAACAGTGTTAACAAATGTATGGTACTAACAAATAATTTAGATCTTTTTCCAGACTGCATCATCAAATTTAAGTTTTGAGAGCACATTCCTTGGCGTCGAAGACCAGCACGACTCTTCAATAGAGGGTTTATTAAACGTTTTTCTTGTTCCAAGTGGAGTTTTAACAAGGTTCACTTCACTGAAGCACCTCCTTATTTCCGCATTAGACCAAGGCAAGGCTAGAAGTATCCTTGCTAAATTGCTGAGTTCCGTAAGTGGATATCGTTTATTTGTGTCTTGGTATTTTGAGACCATCCAAAAGCCAGAAGTCTCAGTCATACTCTGCCAAGTTGATTTACTGCTCCTGAAGCTCCAGTCTGACAGAATGGGCTGCGATATTTCCATCTGTAAGGATAGGAGAATGATGCTCTACTTGAACCTTCTCCAGCAGTTTTAAGGTGCAACAGACATTTTGCGAAGCACTTCCACATTCTTTGAAAGACATTTCTGAAGTTCAGAAGCAAGGTGAACAATAAAGTTGACACACGGAGATTTTTCAGATTTCCATTTGTGTCCACTTCATTCTTCCACTGGTAGGCAGAATCAGTACTTGCTCTTCAAATGCAGAACCCAAATTTGGCTTGGTATGAAGAAGAGAAAAAAAGGAAAACAAAACCTGATAGACATTTACAGAAATGGGAAACAGATCCTCTCCACATCCTTTAACGAACTCTATTTCTGCCTATCATGGAGTGACAAACTGCACGAGTAACCAGATAATAAACTGTGCATTTTGTAACCATAGTCTTGTACTGAAGCAGCCTAGATTTCATTTTTAAATTACTCAAACTTTATCATTCGAAAATTAAATTGAATACTTTGGGATTTTCAATATTGCAATTACTGGAAAGTTACATAAAACCTGGCAGTTTTTCAATTGTCGTATCAGACAGGATATTCTCCGTCTTCAAGAAATTCAAATACATCAGAATCAGCCAAAAATAGCTGAGTTGATAACGCTGGTCACTGCTTTCGAGATTTTAATAGCAGGCCTCCATACAGATCATCTGACTCACATAAAGGCCGATACATTGAGAAACGAATTAATCGCGATGTTCAGAGGAAAGTGTCTGGCAACAGAATATACAAAGGATGGCTGCCTTATCGTGTCATATCACTGTAGTGAAAGAAAATTAATTTTAAATGCCAAACTGCTTCATGATCAACCAAACTAATGACATCGCATACATCGACAGAAGCTTTTCTTAAAGGTGTTCAATGAACATGCCATGTGTACAGGTATTGCAATAAGACAGAAACATGTACCCTGGATTGACTTGTACAATAACAAACATTTTGCTTTTACGACCTTGCAAGTAACACATATGTGCATCCATACAGTTCGTATTTTAGTTTTTGGCACTTTTAAAACGACGATTTTTTTTTTCTATTTTAGCATCCTTTTCCAATATAGATGACTGTGTGTGACCCATGCAACCAACCTAGGGATATACGGGCAAATAAATTGTTATATATATATATATATATATATATATATATATATATATATATATATAATAAAACTTTCGTTCAGGGGTCATAAAAGCACACGTTTCTTGTTTATTTAATGACGTTAATGAGAACAATGATTAATTATGAGGATATCATAAATCAATTTTGTACAGGATCAGAGAATTTTTGTATTACTGTTCTATGATTACCTTACAAAATGCACATTTCCGCAGTTACGGTATTTACTAGCGCTAGCAGTCAAGCTGTAGTTTAATTAATTCGGTTTCGTTTTAATCATATAGGGGTTTGTAGATCACATAACTTCCTTTTTAAGATCAAAGGTCAAGTTTGCATTTACCTCAGCAACTTAGTAAATCTAAGTAAATTTACTTTCGATTTATCTGAGCAACTTAGTAAATCTAAAAATTTACTTGATCTTGAACAGTTGACGCCCTTACCCATGTGAACACAATTTTGTCTCCCGCCTCTTTTTAGATTTAAGAAAGTAAATCTTTTAGATTTACCTTTCTTCAACAAGACTCTGCAACAGATTATACGGTCAATATTTCGATGAGAACTATTGAAGTTGTACTTCAGGACAGAATTCATAGCACAGATTTGTGGCACCTCAGTCCCCGACATATCCCCTTGAGATTTCTATCCCTGGAGTAACTTTATTTGTAATTTATTTCTCATCTTCCTTTAATATTATCAATTGGAAATACAAAATCAAGATTACAATTATAAAATACATACTGGAAAACGCCATATATTCCTAAATCCTGAAAATCCTACCATGCTGCTTGCCACTGAATAATAATTCGGTCCCCATACACCTAACCATAGGTTTCTGTGTATTGGAGGCCCTCTACTTCTTTTTACACATTTTGTCATTTCACCTATCCAAATCTACATTTTTTTTCTTAATTGTTCTTAGCCATCTCTCTTTCCCTAAATAATTCCATGTATTTCTCCTAATATTTTGTGTTAAAGATTACTCACTCAAATTTTGATGTTGAAATCTGAGTGAGTAATATTAACGCAAAATGTCATCTACTCATAAAAAGTATAAATTGATGTCTCACTTTAAACATTTTGTTGGCATTTAGAAAAAAAAATTCTAATTACTACTTCGCCCACACATTGTCCCATCTACGTAGCCTGCTCTCACCATATCTTTGACAGTAGCTTAAAACAAAGTACACAGGACAAACCCATACACCCTGGAAGAACAGAAACAAAATATCCACCAAGAAATTGCCAGCATTTCACAACGTGAACTACGCGAGTAATGGATAATTTCCTAAAGGGGTGTCAAAAATGTATGAACCCTCGGGTGACAAGTTTCAGCATCTCCTTTCATAAGGCTGGTAAGTAAAACTTTTATACGTAGGTAGTTTTAAAAAAGTTGCATGGTTTCATCTGTGCCTTTCAATAACAGCGGTAGTCGCCGATGAATGCCGAGAATGCGGACAGGCACAGCACCACGCAGCCAGTTCGCAGGTTTTTGACTCTCACATTATAAGTGACATATACAAACAATTTTCCCCTACATGAAACTACTCAAGTTGTGATATGCCTTAAATTAGTTTCAAATGGGTATATATCGTAAAGATATTACATATTTACAGTATTTCTAAACTTCGTGAGTGTTCAAGAAGTCGAACACAACTGTCTTATGCAATGCTAAAACGCATTTCCGTTAAATGATTCCGATTCCTGAATTCTCTTCTACACATCATAAACACTTAATGAATCACCTAAACGTACATGGCTTATATTTTAAGATGAAGATATATGCACTTCTAAATGACCTGTCGACCATTGAATTTTACGTGGGTAGTTCTGGAAATACCTGAACCAACAACGAAAGCACCAACAGATTTTTTTTTTTTTGGGGGGGGGGGATAAGTATTTCTCTGCAGAGTACCCTTTTAGCACCATGCACTTTTCCTATCGAGCTTCTCAAACTAGCTAACAACCACGACTCCAAATCCTCATTGTTGTTAAATCTTTTCCACTGAGCTATTTCAGTTTGGAAACAGAAAAGAATCCGAGGAAGATGACTAGAGTACGTAGCAAAGCAATTCGAATCGTAAATCACTGATGTTGGCCATCACGATAATGGATGTGCGATTTGCAATTTTGTCTTTATGAAAGAAATTGTATTTTTTCCCAATGGGGTCCTTTTCCCTTGATTTCATAACTCAAACGCTGCAATAAGTTTGCACAATACTTCCCAATGGTTTCTTTATGAACGTAATCAAATTAAATTACTTCACGCGCACCCTAAAAAACTTATGCTATGACCTTGCCTGTCTCTTAGGATCTAATTTATCCCTTTAAGTTCATTGTTTTGACTGTTCTTCATTTCGGGTGCGAGGTAATGGACTCAGAATCCATCCACGGTTATGAATTAATACCAAAACACGGATTTGCTGTTGCAAAACATCGCTAAACACTCGACTGAAACATCCTCACGACACCGTTTTTGTCCCATAGTGAGTAAACGCGGTTTTGATATAAGCTTTCTCTTGTTAAACTTTTCAATAGGAAATGCCAACCATATTCAGTAGCTCGCGCATGTTCAGTCCACAACTAACCAATATTTAGTTTGTGGTTCGCTTCCCCATCACTGCGATGTTCGGCTATGCAGCCAATTTTGCGACGGCTACATAAGATATGTGTCCTGCGCCGTTACGTAGTGGGGCTCCGTGCCACGGAAAGCGCCCAGGGATCGCTCCCACCTCTGGGGTGCGGATTTTAAGTCCCGGGTATAGGACCGGTGTCCCCTCAGCATCGTGAGGATAGTGAAGAGCTTACGATAGGTAAGCGGCCCTGGTCAAGAAAGCCAACATTCTGGCTGAAGGAGGCCGACATCTAACCACATCTCCTCCCCTAACGGTTGGATGATCGCCCACCTCTGCCTTGCGTATGTGGGCATGAGGCTGGCAGTCGGGTTGGTAAGTCCTGGCCCTATATGGGCTGTCGCACCCTGGGTTACATAACATACGCAACCCTCACAGCTAATACGGAAGTATGACGCAAGTGCGATGGAAGGGGAGAGTTACAATTGTAAAATTCAGGCAGTGACAGCTGAGAGCAGTTTGCTATTATATTGTGCCTTTTAGTCAAATAAATATAAGAATGTAAGAGAGAAAACATGACACATTTAGCCTTCTGCTTCTTGTTTTCCTTGCTATTCCTCCTCTTCTCCATTGCGTTCACAAGAATTACTAAATTTGACCTGTAACGGCCAAAAGTAATTAGGTCAATAGATGGTCGTCTGAGAACTTGCTCTTGACTTCGCAAATTAATTTGAGAAAAATATTGTTCACACATGTCTTGAACTAAATGCTGCCATTAATACTGCCGTAGAAGATCGAAGGTGTGTATACATTTTTAATTTTACACAATTGGTTGAATGTATCACACCCAAATAAATCTTCACACTTGCTTCTGAGAATTAAGTCTGCTTGAAGATGGGCGACTTCAGTTTCCAGTTCCAATTTTGCAAGTGTGGCATCGACAGAAGACGATCTACGAACTCAACTTCCGTTCTGCATAAATCTTCCGTTTTCCGAAAACGACAGTTTAGTAGACAATGCCATCATGAAATCCACCAATGAACTGTTTATTTACTACAACTATCCTCTCGCTCAATGACCCAGGATGGGTGCGCTTTCGTCGCGTTACTTATTAAACTATAGGCTGTCATCACGACACATGCTTTGCTCGGTTCTGTTGTACGGCCACATTTAAACTCTGCCATCCAATAGTTTATGTGCTATTGTATTGTTCGTTCACTGACATTTTAGCTAATGGGATGGGGTGCCCTTCCAAGCAGATATGGGCTGAGTTAGTGGTGAGTGGGAGTGCTTCCTTGGTATGAAGCAAGCGAGAGGGTAAAGGCGCGCGACTAAAGAAAGCATTGTTACCAGTAACTGTTGTTTGTGAGTCCACAATAGATATAAGATTGTCGTCATCCTACTCCAAGTGAAATGTTGCAACACTGTTGACAGTTTTCCCACTGTAAGCGGTTCAGGTTTAGAATGCTGTCTACCCTTCCCGCCAGAAAAGTGTTACCTGATACACAAGCCGCCCAACCTACTATCTAAAATGTTAGTAAACGAACAGTAAATAAAGAAGCAGACTACTTAGAGCAGAATCTAGCTCGGTTTTTATATTGGTGAAAGTAGGAAATCATAAAAATGGCCAATGTTTACAAATTCACTAAGAGGTTTCATTACTGATGGCTGCCAAACAAATACTAAACAAGGTAGCAAAATTAAATGTTATATTTAAGCTTTATAAGCCGGTGCTTTCCAAATAACCGCCAACTATGCGTCAGGACAGGTACTTCTGCGATACCAACGTATGATTCAACCGCCACCAATGCCGCCTCAAGATCACATTTACTCTTCGAACGTTATTGGCAATTACTATGAGTGACAGTCCTTCACCTGGCATAAGCCATTCTTTTTAATTAAAAAATATACTTATGAATCTGCGATAACTTGGACCTCAAATGGGCGTTTTTTTTAAATTATTTTAAGTAACATGTTAAGTTTGTCTACGTCCTGCTGTGTGCTTAGCATGCAACGAAATAAACTATTTCAGGAGTATCCACAGGTCTGTGTAGTGAATTTCACCTCCATTGAGTGAGTGACCCCATGTCTGAAAGTTACCTTGTAACATGTTATTACATCAGATGCAGCATAAGTAATAATGCAACCAGGGGTAGAGAGTAATAATTTGATAGTGCTCGCGTATGTCTTGAACTCTCTGATGGTAATGTCTAAGACGGCAATGGACTTTTCACATCTTTTATGCAATCAGGTCGTGGGATGTAATTTTTAGAGCTGCGTTTCTACAGCCAACGACTAAAGGCTAAACACGGGTCTCCTTTTACTATTTACACGACTTCGCAAAGTCGATGCTGGATTTGCTTCAGACATT
This sequence comes from Mantis religiosa, assembly GCA_030765055.1. Taxonomy (NCBI): domain Eukaryota; kingdom Metazoa; phylum Arthropoda; class Insecta; order Mantodea; family Mantidae; genus Mantis; species Mantis religiosa. Next base: position 46,017,455 of record CM060949.1, on the reverse strand, counting down.
TAGTAATTAAAATTACTGTTTGAGTCGTTGAACATAAAAGGACCAGTGTGACAACAGCAGCGAAGGTAACATCATATTGTGACTTTGTGGGTTCGTGAAATTAGAAGTCCAGGTTACAAACACTAAAAATTGCTCTTTATTTCCATAGAAACACACTTTGGTCAACCTGACAGTTCAGAATTACGTCATATACACAATACAACCTGCAAGGTCATCGACCACAAACAAACTTCACACGGCTGTACGTGCACACGAGTTCAATTAACAACTCACTCCCAGTGGCAGGCGGCGGCTCTTTAATAGCTTACTCACTATTCCGGAATGTTCTCAAACAATCAAGACGGCGCTAGAAGAAAGATGAACTCTCCAGAAATCCGTCTCCTTCCCCCCACCGTTTCTGCAAGCATTTATCTCCGCACTGCATCTTTGAACTCGTCGGCCGCGCAGCTTCGCCTCAACAATGCGTTCGCGACAATATAGTGAAATGCACAAATGGTTAACAACGGAATATGGACGATGTTTACTCGTTACTTTGTCCAGCAAAGCCTTCTTGACTTGGGCCTTTCATAGCACAAGATTTCAGAGCTCAATATAAAGTGTGCGAGTAGTATTCTGTGTGATAAATAACACGTGTTTTTCTATAGAAGCGTTCAGTGTTTTACTTTTACAACTATTGCCCAATATTCGTAATACCAATGGCGATTTTCATTGTAATACTGTGAGGTGGCAGCAAGGGCATTTATTTTGGACTCTATAATGAAGTATGCTTGAATGAAACACATGAATTATTATTTTAGTGCTATTTAATGCGACTATAAGTAGCCCGCCTCTGTCTGGTCTGCCTCACATTCAAGAGGTCCGAGTTCGAAAATCGTCAAGATGAGTTATCTGGATAAGGTTTTCTTCGGAGTTTTCACTCCTGTAAGATGAACGTTTCGGAAATTAAGCTCTATGAACCTTGGGCTCATTTCAGCATCAGCTCACACATTTCATTCTTCATCCGATATGAGTTAACGTTGGAATGCTAATTAAAAAAAACTGTAGTTACTTGGTTAACACCATATTCGAAACATTTCCGAACAGTCGTTCCATTAAGCGTTTGCTCATTTCTAAGTCATTTCTAAGACATGCTGGTAATATCTGGACTGGCTATTTAATCCCGCTCAAGAAAGGATTCTAATGTAAATAACTCATTAACTTCCCACAGCACACCTTTTAACCGAATAACAGTACCTAGTTCGTTACTACACTATACATTTCTTGCCATTTGTACTTCGTACATTAAAGATGGTGAATATGTACAGCATTTTCATATTCATTTCATTAACATACAATTATTTCATTAACATACAAGTTATTTTAGACAGACGTCTGACGTTCCGAAATCATCTTGATTATGTAGCCAGGAAGGCTAGTAAACTTCTTACCGCACTGACTGCTTTAACGAGACCAACATGGGACCTAAACTCCACTTTATTGAAGCTAATTTATAAAGGGGCGGTTGAACCTATGGTTCTCTATTGTGCAGGAGCATTGCAAAGTATTTTTCAGAAGAGATGGGCACAAACTAAATTATTACAGATACAGCGTGGATACATCTTAAGAATCATCCGAGGATACCGCACCATCTCCACTCCAGCAGCGCTCATTATTGCTAATAATGAACCCATCTTTCTTACTGGCAAATATCAACAACATTAGAAATGGCCGAGCCTTGTCACAACATATTTCACAACTGCAACTTGAACAACCAGTTAAACAAACTTCTCATCCAGCCACCGGTGTCTCTAGTCTCCTTGAAGATTGTGCAGCAGAATATCACCGGTGTTCCATTTACACAGATGGCTCTCGGATAGCTGAAGGGCTTAGTAAAAATGCTAAAGTAGGATTGCGTTTGTGGTATTCTCTCGCTCCATAGAATGCCATTCTTCCATGTTCAGACTTGCCAAGGAGTGTTCAGTTTTTCAAGCTGAATTATTAGCAATCCGTGAAGCAGTGAAATGGTGCAGCAACTTACAATGTACCGCTCGCCTTTACAGTGACTCACAAGCAGCAATTGCAGCTTTGAAAGATACGAAAAACAGCAGTCCTATTGCAGCTGAAATAAGAAGTCAATTATTATGTAGTTCTCATCTGTGTATTAAATGCGTCAGAGGACACGTAGGGATTGCCGGAAATGAACGTGCAGATGAGCTTGCAAAGAGAGCTGCGACTTCAGATCTTCCAGAGGCATAGACTCTATGCCTCATTTCTTATGTGAAGCAAACATTAAAGGAGATTATCATCAACGACTGGAATGAATACTGGTTAAAAAGTGATTGTGGTGCTTTGACTAAGGATTTATATTTCCCAACAGTTTCTGGCAGACATAAATGTAAATTCGTTAATCCTATGTTCTCACTCAATTCTTAACTGGACATGGCAAATTTTCAGCTTACTTATTTCCATTCAAAATCAAATCCACAGGTGATTGTATTTGTGGAAATCATCTTCAAGATGTCCCTCACATTTTATTTGATTGCCCATTTTTCTGTTTTGAAAGATACGAACTTGAATTATTGCTTCAATCCTTATGTTACACTTTCTCAAAACCACTTACACATATTCTGGTGAATTACAAGACTTATCAGTATTTCATGGCTTTCTTAAACCAAATATTTCTTAAGCTAAATGATTCATCTTGATGTTTACTGTTTGTCAGCTTGATATTGAATTTGCTATATTTTTATAAATTGTATGATATTCATAAATTTGTAAACTATATTCCTAATATACCTTTGGGTAAAATAGGAATCAAAAATTGGATAATAAATAAATAACATACAATTTATACAATTAGCTTTTATTTGTCATAATAGCCATGCAGCAGTCAGTATTCCCGCGTTATTTACTGGGACCAATATTATCTAGTATTGTTAATATAGCAATCATGGCGAGTGAGTAGCAGATCAGGGCAATGCAATTAAATACAGAAGTGGCAAAGTCCTTAAAATGGCAGAAAGCTATGGTTTTGAATTAGTCAACAATTGTTTGAACGCTGTCGTTAAGATGACAAAGATTATGATCAAGAGCGATTGGTACATCCGTGAATGTGAATGAGCCCTTGAAAGAAACGAATCGACGTTGAGTGTATTAGGGGAACTTTTTCAAGTTTTTAAAACAATCAGTTTCTTACCATAAGCAAGATGCTTTCTGGATAAAACAGTACTAAAATATGTTACAGCGCTGTTTTTAACCAATTCTAGAATTAGTACACTAGTACATTTGGTTCCTTTATTAGGTACAAGAAGGGGCACTACTTTAATGAGTATTAAATACTCATTTTAACATTCAGTGCTGAAGCAGTGACAGCTAACACGAGTTTATATAAAACAGATGGCAGTTTCTTGAGCTCTCGAAAGAAAACGGGACAGAAGCTCCTCTAAGCATCCGCGAGATCAAACGCGGGATGATACGATGTGCACTGCTTGTCTGCAGACCCATTCTCGAATTGTACAAATAATGCTTATTAATCATCACTATTATGTTAAAAACACAACATAACATACAACCAAATAAAATGGAAGAAAAAGACCTTTCTACTGAATTCATGCCTTTTTAGAAAGAAGTTTAAAAATTGGTCTGTACCTGTGAAGAATGTGGCGTTTTAACCACATAATGTTTGGAACGTTTCACCCCATTGGGAGACTGCCTCTTATATAACACGAATTTGCTTCTTCTGCGACCTCTATCGCCGGGTGGAAGAAATCCATTGTACCTGAAACAATAAAACAAGTTTATAGCAGTCTGATTGTTGGTCACCAGTGTTTTACCACAGTATCATGCACCTGTTACACTGAATCTCCTGGCGAGGTCTGCGAAGAGGATGAATGATAAGATATTTTTCTATAAAATCCTATTACTCACACTGATAAAAATAAGCTTTTAAAATAATAGCGATGATATGGTATGTCATTTTAAAGATATAACACATTTTATAAACATAACTTGACCATCCACATGACTGTTAACCTTTACCCCATTATTTACACCACTTGTGCCCAAACTCTTCGCATAAAAAGTGCATTCTTGTACTCACTTCACGTTAATATAGAAATGGTTGAAACGGCAATATGGATTTTATTTATATGCACGATGCGGAGATAATATTTAACCTACTTATATGTATTATGGTGGAGTTTACTGGCAACAACTGAAAACAGCTTGTCTTGAAATGCAGAAAATTGAAAAAAAAAAAAAAAAAAAAAAAAGAAAGAAAGAAAGATTCAAAGCCAATATTTCGGAAATGGTTAATATTACGATGGTTTACTAGTTTTTCTTTTTTAACTCTGCAGTAAGGTTTGCCTACCTTATATGGTCAGGTTATGCAGAAATTTGACATTTCTATTTTAATTTATAAACTGAGTTCTATCTCAAAAATATACATTTACAGTTTAAAAATGCAATGAAATATTCTTCAAAGTAGCCTCTATTACTTTACCCTATGTAAAGTATTAGCAAATATAACAATTATTGTTTTCGTTTGTTCTGTTTTACTCATAATCACGCACATTAATTTCGAGCACTGAAACCTGCAAGGAAAGGAAATTTTGTTGAACTACGTATGTAGCTGGACTTTATACAGTGACGAAATCGCGTGTGCAGACTACTCACGAAACCGTATTTTAGTTAACTTAAAACTACTTAAGAATTCCTTTACCCACTGAAATTCCAACCCAAAATAACTATAAGAATGTTAAAACGTTTCACTTACTTTCATGGCCGCCTTCCAATCCCCTATAAAAGCATATGTGCTACAATTTTATTGATGAACATTGAAAATATAAGACAGAAAGTTATTATAATATACGAAAAAAAAAAATGAAAATTGAAGTCACTTCCAGAAGTTGGGAGGTCACAGTTCTTGAATAACAACGAAAACCCGTTACCGCAATGGCACTGAAGACTGAGATATAAATAATTGTCAACAATATGAAGGTATTAAGTACAGATGTTATTTACTATATATAAACTGTACCACGTTTATAATGTGCTGGTATTATTCCTCATTTTGCGTGCACTATTGACTATTTTAACATTTATACATTTTTTCCACCTGCTCCATTATCCTTTTTGAGCCCTAAAAGATGCAATAGCTTTGCAATATGAAGTTACAAAAGAAAAATAACACCCTGTTATTTGGAAACCTTGATTGCATAAGCTAGCAACGTAATGTGAAGTTATATATATATATATATACAATGAAAAAAGTAATCTTAAACCCCAAATTCGGCTAAACCAAGAAAGAGAGATTGCACTTCCAAAATTTAAAATGAGACTTGGTGATAGCTTCGTGATTTAAATTAAATTAACAGATTTTATAAAATACACCGAACGGTGATTTTGTCTCTCCGGGAAAGTAAACTAATGGCTATGCGGGAAAGCGTTTTCGTAATAAAAATATATGTACATAGGACTTACTTTCGAATAAGAAATATTTTTGCAAAACCTTTTTAAAATAGGTTGATTTAATTTGAAATGTGCGTGTAGGTGTACCTTTTGATATTTATGTCTTTCTACGTTGTGCTATTCATAAATTAACACGTGCTAACAGAAAATCGAAGTAAATTGAAAACAGCGTGTTTCCTTCTTTCCTTGCTTCAGCGATGGAAATCCTTCACGGGCCGGAAACGGATACCCAATAAAGAGAACAAGACATTTAAATTATAAAAGGCTGTAAAAATGCTTTATAAATATACAATCGCATCTTCCGTATTTATTAAGTTATTTAAACGAAACAAAAACTGGTTTAAAACTCATTAAAATCAGTATACATCTACAGTATAAATAAAGTAGAGACAATATTAATAACTCGTTGAAATTTCACTACTTTGTTTCACTGTAGCAAAAGCTATTCTTTGCGTCGAACGCATCTGATATTTGAGTAATTTTGTTTTGAGTGCATACGAACGAATGTATATATGTACAGCTGCGTAAGCGACTTCTCTGGTTCTAGGGTTTAGGCTCTAGATTATACAGACCAAGCGATACACATTGTATATGTTGTGTGAAGCACACGCTGGAAAGAAACAAACCTCTCTGTCAGCATCTGTATTTCACAACTGAAGTTTATGATAGCTTTATGCAGCTGTTTTCGTTCAGTATTTTAGTTATTTATATTCTCTCTTTGTTCAGAGTGATTTCTTATAGCTATCAAGAGCTAAATGAATAGCACATTTGAAATTGTTAAATTTCAGCGTTAACCATGGCTTATCCTAGTAATGTAGCAAATAAATTAGCTTGCATAGGATGTGTACGGGCTTCTGATATCACTTTAGAAAATCTGGAAGACCTTTTGCTGTTTGATATGATTTGGATATTGAAGGCGATGAGAGAGCTGTTCAGGATATATGAAGGTAGCATTGCGGAAGAAAATGACCCGCTTCCTTCAGGTGTTTGTGAAGAATCAACATTGTGAAGTGGTCAAAATAACTCGAACACAAATAGATACATAGACAAATAAACATATTTTCTGATGTACAGCTAACCTACTCCATTGTTTGGGAAATGACGGGTTAAATGTGGATGGGGTGAATCAGTTATTACAAGCTATCCCTCTTTACGAAACACAGTTAATGTTAAAAAAAGGTATTTTTATACCAGCTGAATGGAACCATACACAATTGTTTAGTAATTTGCAGACCTCTAAATTCATGCAAGACAATGACCTACCTGGACTTATACGTATCAATAGGTCGTAACCTAGTTGAGTACTATAATATTTAGGCGTCTCTTTATATTGGGGGTAAGAAATCCACCACTACAACACCCCTCATGCTTGAGAGAAACCACTTCCCTAAAGGATACCACCCACAACCAGAAAAAGTCGCGACCATATCAAAAATGTCTAGTGTATTGCGAAAAAGAAGTTCGCAAGGAAACTAATATTATTTGGTGTGAATGTGAAGATGTGCCCTTATGTGCTTATCCAGGTTTTGAGGTGTACCATTCAAAAAGAAACCGTTAAGGGTAAGATTTCATCCCTTATAGAACTAATTTAAATGTATTGTAAAATAGGAAGATTAAAATAATTGGCGTTAAATAAGCATTAAATACATGTATGCACGTCTATACACGTCCATATAGATTTGGGGCATTTTAACTTGGATGTCATATGACGTCCATATCGGTGAAAGGGTTAAATAAGCAACAACCTTTCCAGAACCGTAGAATGTTTAGTTTTGGACATAGAAGTAGAGAATACGACGAGAGGAACGGCTGATTCTGCTTGTGCAAAAAAATTATATATATATATATATATATATAATCTTTAATACACACACGAGGTGCGTTCAAGAGATAACACCCCTATTTTTTCAGGACTGGGACCAGATAGGAGCTTGTTTTTTTAATACACTGGACTCTGTGATTGCGTGACAGAGATGGCAGCACTGTACAGTGCACAGAACTCTAATGGCAGCGACACTAGGACTGTTTTTGATACTTGAAATGGTGACGTTTTCAATGCAAGAACAGCGTGTAATCATTCGTTTTCTCCATTTTCGTGGTGTGACATCCATTGGAATTCATCGCCAGTTGTGTGAGGCATATGGTGATGGTACCATGGATATGTCTAATGTACGTTCCTGGGTGCGACAGCTCAATGAAGGCAGAACATCGTGTGACAAAAAACCAAGACAGTCACGGCCTTGCACCAGCCGGTCTGATGACATGATCCAGCGAGTGGAGAACGTTTTTCTAGAGGATCGCCGATTGAGCGTTGCAGATATCGCCTCCAAAATTGGCATTTCCGTGGGATCTGTGCACACACATGAAGAGCTGAAAATGCGAAAAGTGTTCTGCATTCATTGAACCGTCGCACCCAGGAACGCTGATTAGAAACATCCGTGGTACCATCACCACATGCCTCACTCAGCTGGCAATGAATTTCAATAAGTGTCACGCCACGAAGAGAGAGAAAACGAATGATTACACGGTGTTCTTGCAATGAAAACGTCGCCATTTTATGTATCAAAAGCAGACCTAACTCTCGTCGCTGCCACTAGAGTTCTATGCACTGTACAGTGCTGCCATCTTTGTCACGCATTCACAAAGAGTCCACGTGTATTAAAAAAAAACAAGTTCCTATCTGGTCCCAGTCCTGAACAAAAAAAGGAGGTGTTATAACTTGAACGCACCTCGTATATAATTATACATTATATATAATTTTGTGTACATTTGCGATCCGCTAATAACAGCTTGTCGAAATCATTTCACCCAATCCAACTGGAGCCACGCCTTCGAAATATTTCAAAAGCTCTACAAGATCTTAATGGGAAGAATGGGAATAGATTTATGTAATTATTGAATTTGTTTAAATTTACATTCTCATTTTATGTGTATCTCTGAATACAAATCGTAATGAGAGAGTAGAATTGCCATATCAGACACTGCAGATTAGCTTTAGCACAAAGCATGACATTTCTTTCGTGTTCACGAAATGTCTAACATTCCGTAGAGCTTGTGAAAGCCTGTGAAATACAAATACTACGTTGCCTTGTCAAAAATGGTTCGGCTTGCAACTTTATAGGTTACAAAATATGGTGCAGAATCAAACGTGTTTTTTCTTCAGTAGAGCCAGGTCTTAACTAAAACCATACTTCTCTATTTTCAGCTTTCTTTGTCTTCGAAGAGAACCATTCAAATGGTTTCTTTCCCCCTAAACACCATTTTCGTATTCACCAATCCTTTTAGTTATACGAACTAAAAACGCTATGGCGGCAACTAAAATTTTTACAAGTTTTAGGTTACACAATTCCAAAATGTTTCTCTTGTGAATGTTGGAGCAAACAAAAGTCGCGAGGGCGAACTAAAGGGATAAAGTTGCATAAATCTAAATCCATTAATCAGTCAGGTGCCGGCCTCTCCGTGTATAACATAGGCGGCAACGAGAACTAATTTTAAAAAGAGGTCACCGCTGGAACTGACCACGCTAAGGTCATTAAGCCAATTTGCGAGGTGCTGCCTTCTCCACCTATGAAACGTAGTATTTACATCTACAAGTAATGACAGACCAAGGAGAATAAAGCAAAGCAAGGACGAAAGATTTGAACATGCAAACTCCTGTCCTTCCTGTTTAATCAACTTCCAGATAACTTCAAAGCCAAGGTTAACTTTATGAGAAGTACGATATCACCTCTGTAAACGCAAAGAGAAGTTTAGATCCATTTATGGCTTGTGATACGTGTCTAATTGCCAAGCGACCGGTTGGAACTTGTCTGGGACATGTCGCATGAGCTCACTTGCATATACGTCCAAAGGATGTATATTTTCTTTTCGTTTTTCAAGGTAATATTTGTAGTTCCCACTTTACATAATTAGTACCGAAACGTACAGTTTTACTAACCATCTGAGTTAGCCCCCTGCCGATACAGTTTTAAGCAATCCTCAGTTCATGCTCTAACATGAAAACATCCGGCCCGACTGTATCTAAGAAAATACTGTAACATGGATACTTTTGGATTTCCACAGAACGAGTTGACTAATAAGGCAGATGTAATAGAATCAAATTTGATGCATTTGGAATACACGCTGATCCTAACGAGGCATTTTGACAGCTGAAAATGTGTAATATGACACGCAAATGAAAGAATGAATTCCTTTACTTCCTTAAGTGGAACATAGGCCCTTCTGAACCGCGCAACCTCGAGGCCGGTAGGCAACGGGTTGAGGATCAGAGGTTTCCTGATCAGAGAGATTCCGGGACGAGTGATCAGCCCAACGCTGGAGGTGAAAGTACGAGAGAGATAAGGTGATAGGAAAGATGATGGAGCAATTGGTGGAATGCCAGTGGGGGAAACCGGAGGGCCCACGAAAATACCTGAGTACCTAATTAAATTAAACAAAAAATAACCTAATTATATTAACTTGTTCACCAAACTATTATGCTTCTATAGAGGTTACTTGGAAAAAGAGAATAGTTGTGAAACACCTGTTTGGAGTAAAGGTGGTTCGAATCACTTGGGTGAACTTATAATTTTAACGTGTTGTAATATCCATAAATAATTCTAGTTTAAAGTGGTACGTTTGGTATTGTTAACATAGTTTTAATCTATAATTACCTTTTATTTAATATTTTATGATTGTTTAGTGATTCTTTTGATTAAGTTCAATTAAGCTGTACAAGCTGTGCGCGACACAATTATGTGCATTTGATGTTGAAATAAGAGTTATTCAGATTTGGTCTAATAAAGTAATTACATCCATAATTCTTAGTATGTGAATTTTAACTGTAGAGCTATTCTTTTGTTGTTATACTGCACAGATACTACCTCCTGTTGATATCTTATGGCGGGCCTGAAAGGACACTATTGTAACAAAATTCTGCTTGTTGGGAATGCTGATGATTAGTAATGCTCGTATACGATTTTCTTAACGAAGTAAGTGCTCGAAAGTGTGATCTTCTGCATGGAAAGTCTAATTCGGTGTAACACGGCGGGTGTGATGGATCTATATCCACCGTAATACATTGCCGAAGGTTCTCTGGATCTTCTGGCTTCTCTGTATAAACCTGTTGCTTTAAGTAAACCAAGAGGAAGAAGTGAAGAGGTGATCTAGCTGGTCAGTAGCTGGTCCTTGTCTTCCTAACCAAGGACTAGGATATGGCGTATTTAGATTATTGCAGACGATCATCGACCTAAGCGGTGGAGCACGGTGGTGTTGGAACCACATCATCAATCGCTCTTGCAGTGGCAAGGTGATCTTATTGTGCATTTAGATTAAAAACCCAGGGATTCAAAAATTATATTATATAATTGGCTTCAAATCGTTGATGGGAAGGAAGAAAAGCAAACTTGAAAGGGATTTGAATCCATGTTACGGAGGACAACGCTCACCAGCATAATTCCACTCGCCTGGTAGGATGCATTGTTTCGGACAGTCTTATCCTTGGCTCTTGTTTGCCAAACACCATGACAACTGCCTCCCTGCTTTGCTCGTACTATATTGCAAGCTTTAAAAAGTATTTTAATTCTTTGTTCGACATCTAACATGATTACTGAAATTGCATAAGTTATTTGTGTACGTTATTTGGAATGTTCGTATCGTAGTTTACACTGAAATTGAAATAAACAATACTCTGTGTGCTTTGTCTGTACAGCATCTATTTTAAATACTGACGTGCCCCTAATTTATGCAATTATCCTGTCTCAAATTACAAAATGCGCCATTTTAATGGTTCTAATATTCAAAACATGATTGCTCCATTTATTCAGTTGTAAAATCGGTAGGAAATACGGAATCTGTGAGCAAATAAGTCGTATGTTCTTGAAATTGTGCTTTAGTGCGGAATGTGGTGTATCGCTTAAACCACTTTTCAGCTGAACGCTGAGCCTCGACTATATAAAAAGTTCAGGTAGTATTCAGGTAGTATGTTCGTAAGAGACTTGAAGTGCAATTGCTGCTTAAAGGGTGGCCTATCTTCCATAACTGGTAGGAGCAGCTGACTCACGTGGTATAAGGACTGTTAATGTAATAGGTATATGGAAGAGTTAATAGAATATAGCGACACCAATTACATGCAACGCATCTACTAACTGTTGCCCAACATTACACAAGTAGCTTTTTAAAACCAAATGGCAATATAATTAAGCGCGCCTTGGTAGCGAGGATGGTAGCGTGTCTATCTCACGTTCAAGAGATCCCTAGTTCGAATCTCAGTCAGGGTGAGTTACCTGGATAAGGTTTTCCGGGGGTTTCCCTTATCCTTCAAGACGAATGTCAGGTAATTCTAAGCTCCATTGGACCCTGGACTCATTTGAGCATCATTTCACCCAATTCATTCACCGTCAGATGACTTAACGTTGGAGGACGTAAATTTATATATATATATATATAATATTAATTTCATTTATCTTCCATGTAAATTACTGCACAACGATTTAGACGATTTTTACGGTGAATCCCATTTAACCCCGTCCATTTCTAATAGTTGAAAAATCTTCTGATATCCATGCCAAAGGATCTGAAACATTGGCAGATATCCGCAAGTCCACCCCCCGCACAGTCTTACAAGTTATGAAAATGCTGCATAGTGTTTAAGTACCTGCCCATTAGCAGTGTAACAATTACAGGTCGCAATGGTCGAGTAATTTTTAGTCAGTCGCAGTGGGTGCCATTTCAAACCGTTGTACTTGTCTTTGGCCACAGTTAATAACAAAAGCTACAGAGTTTTCACATAATACCTAGATCTTTGACACATATACAATGAAACAGAGCACCCTTATGTTTGAGTACCACTTAGATACAACTGGGCTGTGATACAATATTTTCAGATTTTCACGAAATAATTCACGAAAATGAAGGGGAAAGTATCGTCCAGTCTTACGCTCGCCGTTTATCTTCAACCCTAGTGTTATGTATGTGCAGTGGCCACGCGACGCGTGACCTCACGGTTTCTAAGGCGATGGTCAATGCTTTCAGTACTATAAAAGCGAAATTGAAATATTTCTAGTTTTCACGAGTAGCACAACTTTCACAATTTATGCTATCGCAGCATTAGGAATTATCTTTATTTGAATAAAACATTACGGACACGCCCTCCTTACACCGAAACAGTATAAAAAAGTTCATATAAACAGGGACCTAAATATAGTTTGGTAGTTATTGAAGGATTTGACCCTTCCTTGACACCAATAATAATTGAATTGAATTGTCTGCTGATTGTTGCAGAGCACAGAACGCAACAAAAATATTCTGTGAGTGAATAGACGGATGTGTATTAGCTACATTCTTTACGAACACTTACGAATTTATCAACGGTTTAGAAGCGTGAGAGAGAGAGAGAGAGAGAGAGAGAGAGAGGGGGGGGGGGAGGCACCTCGTATGAGAAGCTTTCTAGCGTAAAAGTCCTTTTCTTTCTTCGGAATGAAAAGTAGATCCGGTGGTCCCAGCACGAGCCTGAAGGCGGATAAAGAGGCTTCTGAGTAAACTTAAGTGGTCTTTCATGTCCAAATTCATATAATAGGGCACTTGAATAGCGTCCATAAATAAACATTCAATTTATTTATTTATTTTCATTTGAAAGGAGTGATTCGGATATTGATACCAAGAGAAATACGAAGCACTGACCATCAAGACGTGAAGAATGAGTTCGTAATATGGATACAAACAAACCCATCAGATAGCATAAGACCAATGCAGTGAGGGAAGGTGTTCACATCACCAGCTACAGTTTTTTGCATGAAAATCTTATATACCTGTTACCTTCAGTTAAGGATTTAATAATGCACACTATGAGCCAAGAATATCTGCCATTGCAGAATTGTGCTAGCTTCATACATTTTTAGCAACCACCTGTTTACAGAGGACACTGATTTTACGCTATCTTCAATTTATATAATACTCAGAACTGTGTAGCAGATATTTTATGTTGTTTTACACTCTTTTAAAATGAATGTATTAAAGATAGTTAAAGAGATTGCAATTTATGTTAAAATACTAGTTTAAAGTAAAGCAGGCCATGAGAATGATGCAACAAAAAGTTAAGGTTTGTAAAAGACTAAGAGTATTGGTAATTTCTAGAATGAGATTACGTAACCTATGATGTTAACCAATAAAAGTTTACAATTTGTGTAACCATGGCAGCATAATAAGGAAGAAGTTGGAATCTTGGCAAGAACCAGGTCTTCTGCAAGCATCCGTCTTAGGAATCGGACTTTTTCGCTGTGCTAAAGTGGTATAGTGATATAGTTCAGTGTAAGCATATTAAAGGCAAAGTTTTGAGCGAATACAGCAGTGAAATGCACAAAAGATTTTTTACTATGCATTAAAGACGAGTCATTAGTTGTATCGTTCGACAATTTAGGAAATTAAACATCCTATAATATACAACATGCTATAAATAACCAGCAAATACGTGTTCATCAAGAAGAAATAAAACATACTTTGGAACAAATTTCGGGATTATTCTTAAATTGGTAGCGAAACCCTTAATTCTTCACTTCAGTTCCGTTCCGATACCTCGACCATTGGTGCAGAGATCATCTCGAGAGCAGCCGTGGAGAACTTCAAGAATTCTGCTAGAACTTCACCAAAGGTGAGAAATCCATCATCACCACCTTCATCCATTATAAACCGCTACAACTGGACCTATAAAAAACCTTATTAAATACTCCAGGACAAAATATATCAACGTTTCATTTTTTGCCCGTCCTCCAATGTTAAGTTATATCGGACGATCAATGAAATGGGTGAAATGATGCTCAAATGAGTCCATAGAGCAATAGAGCTTAGAGTTACCCGACAATTATTTTTCAGGCTAAGGAAACCCCGGAAGAAAACCTTATCCAGATAACTCACCCTGACCGAGATTCCAAACTGGGACCTATTGGTTGTCACGCAGAAACGCCACCCCCACACCACAAAAGGCCGCGCCGTGGCTCAGTGGTTAGACCGCTTGGCTCTCCCCCAAGGCGGCCCGGGTTTCATGTTTCATGTTTTTTTCCGTCCTCCAACGTTAAGTCATATCGGAAGATCAATGAAATGGGCGAAATGATGCTCAAATGTGTCCATAGAGCAATAGAGCTTAGCGTTACCCGACAATCATTTTTCAGGCTAAGGAAACCCCGGAAGAAAACCTTATCCAGATAACTCACCCTGGCCGAGATACCAAACTGGGACCTATTGGTTGTCACGCAGACACGCAACCCCCACACCACAAAAGGCCACGCGGTGGCTCAGTGGTTAGACCGCTTGGCTCTCACCACGGCGGCCCGGGTTCGATCCCAGGCGACTGCAAAGTGAGATTTGTGGTGGACAACACGGGGCTGGGGCGGGTTTTCTCCGGGACCTCCGGTTCCCCCGCCATCTCATTCCACCGGTGCTCCATCTTCATCTCATGTATCATCAGTGTCACCGCCTGCGGTGCCGTATGTAGTAAAAGCGGTCGTTAAACACTATACATTTCCCACACCACAAAGGCGGCGGTGATATAATTTTTTCTACTGTAGATGAGTGCTGCCTGCTAAAGGCTCTCTATTATTGCCATCTGTCGGGGGGGGGGGGGCTATTTATATGATCGCTTCAAAATGTATGGACATATATGAATCTTTGTTCTCTGAAATAAATTTCATATACTCACTTGAAGTTAACACGAAACAAATCGTCTTTAAAATCTACATTGCGAAACTTAGATTATTTTCTATGAATCTGTAAAAATATTTTCAGTTTTGTTATTCGTAATCATTACGTCCGTAAATAGTGCAAATACATGCAGTAACTATTAACAAACAGCTTACAATCTTTACGTAACGGTAATTTAGTTTCGATTACTTTCGCAAATTCTTTAAGAATAATTATCTTTAATCGAACCTCATATTAAATGATTAATATATGAAATTGCATAAATGAGGAAAAAATATTACGGGGAGTCATCCCAAACGAGATCCGAAATGATGCTCCGTATAAAGAATAACGGTTTTGTTTATGACGATTTTATTTGTAGTAATTACGTCCAGTGACTATCACTATTCCCTTTGTATTTATAACGAAATGTTAAACAGCTATCTCCGCAAAAGCTTTTTCTCAATTTTATTAAAGTGAAGGTGTAAAAATACATTTTCATGTGAATTCTTTGCATACCCATGAATAAACGATAAAAGTTAGATGAAGGCATGTGAAAGTAATGTCAGAATTTTATATCATTTATATACTTATTATCTAAATTAGGTACTTGGTATAAGTCTTACCTGGGTGTCCATCCATTCCTTCATGCGTTCTTCCTTTCATCCGTGTATTCATCCATCCATTCATTCAAGTATGCAATCAATCATTCATCCGTCCTTACGTCCAACAATCCATTCGTCCGTTCACTCACCCATTTGTGCACGTCTCTAAACATGCTTCTCCATCTGTCTGCGGAATGATGTCTGAATATTTTTCCTTTAAATTCTGTAAAATATAACCTTTTCTCTTTTGATATAATGATAAATATAGACGTCATTAAAGCACAAAACTTTGAAGAACATGTTTATTTTGTGGTACGGTCTGTACATCTCTGTTGGTAATTTATTTGTACATGGCAACGAGAGTTAAGAGAGAGTTAAACACAGAGAGATTTACGTCTAAGGGCGTTCAACTATGTGGTCATCAGAGCCCTGAATTTTTAAATAGACCAGAAAAACAAAATGCTGACTTTTTCTGAAATGTTGCGGAGAGAAGCGTTCAAAAGAGAAACACAGATTAAATTTCTGTGAGGGAGCGAGGAGGGGCTGAGGTTTCATCAGTTCAAATGATGCGTTAAGTCGAGAAACATTTAGTCTTCAACTAAGGAACTTTTGGTTTAAAACATATTTGTTTTATAAGTCAAATTTTGAAAAGTAATCCGTAATTGTAAGAAGCGTGGAAGTAGTTTTCGCTGAGTCTAATATAATAAAATTATTAGTGATTTAAGTGAATTATTCATGCATCATGTTTTTCGTTTTAAATCTTACAAGTATTTTCAGAGCTATTAAAAATTCACAATTCATATTTTCAATTTAATCTTCGTGGGGTTATATATTTGTATTAGCTAGAAGTAATTACTTTATACCTTTAAGTGCCTTTTAAAAACGTGGCTTATGAATTTTCTAAAATTATTATTTAAAATTACAGGAAATAGTTTAATAAGTATTTAGAACTAACAAGGAACACCTTTGACCTCGAACACTCGGAACCGCACGAAAACATGATTAGAAGAACAATCGATCATAAACAAAACAGTGGCTTGTGTGATTTCTATGAAAAACGATACCTCCAGTGATGTTTTAATAGAGAGAAACAAAGTGACAAGATATCAATACCATAGGAGATAAATTATGCATAATTCAATGACGTCAGTGTATAATTACATTTTCAATCAACAGTGCAAAAAAAAACCCTGCTTAAAGTACTTATAACAGCGCTACACGTACATATACTATACACCTGATAGTTTTCTTCAAAGTGCACATGCAGGATTTCGATGAAGTGGTTCAAACAAAGTGGATGAGCAATGTTCGCACCTTACTAAAGTCACGTTATTACTTTCCAAATTTCGCATTAGCCGCACTAATTACATTCGGAAATGACGATACGGGTATATCATAACTTGCATTTCGCCAAGCATATTGCAACATAGGCTTATATTTTGGTGCATCAAATTGATTGTAAATCAGAGTGAAGTTTGATAAGGAAATAGCGATCATGTACCTTAACTTGTGCTTCAGCACATTGCAGTCTTACAGAATTAGCAACCTTTCTGATATAGAGCCTATACTACTTATAGAGCTTATAATGGTGCAGTAGTGGAGTTTTGCATGGAAATGATACAAATCATTGTTGTTTTAATGGTCGTTTGTTATTCTAAGCATGACTTGGTGGGTTTCGAGGGTTCGAGGTCAAAGGTGCCTCTTGTAAGATTGCGGAGGTAAACCCAAGACGGAACTGTTGGACATGAAAAAAAAAGGCAGCCGCAACAATTTGACGTACAGTAGTCACTATACTTTCTTGGAATATTTATTTTTATGTGAGTGTAGTACAATTCCCAAATACCGTGTAAATTTGAAACTTGCTAGACAATTGATTCTTACTTATTTCCTGTATAGTATAAACTATCCATTTTATTTTTATTTTATTTGTATTTATTTGCTTAGACTTAAATTGGATGCTCTAACTTGATTACATTTTTGGTGTAGTAAGATTTTGTGTATATTCTACGGTTTACCATTTATGCAAAAGTTATTCAGAACAAAGAGGACTACAAAAAATGTTGTAGTCAAAAAATTCAATGTTCGTATATATTTTTTACTTGTCATGAAAAATATCTTACACATATGGTCTATTAATCAAAGTCGTTAGAGCTATTTAAAAAAATAGGCTATGGCATTGAATTTTTCAGTCTGGCTCTACCGTTTAGTGCGTCCTAAACACGGCTAGTGTGAAATAACAATTTCCATTAATTGTACCTAATAGTGGTCCGGACTATAAAGCCCGGGCCTCAAAGTACTTACAGCATAAATACGTCACCATTAAGGTAGTTGTCTAATGTGTTTATGAGAACTCCTTGTGGTTTACCGGGAAAAACACGAGTCATTTGGAGAATTTAATGTCATGTTGGCACATTGGCCATTGTAGCTCAATGGTTTAGAACGGCTGGACGGAGACCAGAAGATGCGTGATTCAAATCCCGGCTATGGCATTGAATTTTTCAGTCTGGCTCTGCCCTTTCATAGTGCGTCCTAGACACGGCTAGTGTGAAAGAACAATTAATTTCCATTAATTGTACCTAATAGTGGTCCGAACTATAAAGCCCGGGCCTTAAAGTATTTACAGCATAAGTACGTCGCCATTAAGGTAGTTGTCTCATGTGTTTATGAGAACTCCTAATTGGTTTACCGGGAAAAACACGAGTCAGTTGGAGAATTTAATGTCATGTTGGCACGTTGGCCATAGTAGCTCAATGGTTTAGAGCGGCTGGACGGAGACCAGAAGATCCGTGGTTCAAATCCCGGCTATGGCATTGAATTTTTCAGTCTGGCTCTGCCCTTTCATAGTGCGTCCTACACACGGCTAGTGTGAAAGAATAATTAATTTCCATTAATTGTACCTAATAGTGGTCCGAACTGTAAAGCCCGGGCCTTAAAGTACTTACAGCATAGTAAGTCGCCATTAAGGTAGTTGTCTCATGTGTTTATGAGAACTCCTAGTGGTTTACCGGGAAAAACACGAGTAAGTTGGAGAATTAAATGTCATGTTGGCACTTGTCATAGTCGCTCAATGGTTTAGAGTTGCTGGACGGAGATCAGAAGATCCGTGGTTCAAATCCCGGCTATGGCATTGAATTTTTCAGTCTGTCTCTACCCTTTCATAATTTTTAAAAGTTGTGAGGAATTTTCAATATAAGCGTAATTTGCGGGTAGTGGTTTTTCTTTAAAGGGCGTAAATATGGCACTGTCCTTCAGTTTTGAGCTATGCTTAAGCCTTCAAGTCTGTAACTCATCAAGAAATTAGTTCATCGATTGTAAAATTCGTACCGAATAAACAGACAAGGAAGCAAATTAATAACAACACGGTAAAATGCGAGTTTAATAATATTTTCGAAAATTTACAAAACGGGTCACAGGTTGCATATCTGAAAGTCTGCGTGGTGTTATAAAATGTTTCTGTGTGAAATGAAGATCCAAGATAAGTGACGGAAGTTTAACTAGAGAGGTGATATTTCCAAGGTATCAGAGCATGAAGCCGATGAAGCCTCCTTAGAAATGAAAAGCGCTCTCCGTAAGCGAATAAGACAGCTTAGGAAGATAATTCTTGAACATACTTTTTTGAAAAATGGCAGAGCTCACTAAGCCGATTTAAACAGCCCATAGAATCACTAATATATGATTTTGACAATCCAAAGTCTGGGAAAATGTTTTATCAACGTCCTTTTCAAAATTATTACCCTTGTGGTCCAAGGTTATCTTTCAGTATTAATTATAAATGGTAATAAATAGCAGTGAGGCTAAAGTAAATGAGACTGACTGCTTTTTTTCGCACTCTGGAGTATTTCCTCTACTCTAGAAAGCTGACGTGTTCCCCAACCCTCGGGCGGCGTAACCACGACTTTGCAATAATCCGTTCAGTGTAAGAAAAAGCCGGAGATCCACACCAACTAGGCAAGAGGACATGTAACAGTCCGCGGTGCATTTAGTGCTCCAGATCATATTTCCCACAATGCTCATTTTCCACGACAGAGGATGTCACCTCAACTCCAGTGGGCGTACTGACTGGAGGGTTACATTGCCCAAAAAATGCGCGTATGGTAAGTATTGAACTTTTCATCTTAGGCTACAACATATTGGCAAGGGAATGAACGTCATCAGTGAAATCCCTCTTCCATTTATAATACTATTAGCCATATACTGGTATATATTGGCTTCATACCTGTATTGAAAGAGAAAGGCATTTGCTAATTTAAATTCCTTACCATATATAGTATTAATTACAACCCCTTCATCTCACATTTTATGGGCCATTAAAATATTCCCTTAAGAAGGAATGCAATATTTACCTGAAGGCATATACAGCTCCAAAATCACTCCATTAGACATTGTTGAGATTTTCTTAGTCTGCGTTAGTCATTATAGGGTCTCTTCGGTGGATAGATACAAAAGGATATAAAAGAATATAAAAGAACTTACATATGTATCTTTAATTTAAATAGTTACACTGCTGAAGATGTTATAGATGGAATGAATATCAGTCCCTCAGCAGAGAAATCAGATTTCCATCTGACTGAGGATGGTGATGGAAATCAGAACTCAAGATCAGCACACAGTGTGAGTACCGCAATATCCATTTCAGTGACCCCTCATACAAACTGCACCTCATCCCACACCATCTGAATCAAATCTTAAAACAAACAGAAAGCCAATTCCTATTACCCAAAACTATTTATTTACGGTTGCTCAAAGTTAACTTCAGCTGTATCTTTTTCAAAGAACAGGAGATACAAAATATAAATCAATTGTTTATAGCTTCATTAAACAGTAGGGTGAACAAAATCAAGGGAGTAAAAAAGACGTGTCTGAAAGTTCTTCAGAAAAAATATGAAGAGTTGTATATATGAAAGTTGATCGAAATAGTGAAAAGTGGTATCATTTATGCAAGTTGGACCCATAAAGATTGTAGTGGGGTTAAATGGTCACAAAATTATAAATGTAACTTGTGTAGCCATTGAATTGACCATGCCATGCCATGTGGTGCTGACTGGCTGTATAAAGCCAGACGGTTTTTGCTGCGTGCCCACCCGTTTTTAAGGGTTTTACCGCAGGTAAGGTAAATATCGGGATATTGTAGGGTGAAATGTTGATTTTTAGGATGATGAATTTTTCTGAGGTTACTAGTTATGTACCTGGGGGTTGAAGGACAGGATGCAACACCTTGCACCCTGGTGTTTTATTTATATAAATTTTGGGTTTATAATTTTGATGCCAAGCAGCTTGGAAGGATTATGTGGAGCTCAACTTTAGCTGCTGTTCGGATTAGCTCCTTGGTTATCTCGGATGCCCACAAGCCATGCGGGGTAACCGGTGCTGACTAGAGCGACGTCTAGTGGGGTCATAATCTCCCAGGGATCTGACAAGGGCGCTTCTATGAGATGGTAAACTTGCGTACAATTTTGATGCCCGGCGCCTGATTTCATCCTCCACGTATGGGAGACTCGAGGCCTCGTGTAGCAACCTGGCAGGAAAATAAGGACCCACAGAATATATAGACCTGAGTCCTCTATTCTGTGCACGTTGGAGCCATGCTAGCACGCTGTCTGCGGCCATGCCCCAGATCTCACAGGCATACAGCATAACCGGGATTACCAGCGCTCGGAAAAGGTATAACTTCATGCCAACTGGCATCGAGGTTGACCCCAGCATTGGATACAGTGAAGCAATTGCTCCCTGTACCTTAGCCGCTCGGTCCCTGATGTGTTGGCGAAAGGTTAGACCCTTGTCCAAGTTAACACCTAGGTACTGGACAGAGTTAGTCCACTCTATCCTTCGACCTCGGTAGCTGAAATTGGGGCAGTCTGCGGGGGTGTGGCGCTTTGTGAAAAGTATGGCGTGGCTTTTGTCCGGATTAACGGACATCCGCCAACACCTACACCACTGCTGTGTGAGACGGAGATGTCTTTGTAGGGGGTTGAAGGCTCTGAGGATGTGTTTGTCTTTGCAGAACAGAAGCACGTCGTCAGCGTATTGTGCCATTTCGACTCGTGGCTCTGTTGGGAAGTCTGCCATAAAGACGTTGAATAGGGTGGGGGATAGTACAGAGCCTTCGGGGACTCCGCCTCTCACTGGTCTGAGTGTAGATGTTTTCCCCGCGACTGTGACTTTGAATATTGAATTGACATCTTTTATAAATGCATTATAACCAGAGCTAGGAAGTTCGTACCGATTTCCTTGAGCAGTGTAAGAGCGGCCAGGCATGGCTATAAAACGCACCGCTGCTAGCAAGGGCAAGGTTCATCCTAGAATGCAACTCATTATTGCAAAGCAGGTGTAACTGCATAACACAGAGCACGTTGGTAAGAAGGAAGACATTCGAATAACATATTTGTTGTGCTTCAAAGATGACCAACTAAATTTGCTGTACAACCATTTTATGTCTGGAAGTGTAATTCATGTCCTTATTTCCTTCATTAATAACATTTACATTTCAGTGGGATACTTCAGCAAACATGGAAAAAAGAGAAGCCAGATCGAATACCTAACTAAATTAGCTGAAATGATTAACGAATTTGCAACAGATTATCAATCAACTAAATCTTATTTTACGGGAGTTTTTCATTTGAAAGACTTCAGAGGTACATTATTGTTTTTAGTAATACGGCCGCAGATGAGTAAATATGTAGTAAAATTCCTGCTTTGGCATTCTGTCTAGTAAGAGTCTTCAGGCATTTAAGAAATTAATTTTATTATTTGGATATTATTTTACATTCGATCAGGAAAAGTAACAATCCGCGTTATAATTGCTCGGGTGTTGCACTATTTAAATAATGAGATCAGCCAGAGACAAACCCTATGTACTGTATAAGAATTTGTGTGTTGTACATAATGATCTAAATAGACGTGTATTTAGGAATGCCTCATAAGTCATTTGGGGGATAACCGGTTTCAATGCCTCTCCGCTGTGCGTTTCTGATCTATGACTTGTTTGGATGCTGGGAGAGGGTCGGTCGTAACCTGTATAGGGAACTGGGACCGCACGTACCTCCTAGCCCTGATTATTACCTAAAACTAGGTAATGTAAAGTGAAATGAAATGATTAAGATACCCACTTCAGTGTACTTCGCATGCTAAAAAGATAGGCGTACTAGTGAGTCAGTATAAACTAATGAGTCAGCATCAGTTTCAGAATTTTATATATTCTACGTCTGACAATGCTTGAATGGGTTGGCCCACGAGTCCTTTTTTTACCGAAAGTTTTGGGTTATGGTGCAACTTTCAAAGCATTTAACTTATGCTTTATTTGGAACCGAAAGTAAATATTTTGTGATTATTTGTCAATGTCTGTTACACTGTTTTAAAAGTGTGTAAAATTGCCCTTCGCTCACGATGTCGCTTTCAGATGGGGGCACATCGTAGGCACCTTCCTCCCCAAAACTACCTCGAACATTCCAAATAACTTCGGTTTCTGATTTGGAATTAAGTTACATGTTACTGTAAATGGAAAATAGGAATGTTTTTCCTTCTCCTAACTTGACAATAGATACACTTTCCTTATTCATTTTTACTGAGCACCAGTAAACATATTTAAAATACTTAGCCGGTTATTTTAAGAGCTTTTTTTAATCTGATAAACCTAATAAAAACGTAACAGTAATGTATACAGGGGAGTCTTCTAAAAGTACGATATACCTCAACTGTAACGCCATATGCACATTTACGATCTTGTTACTTTCCTAATCATCAAAGAGAGGAAATAAATACATCTCACACAAAATGAATGGTCACTGAAGTGTCCCCAGAAACACAGGATCAGAACACTCCTGGTTCATTTCAAAACTGTTAACAACGCTATCAATTGACAAGATATCAGCGCCGCAGGTGTACCGAAATTTGTTTCACAGGAATATTTTTACATGCCAGTAAATCTAATGACATACGGTTATCGCTTTTAAGCGCACTTAAAAATCATTGATCCAGGGCGAATTTAAATTCGCGAACTAGAGTAGTGTTTAACACCCGCTTTCACTACATACGGCACCGCAGGCGGTGACACTGATGATACATGAGATGAAGATGGAGCACCGGTGGAATGAGATGGCGGGGGTAACCGGGGGTCCCGGAGAAAACCCGCCCCAGCGCCGTGTTGTCCATCACAAATCTCACTTTGCGGTAGCCTGGGATCGAACCCGGGCCACCTTGTTGAGAGGCAAGCGGTCTAACCACTGAGCCACGGCGCGGCCAAATTCGCGAACTACAGATGAGTAGACCAAGCTCTCACTAAGCTATCGAGACCAATTCAGTTATAAATGTAATGAACTGGTCATTCCTTCCTTAAATTCGTAATACCGAGTCCCTTAAGCAGCTTGTTCACTTCTACCATTGTCGTTAACCAGTTTTGAGGAAGTCAAATGCAAAATAATATTGCAAGGTTTATTATCTTTTCATACTTATTTCCGTATGACGCTTCCACAAGGACTCTAGGATACACTAAAGGAAGTTTACCTTCCTGTCTCTTTTTGCTTCCTGTCGCCATGATCAAAGAAGTTGTGAAGTAAGCGTTGAAGTCAGTAGAGGAAGGGCATTTATGTGGTATTAGCTAAGAGGATAACAAGTTAACGCTGCGAAGTTTGAAACAAAATAATACAATTTTCATCTTCCACCAAAATAAATTACTAATTTGTAAATGAATTTAAAGAACAAGATTATTTGTGTAAAATAAATGGTTATTCAGCTTACAGAACAGCAAACACGATATGCGTATCTTCTCATAAACACCGACTCAAATTCTGGACAGGTTGAGTCAGACTTAAAAATTCAATGCCATAGCCGGGATTTGAACACGGATCTCGCAGTCTCTGGCCAGTTGCTCTACCCATTGAGCTACCATGACCATCGATTTAAGTATATATAAACGTTATTAAAATATAAAAATATTGCCTCATCGCACAAAAACTGTTACGGATGAGTAGAGTAGTCTGAAAAATTCAATGCCGAGCCGGGATTTGAACCACGGATCTTCCGGTCTCCGTCCGGTTGCTCTTAACCATTGAGCTACTATGGCCAACATGCCCACATGACATTAAATTCTCGAACTGACTCGTATGTTTCTCGGTAAGCCACTAGGGGTTCTCATATACAATGAGATACTCAACTTCTGTGGCGACTTACTATGTTGTAAGTACTTAGGTCCCAGGCTTCATACTTAAACCAATATTATTTTCTTAGGTACATGGATATTAATCATTTTTTCGACACTAGCCGTGTGTAGGTTGTTTGGATGAGTAGCACCAGACGAAAAATTCAATGCCATAGCCGAGATTTGAACCGCGGATCTCCCAGTCTCCCTCCGGTTGCTCTTAACCATTGAGCTACTATGGCCAACATGCACACATGACATTAAATTCTCCAGCTGGCTTGTACGTTTCCCGGAAAACCACTAGGGGTTCTCATATGCAATAAGACACGCACCTTTTTGTGGCGACTTACTATGTTGTAAGTACTTAAGTCCCAGGCTTCATAGTTAAACCACTGGTCTTTTTTAGGCAAGTTGATGGAAATTTTCAGTAATTATTATATTCGTCACGTGCTGCTAAGAGTTGTTTTAGTCTTATTTGATGAAACATTCAAACATGGAAACTTATATGCGATCATATTTGCTCCCCTGAATAGTTACTGAGCTGGATGGCTCAGGCGATTTTGTCTGTGGCCTGCATTCGGGAGGTCCGGGTTCACTCCCGTGACCAACGTAGCTGACCCATATTCTTGTCGAGGGTTTTCCCGGGTCTACCAGGCGAATGCTGGGTAGGTTAATTACATCCCGCGAACTTCCTGTCTCTCCATTTCATCTCTATTATCATTTCACATCATCTCTCATCTGGTGGTCTCTTTCAGGGTAGAAGTGTCGGCGAGTGTCTCGGCATTGTATGGCAGGATGATATGCTCTTAGAAAAAAGTTCCTCCTCCGGCAGGACGATCTCCATCCAGAGAGTCTACGGCCGGCCCCCTTTTGGTGGGGCCGTTTCCAGACCACAGTGTGGTCTGCCCGGGGAGCTTCCAACTGGTTAAATGTAAGGACCCTGCCCTCTGCATTGTCTTGGTTCCTTGAAACAGCCGCTCTCTGTCTCCTTTCGCCCCATCCTTCCTCCCGGGGTGTCCCACTAGGGGCATAGGTACAATAGACCAATAGTTATGTAAAAAACTGAAGCTGCTGACAGTGAAGTAAACTAGGTTATTAATAATAACTAAACACTAGTAACACAACTTCACTTATCTTATTTAAATCCTGGGACCGGTTTCAAAGCAAACATCTGCTTTATCCTCAGCCACTCAGCTTGACACTCACCCACTTACTGACTGACTGACCTTGACCACTCCGGTAGTGGTCAAGGTCAGTCAGTCAGTTAGTGGGTGAGTGTCAAGCTGAGTGGCTGAGGATAAAGCAGATGTTTGCTTTGAAACCGGTCCCAGGATTTAAATAAGATAAGTGAAGTTGTGTTACTAGTGTTTAGTTATTATTAATAACAATAGACAAAGTTTAGACCTCCGTAGTATAGTCCAGTCGCTGATTAGTTTATAGTTCGACCATACTGGATTCTTTGTGGATATCTGTATTATGAAGTTCAAAATGCCATCAACGTTTCAGCACACAATATCGCGAGATAGAAGTTACACAGGTGTATTAGGCGAGCGGAGGCTGCAGCCAAATCAAGGATCCTGAGGATAGCCATATCGATTAAAGGAATCTCTTCGTTCCGATTTTATGTATATTTCACCAGGTGGTTACTACAGTGTCATAATGAGGCCCGAGGCCTCTTTTCGCGCTAGGTTTCCACTATCAGAATTCTTCTACCCTGCTTGAAAAGTTAACCATTTGGATCATAGTCTATGCAGGTTGGCATACATGAACTCTCTCTCTCAATGGCGCTCAGCGTAAGATTGGCTTCCTCCTCCCTTTTTTTGTTTCAAAGCTGCAGTCGGCATTGGCTGTATTATAGATGTCCTTTGGATTCATGGTTCGGTCAGATGTTTTGTTTCTGAAAGCAAAATAATGCCTAGAAAGATATGACAGTAAGATTTAGTAGCTTTCTCAACCTCTTCATTAATCAGGAAGAAATATTAAGAGACGTAATAGTTTTCTATCTCTTTCAACCTAAAATTAATGTTAACTTCAATGAAGGTGGTGACATTATTGTTTGCTAATGGAGAACACTATTACGGGATCATTTCATAATTTTAGGGCATCCAAGCTTGCATTCTATTATGCATAACATAAATTAAAAGGAAACTATTTTCTATAATTTTAAAGCATGTCGAAACTTGTTTCTCCCTGGCTTTCGAGGCAAACAATTAACAATTCTGTTTACATGTCAAGCACACAGCTATTGTCTACCTATTTTGGTTCGCGAAGGCCGTGAGTTACTTTACATTATTATCTATTGTATAGTGCGATTCATATAAACCTGATCCATTTCAATAGACCATAACTTTTGAACCAATAATAGGACACACGTGCAACTATACACAATTGGCAGATTACATTACACTATTTACATCTCAGAGAAAATGTTGGAAGTGTTCTCCGCCAGCATCTATACATGTTTGCACTTGTCTCGCCATATTTTCTGAAGTTTTACGGAGAGCATCCTCGCCAATGTTACTTATTTCGGTTCGAATGGATTCCTTGAGAACATCAATTGCCCGTGGCCTATTCTTGTACACTCTATTTTTAGATATTCCCACGAGAAAAAATCCGGTGAGGTTAGGTCAGGGGATCTGGGAGGCTACAGACCTTTTAAGATTATTCGATCATCAAAGAAACTGGTTACAAGTTCCATGGTGTCATTAGATGTATGGCATGTTGGTCCATCTTGCTGGAAATAGCCTTCTCTCAATTCGATATAATCTCCGTAAAACTTCAGAGAATATGGTGAGACGAATGCAAACGTGTATAGATGCTGGTGGAGGACACTTCCAACATTTTCTCCGAGATGTAAATAGTGTAATGTAATCTCGAAATTGTGTATTATATTCTGGGCCGAAAAATAGTTCGTACTAACGCCGTGATAATTGAGACGTTAGCTTATGTATTCTGATAGAACCATACAATTCTGTTATACTTAAGCAATCTAGTTCGCACTATATCGCATACTTTGATAACATGTAGCAGTGAAAGCAAAAAAGGAAACATCATTTAGTCTCACTGGAGTGAAAATTCTCCACGTTTATCCATACAAATAAGAAGATTAAGTACAGTATGTCCTGGTCATCAACACCAACAACAATGGAGTCTATCAGAAAGGTACACACACTTATTATGAGTCTATGCTTCCGGGATCTGTATACAGTCTACTTACAACCTATACTGGGTTCATTGTTCCCACGCTACGCATTTGGCAAGGACGATGCTACTGTGGAAGATTCATTGCTTCCTATTGACCTTTCCGCCCCATGATTTTACTGTTTCAAATGCGAAGTCTGGCTTTGGTATATACTTACGCTGATACAAAGTGAAAATTATATATCCGAGTTGGTAAAGGAATTTCCCATTTCAACGGAAGTACAGCCAGCAATCAACAAGTTAGGAAAGGGAAAGCAATAGAATTCTTAGCCACTAGTCGACGAACGCAATAAAATTAATTTTTACGTAATGGCTGTGCATGGTGAGTAGTGTGATCGGATTGTGATTCAAACAGTTGAGAAGATAAATACAGCTAAAAAAGTAATGTTTCCAGGATAATTAGCCTCATATCACATTCAGCCAAGATGTTAGTGTTAGGAAAAGCGGAAGTCAAACCATAAGCAAGAACAGGCATTTAATACGATGGTACTATTCAATATAAGTTTAGGTAGTCAGGTGAAAATTTATTTCCAGAAAGAGAGGGGATGGTAAGAGGAGGAATAGGATGACATGGCGTTGCCAGTAGAAGAATGCGCAAATAAAATTACATGCCAGAGAGCTGTAAGATATGAACATAAATTAAAAAAAAAAATAACAGACTAGGTTTGGTGATTGAAGGAGGAGTTTAGAGCCAATGATTTCGAGATGAGGCAACAGAAGACAATGAACGGGCTCATGTATTTTGGAAGTGTAATGATTACTATAGTACAGTGTCTGTTACGAGCAATAACATCTCCTTGGTAGCTCACTAATTAAATCAGGTACACTTTCAAAATACCTATTTATTACAATAACTGCATTACAAAACAGTTACTTCTATACACCGTCCATGATGCCTCGCAAGCTTCTATCGGTAGAGTGTGCCAACATACACAAGAAAGTTACAAAAATATCGATACTGCTCATCAGAGCTGCCACCACTGTTCCTGCTGGCCTCAACAGTGTCCTTATTAATGTACGAGGGGGTGTCGTAAAGTTTTAATTATTAACCTTTAAAAAGTGTGATAGAGAGTTAGTGTTTATATGTGCTTGTTAGTTCTTCTCTACGTAATCACCATCCAGATTTACACATTTTTCCCGACGTTTCTTGACCTTCCGAATACCTTGATTGTAGAAGTCTGCAGCATTCGCTTTAAATCACTCTTCCACTTCATTAATGACGTCAATTTGTGTTGTTAAATCGGCGACCACGCAACGGATTCATTTCCGGGAACAAGAGTCACTTGGTGTGAGATCGGGCGAATAAGGCGGATGCTGTAAGGTCTCAAAACCACATTCCCTTGTTTTGTCAACTGCAACTTGAGATGAATGAGCTGGTGCATCGTCAGCCAGAAGACGAACAACTTTGGAGAGCATACCGCGTCGTTTCTTAATCAGAGCTGCTCGAACTTGTCCAGAAGATTGCAGTAGTATCTGCCAGTGATGGTTTGACCCTTGGCAAGATAATCTGTAAGGATGACTCCACGACAGTCCCAGAAAACTGAAAGCATGACCTTCCCAGCTGACTTTTCCACCTTTGCCTTTTTGGGAGGGGGGGGGGGATCGACATGTTTCCATTCCATGTTCATGGCATTTGTGGATCATACCGATAGATCCAGGATTCATCCATGGTTACAAGACTATAAAAAGATATCATCTTTATCCTGTTCCAACAGCATCATAATCTGCCTTGAAAGGTCACGCCGTGTTTGCTTTTGAAAAGGGTTTAGCAAACGTGGAACCCACCATGAAGACACCTTAGACATGTGCCGTTCGTCATGAATAATTTTCCACACACTACCATAACTAAGATGTGTTTCATTCATGATCATTTGGATGGTTGCTCGTCTGTCTTCCAGTATTTAACACTCCACTTTCTTCGGTGTAACAGCATCGTCTGTCATTTACGGTCTACCAGCTCTTGGTTCATCTGTCAGGGACATGTGACCAGTTTGAAAATTTATTTTCCACCTCACAATAGTGTCATACGATGGGCAATCATTTTCATAAACAGCCGTCATCTCATCATGGATTTTCCGGGCAGTTTTCCCCTTCAAATGCAGGAACTTGATCACTACGAGCTTCAATTTTCTCCATCTTACACCTCAGTCACTTCTGGCACTCAATGTAAAATAAACAAAAGGACTCAAATCACTGAAACTACCAACATTAAGTCCCGATGGATCAATGATGACACTGAAATATGTTCATCAATCTAGCATAAAAACCGGGCGATAATTAAAACTTTACGACACCCCCTCGTATCAAACAGAAGTAACCAATAACGAAAGAAACGTTTAAAGGAAAAAAGAAACGCTTCTTTGTATAGATAGAGTCAACATGAAAAATTCAATGCCATGGCCGGAATTTGAACCACGGATCTCCTGGTTTCCGTCCAGTCGCTCTAATCCATTGAGCTACCATGGCCAACGTGCCGTCATTACATTAAATTCTTCATTTGACTCGTTGGCCATGGTAGCTCAATGGATTAGAGCGACTGGACGGAAACCAGGAGATCCGTGGTTCAAATCCCGGCCATGGCATTGAATTTTTCATGTTGACTCTATCTATCAGAAACCTTAGCCTATAAACGGCTAGTGTGGATAAATAATTAATTTCCCTCAATTAACCAAAATAATAAGCTTCTTTGTATCTTTATGAAAATGTCAACTATGTCAGAATATGAGGGATATTAGTTTAAACGCTTTTAATGAATGTAGCATTTCGGAGATCGGACAATGTGGGGAGAAAAGACTAACATTTGAAAACATATGCACAAGAAAGAATCGTGTGTTAGGATCCAGAAGAAGAAAATAACCGTGTTGAAAGAAATCCTAAATGAGAACAATTGGAACAGGATTCAGGATAGCCAGCAATATAGGTTCATATGCGTAGAGAAACAGGAAAATAAAAAGAGGGAAGATGGAAGAGGCTGCGTTAGTAATGAAGAAATTGCCTTTGGAAATGAAGTATACTGCAGTGTATAGGTTCTTTTAAAAATATCAACAGTTGAATCTTAACTAGACAGATATTAATATTTATGTTTGGCCGATATTTATTCGAAAATTTCGTGAAACAACTCTATTACTTTGAAACACAAGAGTGGGGAATAATAATTATTATACTTCAAACGCATGACGCCACTTGTAGATAGATAATCTTGCATGCAACCCTTTGTGGTCATTCACTTGCGGAAGCAATGAACGGGCTAGAATTAGATAAAGGTCATGGAAGAACATTTGTCTATGGAAGTTGGGAGGTGTGTAGCTCGTGTTGTTCATTTCATTTTGGTCGGATTGTGAATTTCCTTCACTTGTCTCATTTAGTATTTTCGGCGAGTTTGTTTTTCTATCTATAAGACAGGAGAAATAAATAAATTTATGCAAATCAAATAAAAGTCAATCAATGAGAATGTATACAAGAAAGTATTTCCTTAAACTTTCAGCATTTGAGTTTTTTAAAATACATTTAAGGTGAGACTTCTCAATTTGATAACAAATTTCCAAGATCAAATTTAGATGTTAGCATGCCTTGCTTTGTCCAAACCACAAGTCTGTATTATCAGGCCGTGTTCAACATAGTGTTTTTTACCCATATAAATACAGAACACATTTCTCTCTAACCATCAACGTTATTCTTCTTTCATGTGGTATTCTCTAGAAATATGTTTACCCAACTCTTAAATCTCCAACGATATTTTAAGATAAAGATAAGTACACAACCAGTTAATGCACGGGTAATCAGAAGTTGTTGGGGACTCACGTCATGTTTCTATTCAATATACATATGGATATATAAACTATATTTTATTTGTTGACGACATCAACTGCCACGATAATATCAGCGCCGCCGGTGTGCCGAAATGTCGACCCTCAGCAAGTTTTTAATATGTCTGTAAATTTGACATGGGACTGTGGCTTTTAAGCACATTTAAAAATCATGGGAAGCGATGCTTGAATATGCATGTCTATTCATTATGGACTTACAACTGCTTGGCCACATTAAGAAAAATTAATGCTCCCTCTATAATTTTGCAAAAGAACCCAAGGAGGACGTGCAAAGATATAAAATAACACAATTCCGATACATCACAACTGCTAACTACAATTTCACACGACTTTAGAAACAATAAAACAATTTTGCACTGTTATGAAGCATAGCTAACAGCAGAACAATTGCGCCGGTTTGCTAGGGTATAAGATTATGAATGGTACTTCGTATTCCAGAGACATGTATGTGGTCTTAATACGCTTTGCTGTGTCTGCCTCACGTTCAAGAGATCCCGAGTTCGAATCTAGGTTAGGGCGAGTCTTCTGGATAAGGTTCTTTCCTGGGTTTCCCTTATCCTAAAAATGAATGTCGGGTAACTTTAAGCTCTATAGACCCAGGGTTCATTTTAGCATCATTTCCTCCACTTCAATCGTCTGATATGAGTTAACGTTGGAGGACAACAATAATAACAATGTCATACATTTCTTCAGTACTCATCACTGAAGTCAGTCATAAATACATTCCACCAAAATTGAGTAGGAATCATTGTGTAGAATACCTCTAGCAATTTTAAACTTAGTTAAATCTTCGACCAAAATATTAAGACAGCCAACTTCGGAGTTTCTGCTTCCATAGGATAGCACACGAATTGTTTTGGGTTTAAAATGTTCGCGATGAAATTATTTTGACCTCTATTTGAGTTGCAAGCATGTGAGCGCTTTCCATTGCGTGGTATGTGTTAAGCCTGGCCAGCGCTGACGTCTGTGCTGTCAAACACACATTGAATTAACTCTTTGTTACTTATTTTGGGCCATCATACATTTATGGAGGATTAATATAAATGCATTAGAGATCGTGTTCCTGCCCCTAGCCCAGTTAATATCGCACATAAATGTAGATACTAAAACGTACATGCTGTAATTTTTATTGTACCGTTTCTACAAAAATGATAAATACATAGTAAAAATCAAACTTTCAAAGTAAAAAACTAAAAGATTAAATACGCATTTTTAATCAGAAAATATGTGCAATTAAGTCTGAAGAGAACTGATATTGCAATTTAAAACCCTTTGATTAATAACAATTCAATAGCAGTTTAATAACCAACAAAACGCAGGAAGTCATACATTATCAGAAATAATATCCTTTCCCTGAATATTGTCATTGTGAAAATGAGCGCTGGGAGCCGAGGGGAGAGAACTATTGGGGGATTTTTGTGCAATTCGTCCTATAGTAAAGGTTTATCAATAGGATGAAAATTACCTTTCCCTATTTATTATATGCAAAGTTTGATGTTTAAAAATCCTTCCTGAATGGACGAACAGACGCTAATCGTGTCACCCTTTGGATTTCGAAGCAACAGGTAAGGTAGTTGCTGGAGAATGCAGCTGTAATTTGGAGGAAGGCGTAAACAGGAAAGGAACGGGCCTACATATATTATTACAATGCAATTTGGAAGTTCCATTAAAGACAATGAGTCAACAAGGCTCATGAATTTCAATGCATAAATACATGCAGACTAAAATTCATTCTCTAGCTCTAGCTAACGCAATCAAGTTTTTTTTTTTATTGGTGGTACTAATGTTTTTCATAGAGCGAATGACAGATATGTGACAGATGAATGACAGATATAATCCTTGTTTCACGTACGCTTGCCCAGTATCTCTTACCGGTCACGTGACCTAATCACCTCTAATTGGCTGCTGTTGTGGTAAAGACTGTCGTGCGGTAAAAATTAGTTCGTTATTTAACATGGTGATATATCTGCATATAACTATATGTGTTGGAAGAGAATTGTCAAATTTATATTTTCGTAACTGTTTTAATAAAATATATTACGCAACGCAGTTGATTTATCTGAAATGCATGTTAATTCTTAAACGAAGTAAAGAGGGGGTTCCTTTGCTCTCAAGCATATGACACGATAGCACGTGCTTCAGCGGTACATATTTGTTTATATGACTTATCACTGACCTTGTTTTGAACTGGATTAGTCATATATCGCCATTCGAAGGTTGTTGTGCCTAGTGCGAAATCTAAATTATTTTATTGATCGTTTATTGCACGTGTACTTATATGAATAATGGCAGAGTCTACCGCCAGTTTTTCGCTGAAGTATCGCAAGGGTAAATCATTACAAACAGGCGAAAAAAGAATTGCGGTGCATGTGTTTAATGCGCTCACAGAGAAAAATCTGTCTTTGTCAGTGAGAGAAGTCGAACAGCTGTGCTCTGAAGTTACAGGTGTGAGAGGTGATATTGTACCAATTTAAATAGGTACGTATAGTATTTTAAAACTTACAGTATAACTATTTACGGTACCTTTTCTCAAAACTACGGAATGCAAAGTTCTGAATTTTTCTGTTCACCATTTAACTAATCTACAATAAAAAATACGTAATAAACGGCAGCAGCAAAAAAGAAATTAAATATATAAACAGAAAAAGGGTTAAAAGCTTAAAAAGCAATGACCCTCTATGCCGAACTGGCCTTTAAAAACATACAACAGTTCATTAAAATAATCATTTTCTACTAGGTATATTCTGAAATACCTACTTTACATTAATATTTAAACTGGCACAAATCACCAAAAATTAAATTTACTGATAATTTAAGAGGAAAGAATCAGTAAAATTTTGAATGCTCTAATAATATAGATTTAGGGAAAGAGTGATGAATTTATGGAGAGAAATCCATAAGCCGTCTCAACATAGATATAATCTTAAAACAGCTAGAAAAAAATGGACTACATTGTGTTTATTGCTATATGTACTTACCCCAAAATTGTAAGTTCTCCGTATTTCACGATTTGCTGCGGTTTATCCGCTGGACTGGACTCCTCATGTTCTTCTAAGAGAGTTGTTTCAGTGCCATCCGATCTGCAACAGTAATGAAATCATATTTTCGAATATTTATCAATAAGATTGAATTACCATCTATCTATATGTATGAGATTACATCACGGCTGAAAGGGAAAAGGAAAATACATCTCGCAAAGAAATGCACATAGCGAGTTTCTCAATTTTGGAATTTGAAAGTATGCTTCTTCAGATATTTTCCGGTAAACTAGAAAAATCAATTTAATGATTTGCTAAACGGTTAGTATACTAAATGCACAGTTTTGAGCACATAATAGCAATAAACGAGCTATGAGAACCTACATGATATTCCAACATATTTGAGTTGCGATTTACATGTTTCTAATAGTCACCTCAGAATTCAGTATGCCTACTACTTCAGTTAATTACCTGGAGTGTAATGCGAAAACTTAGAAACCTTGATCCAGCAGCTGCAGTTTTACTAAAAAATTGCAAGCACAGAAGAAAGTTCAATGCTGCATGTTTTCGGGTTATATGGCCACTGTGGCTATATGTTTGAAATTGAAATGCAGCAAAAAATCGTATGTGTTACATTCATATGACACTCAGTAACCATTATATACATACATATATGAATATATGTATATACCCATACATATGTGTATCTTGCAGAACTAATATAAAATTTGATTTTTTTCTATGCGGGCGTTAAAATACACTTTTGACTAGAAATAATCTAAAATAAGTGCATGAATTTGGTTGCCTACACAATACAGAAAACCAAACGATATGTTCAAGTATTTTAAGCAGGGATTTTTTTCAAATGAACCCACACGAAAAAAAAAAGGAGAAAGAAAATGACGACAGAAAGACATAGCGAAAGGGATATCTATACAGAGAGAAAAAGAGGAACACAATAAAGAAAGACAAAGGAATAAAGAAAGCTCACCTAAATGCTTTATAGGTGCAGCAAGACACTTTCGAACTGGAAAATATGATGCTACAAAAAAGTTATTCAACATAAACTGAACATTTCAAAGGAGTAAATTTTGTCTGTCTCTTATGATTTACTGGTAGGTAATACAAAATAAAGTCCTCAGACAGAAGAGAACTTCACAGCTTAACCATGCAAAAATGTCACGACGGAGCTAGTTTTAAAAAAGTGACAAATAGCAAAAATGTTTGCATGTAAAGAGCAGTTTGTGGCGGGGGAGAATTTTATTCCACGTTTTCATGAATAATCGGACTTAAACCTGAAATATGGTCTTTATCTAGGCTTTTGTGTTTTAATTGCTATATGCAATAACGCAGGCACATAAGCGCGTTGCCAAACTTTTCTGTATCTAATTTTTAGGACACGTTTGTCGGAATGTCAATGCGCCAAGAAATAGTATTTTAGACGTAATGAAAGCCTTTAGCGGCGAAATAAATCCATATGGCAGTGACCAATCATATCAACTTTAACCTGATTTTAAACAAAATACTTGATTCATAAACCATATGAGCCAATATTATTTTTAAAGTTACCCATAATCAGCTTGTAAATGCATAAAAAGACTTCCGTCTCATACTGCTGCCGAGATTTTGCTGGCTGCACCTGTTATATTATACAATATTAGTATTGCACTTATTTATTTTACTAAAGTATAATTTAGAAAGCTTTTTACTAAAAACAATTTAATGCACCGCATAAACAAAAGATTTAACGAACTTGATATTAACTATATAAAGTTCAGTGGACCTCAAAATGCGTATTCTCAGCGAAATCTCGGTATCAAAATTTTGGATGGCATGCAATACTTCATCTACCACAGGAAAATAACAGTGAGAAAAAAGAAAAACGCACTTGAACATTAAAAAAAAAAAAAAAAAAAAAAAATAACAAAGAATACCTCCGAGATGATTGTCAGAAATTGTGAGAAATTTTATGAGAAATTGTGCATTAACGATATGCATTTGTTTATCTTTTAAGTTGTGTCCGTTATGGATATCACTCAGAATGACGAGGAAATAGCATACCGCAGGGATATACCCAGAAAATTCAAGATTGGTTTACATGTTACGCAAATACCTTAAAACGTGTTGCATTTTAGTCAAAATCGTTAGAGCTGTTTTGAGAAAATAAAAAAGGAAATGGGAAAATTTTGAAATTTTTGTTAAGGACAGTTTTGGGGAAAGGATTTTCTTGGAATTCTCCATGTCGCATCTTGGAAAATGCTTCATCTAATGCCAAATTGGACATTTAACCTACTTTGTTGTGTTTTTTTTTCTTATGCTGTTCCCAAGTACACACGTAAACACACATAGGTCTTTTTCTAACGATAATTATTAATCAGGACACTTTCAAAACGTACATTTCCATTGAATTCTCCATATCGAATTGCTGGGTAGAATGTAATGCTTGTCTACTTCAATAAGTAAGCAGTAGAGAAAGTAAATATGACTGCTTACTTGCCTTTACATGAGGAATTTCGGGAGTTTCGCATGAGTGGAATAAGGACAAGCATTCATACATACGACAAATCGTGATACCTGCAAATCTTAACTGTGTTCCACTTAGCAGAGAAAATGTCGAAAAGACAGCAGCAAAGTCTTGACATTTATAATACATGAATGGTGCGAGGATTCCAGTAACTTCACCTGCAGGCGGATCAATGGCCTAGTTACTCGGGGCATTTATAAATGACCCCCTACACCTTACAACCTCAATCTAAATAATATGTAATAGTCTCCTGAGAAAAAGCCCAGATTTTTCTGTATTTCCAAGTACTGTATTCCTTTATATATAAATATACGAAAACAGAAAATATCTATCTACGAATTGAAGCATATGCATAACTACTTTTTATATATTTTGGCGCAGGTATAATAGATATTTTGCATATCTGAAACAGAGAAAAATCTGCAACCCAGTTCCGATCCTTTGGCCAAGAGGTACAATCGAGTGCCTCTCCTCCGTGAGGTTTTCTGTCAGAACCGATGACTATTTTATAACAAGTCTCCCTTCCCCGTCCGGAGGAAAGTGATATGCCGTGTACCGCGTCAATCCAAAAGGAAAATTACCGAACAATCTCAGGTAGAGCAACAGCTCTCTTGGTTGGAGGACATTAAGGCATCTCACAACCACATACGTAATTTCCCATGGGTGTCGGAATCCGGAATCCATTGCCCTGACGAGTGCAACCCAATGGACAGATCAGCTCGACGTATGCACTTCAACTATCATCAGAGGTCCAGAATGTTAGAGGTGCACAGCGCTCGCATTACGGCAGCTGAAATGACCCCATCCCCCTGACAGGAACAACCACGCACACAAATGTTCTTTATAATTTGAATGTGAGTTAAACCGACATCCTTTAGAAGGTACGTGTTGACAATTAACATTCCTTTTTCGATAATTACAGATCTTGAAAATAAGTTTCATATGTTGGTAGGCAAACCCACTGCCTCTTTCTGTGTAATAGCAGGTGAAAAGTTCTAACGTTTGAACCAAATTCAAGTTGAATAAGTGCGACTGGAAGTCTAACAACCTGTTAGGACATTTTCTCAATAAAACTGCATTAATGTATTTTCTTTAGGTGTTGAGAAAATGTATGTATCTTAATGGTCGAACATATGTATGCGATTTACAATTATATAGCTAAGAGATAATTTAACGAATGTTATGCATGCAAATATTGCAATTCTTTCAGTGTCCTCTTTAAATGATATCCACAATCAGCAGCGTGAGAATGTAAGGCAAAGTGCTTCTAATGTAAAAAAAGTGAAGAGGCAATAACCTTCATTCTACCTGGTGATTGCTCGGGCGGAAAGTGAGAGGGGTTATCATAGGTCATAGCGTGGACAGAAGACTGCTGCTATTCGGGATTGAACAAGTTTGGTCGTTTTTCATAGAAGGTCGTTTACCCCCTATTGCCTGCCCTCTTGTTCATTTTGTTTGCTACAAAAACCTAATCATTATGTTGTGGAGGGGCGGAGGACCTTAAAATTCACTCTAACAGCTTTAACTATAAAGAGCAATGTCCTTTCACACATATTTTATTGTTGCGCTGCTCTGGAGGTTATGCATAGGTGAGCAAATAGAAAGCTCATAACATATAAAATCCTAATATTTGTTTGAAATATTAAAGATAAAATATATTACCCACTCAAATCAAAAAGAACCTGAAATGACAGTTTCATTAAGTCGGTTACCACAGCTGAGTCTCTAAGTTTTTCACATTCATTATTCACACTTCTCAAAACATAAAATAATTTAATTCCTTCAAAAGATTTCCAATTCTTAAAACACTTAAAATAAAATGCTTAAGCATTGGTTAAGCTTAAGCTTAAGATAACGTTCTGAATAACAATTAGTAGAACAGTAGTATTTAGACATTCACTTTGTTGTATAATAACTTATGTATATTCTAAATTGGTATCCTTAGAATTGGATTAATCTTATGTATTCAAAGTTTGGCATCAGGAAAATTGCGTCCTATTTTACAAATGTGATCATTGCAAAGAAAAGTAAACATAAAATTCAATCCAGAAATGAATTACTGATAAAAATAATTACTATCCGATACCATACTCCCATTTTAAAATTTCAGAAAATGCAGTCACACCCTTTACATTAAGTACTTTTTAATTATAATTTTATTTCAAAAGTATTTGTTCTAATATGGAATTTAAGGTTTCCAAAAATGATACTTTATTTTCTTTTCAATATAAGAAATTACTAATTAAAGAAAATCCTAAGGTGTCACATTTAGTTTTGTTTTGTATTGCATACACAATGAAGTTCTCTAGCAGAAGCTGTCGCAAATTATTATCCCAGTAGCCGCTTCTATAAACACCTATGAAATTTCTTCCACCAATAAGCAATCTAAGAGTGCTACGTTAAACGGTTTCTTTTTCGCCCCACGTATCTATATTTACAACAGAATCGTTTCAGTTTGAGACAGATTATATCCATGATTTAAAGAACCCTAACTTATAACACGGCTCTTCTACATGCTCTGTAAAGCTTACAATGGAGGTCAAATATTTCGCTGTCCGAGCTGAAGACGAGGACATGAAGAAGTATTGGTAATTGAATTAAGGTCAGCACAGAGGGAGCGGAAGTCGAACAATAACACTGGAGTAGTGCCAGTTTAACGCCGCTAGAGAACGCCTATATTGTAAGAACAAATTCTGCATATCGAAAATACGTTTCGTTAAACTCCAACTGTTCATATATGGTAAGCGACAGTCCAAAACCTAAGTTTTCACGTTGTCATCTAAGTATGTGTGGGTAGTTAAAGTGTTTTTACTATTCAGTAATCAGAAATACTTAGGTTAGATAAAAACATTTAATATTTAAATCGAATTTTACAACGTGATATCCCTTATAATCCATTTTATATAAAGAAAGTCATGTCTGTTGTATTATTAATTCTTTCACATAGCATTACAGTGAGACTTGAGAGGTTTCCCATTCTGGATTCATGGTTTGGTGTATGAAATATCCTAGGGAAGACAGCAGCAAACACCACAATATCGCCTTTCCTATTATGTCCTTGCGAATCGGGATTGATACTCAAGGCACGTTGTGGATTTGGGAAAAGTAAATATATTGTTTGTTAATGACGCTGCCAACTGCCATGATCATATCAACAACGCTTAAAAACTATCGGACTAGGAGTTTCAAACTGCGACTTTTGGGTCAATAAACCACCACTAACAACTGAGCCAACAAGACCGACATGGATTCGGGCAGTACACCTACTGTCATTCAATAGCGATCAGTTAGGAGAGATAAACTAATCTTCAACGTTCTGAAGGACCAGGATAAGAACTTTTCATTGTCCTGAAAAGATAAATATCGGTTAGATCTGGGTACCTTGTACTCCCCTTCAAGAAAGGTTCAAAATGACATTTCGTTGGGATCTGTGAGTTCACTGAAGTACTTTAAGTTATTTACAAATATTACACTTTTGAATCAGTTAATGCATAAAATAGATGAAGGTTGAGGTAAACATCTCTGCTTAGATGTTAGACAATAGTAAAGAAAAAAGACTGATCATTTATATGTTAGGACACTATGCAGACTGCATATCGAAGTGGTATTCAGCTTGAGAAAATATACACACACAATATACACACAAAGGGGAATACTACTGAAATTATGATGATGATGATGATAATAATAATAATAATAATAATAATAATAATAATAATAATAATAATAATAATAATAATAATAATAATAATAATAATAATAATAATAATAATAATAATAATAATAATAATAATAATAATAATAATAATAATTCCACATGAAAAAAATGAGAGAAGATTTAGAAATAAGTTCTTTAGAAGAAAAAATAATTATAGAAATGAATGGAGAGAGCATATTGAGAGAATGACGAGAGATAGGATTCCAAGAAGTTATAAACTATAAACCTAGAGGAAAGAGACATCCGGGAAGACCACGAAAACGATGGTCAGACATGTTTTAAGCCGGAACAGGCAGCATTGCCTAGCCCTTGGAGTGAATAATAATAATAATAATAATAATAATAATAATAATAATAATAATAATAATAATAATAATAATAATTAATAATAATAATAATAATAATAATAATAATAATAATAATAATAATAATAATAATAATAATAATAATAATAATAATAATAATAATAATAATAATAATAATAATAATAATAATAATTAATAATAATAATAATAATAATAATAATAATAATAATAATAATAATAATAATAATAATAATAATAATAATAATAATAATAATAATAATAATAATAATAATAATAATAATAATAATAATAATATATTTTAGCGAGATCAAAATTTTTCTTCTGTTACTGGGACGTAAAGCAAATTCACTTAGTTCAGACTCTTTTGCAAAAAAAATTGAGAACAAAAGGATGAA
The DNA here is from genome assembly GCA_030765055.1 of Mantis religiosa. Lineage (NCBI taxonomy): Eukaryota > Metazoa > Arthropoda > Insecta > Mantodea > Mantidae > Mantis > Mantis religiosa. The sequence goes on along the minus strand of CM060949.1, from coordinate 45,975,649 downwards.
TAGAAGAAAACGGGTTTAAGATTTGCATACTGGCATAACGCTCAAATACTCCATTTTTCAAATGTACAGATAATTGTATTACTATAAGTTAGCAGGGAGCAAAAGGGAACTAATTGGAATAAACGAATGTCTAAAAATGTTTTACACTTTTAATGCCGACACTAATCAAATATATCTTTGGTCGGAGTAACGAAAGAAATACCCGGGCATGGTTTTACTTTTCTCTTTTAACCGCGCAAGTGCACACAATGGGTGAAATTCTTTAATGCCTAGGATCTACATATAGTGCTTAAACGCGAGCCGAGTTCCCTCTTCTGAGGCTGAGGCGAAACCATTTTAATTATGTTTCCCTCTATCCCACTCGTAATGACTTGCACCCGCCAGGGGTTACAGATGGGTGCAGCGGAATTCTTGGTCCGAGAGAATATCCAGGCTGGGATCAACCCGATACCTGATATAAAGGTAAAGAAGTGGACTTATGAAATGTCAGTGCAATGGATGAGCGGAAAGTTGAATATGAGGTTGCTAATGGAATGAATGGTGGAGAAACCGGAGAAAATTGCCCAGAACCCGCTCTGTCCACTACACATTCCCCTGGGCTCGAAAAAAAAAGTCGGCAAAAATAATATCCAGTTACATTTCTAACCTAACTAGGAATATCAGTTAAAAGTGAGACCCACGGAAATGGGCAAAATCATATATTCTGAAAAGGATATAAGTGCAATAGCAAATATCTTAAATCTCAAACCCAAACTGTGCCTTGTATTGAGAAAAAATATATATTTATTTTCTCAAAAATTGGTGTTACATTTTGATCAAAATACCTACCACACATTTTAGATATTAGCATAATAAACAAATAGCCTACGAATGAATTTTATATTGGCAAACCTTGAGAGGGAGAAAGAGACAAAAACATAGACCTCATTAAAGTAAAAAAGATAATTGTTTCACATAAATTGAGTATTATAACGAAATCCACATGTGACTTTTTTGTGTCTATCTCCCATGGTTAATGCACAAGTCATCAACAGAATTAAGGGGACTTCAGAGGTCTATACCCAGGAAATTCAATATAACCACATTATGTGCGTCACGATCATGAAAATATTAAATGTGTGGTATTAAAATGTAAAGTTTTTCTGGTTAACCAATTCTGTTGTTATTTCTTTAAATATTTACATATGGTATACTGTCCAGCAATGCAAAGAAGGTCCGTGAAAGGTATGTGCTCCCTTACACAGTGGGACAAGGACAGCGAATGTGTGTGACAGAGAACGTGTGCTACACAAGGAGCAGAACTGTTAAAAAAAAAACATGCGCCCTATTCAGTCTACACTAAAACCGAGAAGATTCATTCACAAAAGTAGAAGCCGTCACAATGTTTTTGAATGGTCTGTAACTGTACTGACATGGGGTGTCATAAACCTGTCCAGGGAGAGTGTGGGAACCTTCTGCAATCCCCTTGCGTCGCAGGCCCCGGAGACTTTCTCTCCGGTAGAGGAGAGTACCTTTTTTTCAATGGCTATTTGTTTTTATTGTTTCCTATTCATAATTAGAGATTAGAATTTCAAAACCATCAAAGAGGAACCGGCTTTGTAAAGATTTCACCAACGCTTTAGCTCATTGTATACTTTTTATTGCTACAAAAATGTTTAGGTGTGTACTAAGATTTATATATATTAACAGAAAGCAGATATAAGAATATTCTTTTATAAGAATATTTTACAGAGTGGTGTAAATGCAACACATCGACTTCCCGGTATCAAGGCTTATTTCTGCACGAAACAAATCCATTTCAAACTGAACGTTAAACTTACATTTACGACTGTTTGTAATTAGAATCCACTACAAATCTATGTAAAGGTTATCTACATACCTACACACTTCAAGCAAACATTTCAGCAATGCTGTAATATAACTAAACAATTATAACTCTAATTAACATTAAAATAAAATAAGATAAATATATGAAACGTTCCTGTAATATAGTGTGCAAATATAAACATAAACCAACTTTAAAATCATTTGTAACCGTCAGTACAGCGCATGTTTACTCGATCCAGGAATGTATGTGCTTCAACTCGAGTAGACTGGCATAGGAAATGCCATAAAAATGATTCATTAAGTGATTACTGAACGCGCTGAACAAGTGTTGACTTGCCGCTTGAAATGCCGTCACTATATCGGTTAGGAGTGTTCCCACCACAGGTTCCCCACTCAAAAGTGATTCAACAGACAACGTTCATGAAAACCTTCCTCGATTTGGGAGGCAAGCCAAAATTACGTGAAGACCCAGCAAGGACAACGTCCGAGGGCTACCACGAACAACCTGCGCGCGCAGGCGACACGCTTTGATGTGCACCTGAACTTAGCGACGTGATTACCGAACCGGAAATTAAAACGTCAAAATATAAGATTTGCTCTGATAACACAGCTAAACCGTTTTAGCTCTTCTTTCTCGGGCTGTTGAAGGAGGGGGAGGCGCCTGCTAACTCGCGAAGTGAATATTAACTAATAGCGCATCACTGCGGCTTTGAGAAGTGAATAAATACATGGAAGACAAGGTAATACATTTTGCCAGATGCTGTGCGAGTTTCATAATGTTCAAACGCACACCATTTGTATGAAATGTAACTACAATGTATAATTTCATAGAAACTTCATTCCCCGGTCGAAGATTATGAAAAACCTATGGGTACCAAACTTAATTTTCACTAACACTTTAATTTCCTAGGTTTCCAGTGATATTTGAATTGCTAATGGGTGTTTTTCCGACCGCAGTTATCATCTTCATGTCAATCACATTAACTCCATTCTGCTGATAACAAGTAGCTTCGTTGAACATTTAAGCACAGTTGAACTGCGTTACAAAACAAAACCCCGCGGTAAAACGTGAAGGTCAATGCTTCAATTTTGCTGTACACAACCTACACGATTAGTAAATTCTAATAATCAGATAGGGAATATTTATGAATTTCTACGCTCAAATAAAATACGACATTGAATAAGTTTTGTCTTATGTTACATCTGTAAGGCAACCAAATAGTTGCAGGTTAATTACTATTCAAATGAAGTTAAGATACATGAAATTAAGATTATTTTCACTCCAATTATCCTGCTTTTAACAGTGATTTTAAGGCCAATATGTAAATCTTCAAGCTTGGTTCACCAACTTCCAAAAATGAGGCCCCATCCTAAACTATCCCTTGCAAGGAAAATGTTTTGTATTCTATTTCTTTTAAATGGCTGGAAACGATTTTGATTAAAATTCCAAGATGACAAATAAAACATTTATTTTTAATTTTGCGGGAACAGCCTCCATTAGGAAAGAATTTTGTGTAACTGATAAATCATGAGACAAACAAAAACTTGCGACACAGAAGATATATTTCTTTAAGGGGCGACTAAATTACAAGTTGCCAAAATGATCTTTTCTTTTTATGTATCTGGAACTGGAATTTCTTCTTTAATATCATATTTCACATTTTATCACTGAATAAAAAGTACTGATATCTTAAACATATTTTAAAATGATAGTATATCAGCATTTTTTACTCTAAATTTTGCAAAACTTGACAGAAAAAAAAAAAGCAACCCCAATCGATAAAGTAAACAGTTTCTGAGAAAATGAGTCATGAAGTTAACACATTTAATGTTGGTTGGGCAGGGCTTTTAATCTCTCGTTAAAATATACAACTTATTCCAAGCAACGTTTTTCTTCTATAAAGCCATTTCTAAGATGTACATACTACAGATTTGACTGTTTCAATCATTTAAACTGCGTCACCATTCAATTGTTCCTCGTCACATGAAAAAAGTGGAATTTGAAAGCGAGGTTAACATGATCGCCTTTAATCATTTGACTATCTCTTTGGTTTCCTGTAATTTATAATGCAACTATTTCTGAAACGCTTAATACGAGTAATATCAATAAGCTTTTGTAAAATAGTTCATAGAAGTCACAACATAACGAAAAGATGTACTTTACTAGTCAACAGTTTTATTCAAAAATAATGCTAGTTATGCTAATCAAAAAGTAATATAACACTGACCTTTAATAAATATATTTTTCTTAAACATAAATTAATTATACAAATCTGAAATAGTTATTAAGACTTTAAATAAAAAAGATAAAAAACACTTTAAAGATGATATCATTAGTTTTTAAGAAAAGTGTACCAGAAATGGAGATGTACATTCATAAAACTAATCACATCATCATTTAGGTTAAACATATAAATAGATACTTTCATTTACTTATAAACAATTAATATAGGGAATATTGATTAATCATCAGCGGAAAATTTGCAAGTCCTTACTATAAATTCAATGGAAATGTATTTTGTTTGTGGCAAAGTTATGCAAACTCAAACACTATACTTTATCCAGTATCCTTAAACCACAGCGAAGAAATCGTATAATCAAAACAATGTACGTTTATTATCTATCACTCCTTAAGATTTGGGCAGTGTTGTTTGCTTTAAGTCTCAAGATCCACCATTAAGTGCACTCCATGTCACATTTATATCGTAGCATCCTCGAACGAGCGTGTTCTGGGAGATATATTAAGTGTGAAAAAATAAATCTATATACAGCAAGTTGTGGCGTAAGCTGGGATTATTAAGATGATGATGATGATGATGATGATGATGATGATGATGATGATGATGATGTGTATAAGGGCGCTCAACTACGGCGGTCATCAGCGCCCTTACAAAAACAAGTCTTGGCAAAAGCCGGGTATAAAAATTTCCAAAATCTATATAAGTATAGATAAAACTATTAAAATTGTACGCGCGCGCGCGCGCACACACACACACACACACACACACACACACACACACACAGAGAGGAAACGAAATATCAATCAAAATCGACTAAAAATTTCCTTCCATTTTTCCAGTAGATTTAACTTCCTATCTTTGAGGGGAGAAGAAATGAGAAATAAGTACACCTGAAACTCTAAACGTCCTTCTATATGATACTGAGATATTTACAATTATTACGTGCTTAAGATACGACTTTTTTTTTGACTTGCAGTTAAAGCATGTGGAAGCATACTACTCACATTCAATTTTTATATTTGTGTTTGGGTCAATGTGACACCTGGGTTTTTAATTACTCTCTCGATACATACATAAATATTTTGGTTAAGAGATGAAAACAAAGCTTTAAGTGAAAACATGTTTTAATAAAAAAATCGTGTAGGAAATAGTAATACTATAACGAAGCATTGTCGACAGTTAAGTATGAAAAGCAGAGTAATAACAAAATTTATAATTATCTGTTATTAAATGTTACGTTTAAAAACTTCACAAAATATATGTAGGAGGGGAGAGGTAAACGTAAGCTAAATTGTTAATCGATGTGGGATAGCAAACGGAGTTATACACAGCTATATATTGAAGTGGTTTAGCCATGTGAAAGCTTGCTGAGTCCTCCCCTTTGCTCAGCGCCTCACAATTATGAGTTTGTGACTGTCGAGAATTAAGGACTGGGGAGAGTTAGAATCCGTCGGGGATTTATGCAGGGTAGCTCCGCATGGGTTCTCTTATCTGGATTCAAGGTTGTGGGTGCGTCCTGACTGGTGGTGTGTTTCTGGCAGAAATACCTTGACTGTTCAATATATGCGTTTATTCTAATCCTTAATTTCCCTCTCTGCTCGGCACCTGTGAAGTCGCTACTCGTGAAGTAGTGTGGAACATGCCACTGTGTTCCGAGTCTGTAGTGTGATGTAATGTAGAAGTACCGATCTCCACTTTACGTGAATAATGAGGTATGTATGCATGTTGTTTCTCCCACACGTATAAACTTAAATGTTGCGCGTGACAGACTTTTTGTAAGTGGAGTTCCATCGGCGTGAGAAATACAGAGTGACCTACCTCTAAACTCAAGGTTCAGCCATTGATTAAGATTCTCCCATTCATGCTATTTTTTGGAGTGTGACAAATCACGTGATAAATTATTAATTTCTCATAGGTTGTTTCTTATCCTCACTTCCGATAAATGTTCAGATTTTTCAATATGCGTCTAGTTCTGCTTCGTCTTCTAATTTCCCACACTCTAAGATAAGTTATGCGAGCTCGTGTTTCCAAAACTCTTGGCAAAATCCTATTTTCTGTTGTTTAAGTCACGATCCAAACTCTATGAAAAGAAACAGCACCGACATATCGGCGCCCTCAGGGGTTGGTAATGGATGGAGTTTCCGGTCTGGTGCGATGATATGTGAACTTGTCTGCCTGAGAAAGTTAAGGAACATTGGCTTGAGAAGACATTTATGTACTATTTATATATCAAATATTGATTTTTAATTACAACCTGACTGTCCCTGTGGGTTATTATTATATCTTTAATTAGTTGTTCCTATCTTATAGCGACTGCTTCAATATGTAGTCAAAACCAAAACTGTACTGTAGAATCTAGCTCCATTTATTGTGAGAAAGGTCTCCTTAAAATGTTCGTGATGCTTTATTTTTATCCAGTATATTCATCGAACTAATGAAGTCAATATTGCTCACTATGCCGACTGTTCTGCTAGAAGGCCAAGTAAGTTGCCTCTGCCCAAAGAAATAGGAGTCAAGATTTTCAGAAACTTCAGCTATCAAAATATAGAAGATGTTATGGAGAAAGAAAGTGAAAATCTAGCCATTCCTTGTAATCCAAAATGTTATTACGGATATTTAAGTTTTGCTGGCATACAAAGGAACTTTTACGGGACGACTTTTCCGCACATCGGCGGCGTTGATATCACTTGACAACGGCGTTAACAAACAAAATATATATTTTTACGAAAAACTAATTATACAGAATTAATATATCTGTAGTACATTTGCTTTGGTATGTTTTTATGAGCCATGTATCTTTCTCATCGTTAACATCCTTAAGTGCTTTATGCTTTGCCGTCAGAATACAAACGGTTCATCAAGAGGCCATACACGTGTTCGAGTTAAACTTCTGTTGTACTGAAGCTGGAATAGTATTCCTGTGGCAGAGTTTCGTGAATGTAGCCTCAAACAAGAAAGGAAACGATGATCGGGTTCTCTGTGGTTAACCGCACGACAGTAGCGTGAATATCCGTTACATCTGGTTACAAAAATACTGCAAATTGTATAGTCTGGTGTCACGTTCCACGGTGCCAACAAGACGTTAGCTAATAATGTGTTCACATGCAGAACCTGTACAAAAACTCCAGAGGACTAACGTTAAATCAGCAAACAAAAGGGACACGTGGACATTCTCAGGCTGACGAACGCATTCTTGTTATTTCAATTACCCTAAGGACTAATCAACTAAATTCTTTCGTCATTGCTGGGTCGTTAGTTACAGCATCATTAAAATTGACTTTAACCCTGTGAACACTACTGATTGCCCAGGACAAGAAGGCAAGCTAGAGGAATGTGCAACGTAATCACTTTTACTGTCTCTACGGGGTGCATGCTCGCCTTCCGAGTATGACAAGGATGGAAGGCTCGTTTAAAATACACAAGTGTTATAACATAGCTCACCTATACATAATACCTATCGCTGCAACTAACATTAGATCTGGCAGCATGGGTGACTCAAATGCACTCTCATACACTCATTTCCTAGTAAACAGATCCGCTACCGGAGCAGATCAACAGTTCAAGCTCCTCTGCCCTTCATACCCCTCTAGCCTTCTTGTCGGGGTCATACAGTATGGTCACAAATGATGCCAACGTTTCGAACTCGGAGATCTTCCATTAAATCACAGCCTATCCTTCTGAAAGGGCCAGGGTCTAATTAAGTTCGTTGTAAATATAACATTTTATAATCCCAAAAAGTCCTCAACTTTCAACAAGAAAAATGAAAAACAATATCGCGAAACGTATAAGTAACACAAAATTATCACCTTTAACCTACACATATATTTAAGAAGGTATACATTTACATTAAATGTAAACATCTCTCTGAAACAGAAGTTCATTTTACCGAGTTTAATTTGAGCATTGTGACGATTTTGTTCAAAATAAAGCCATATGCAGCTCCTGCCAGTCAGCTAAATGTTTTAGCGTAATTTTAAGGCTCTTCGAGATTCTTTGCTTGTTTTATTTTTATTCTAAAGGATGTTCTCAGCGAATACCACGGCATTAGAAGTCATGAACAAAGATTGTTCTCTGTAGTGGAATCGAAACGAGTGCTTCAGGAGCACACGAGGGTGCCATCATTGAAGTTCCCGGAAGAGTGTATGAAATGAATATCAAGTCGCAAAATGTGCGCTGTTGGTGAGTGTCAAACTGCATTAACGCCATATAAGCGCCATCCTCACTTAGCTACAAACTGCGACTGCCACCTATTTAACGGTTTCCGAAGAGGTTACTTGTACTTCGACCCGAAAATTGCACTGGCAACATTACAAACTTCAAATAAAAATATACATATAAAACTTAAAAAATGATGGTGCCATTCTTTTAATGCATATTGTTCTAACACACTGTTATAGTTGCGGGATATTAACATACAAATGTTTAATGCTGCTTTACACTGAAGATTTTAAATGTCGCTCGTTAGAGGAAAGATGTTACCCAAACCTGAACAGATAATTCCTCTATGTTCACTGCTAATCGCTCAAAAATGCCCATACTTTTTCGATGTAAAGAATGGTTTGTAGCGATGGAATTTTCCTGAAAATCTCTGTCGCTTTCTTAGATGAGTTTCGTATTAAATGACCTTTGGTTTTTTAATTATGCTGTTCACGGACATAGACAGAGGCAGACACACAGACAGACACAAACCTGTTTTCTAAAATGCCTTTTATTGCATCAGGGAGCTTCAAAACGTACTTTCTGTAAATTTGAATATCAAATATTTTGCTGGTCTCCCTATCGCGTTGATAGACCAACTGCTTACCAAGTGGGAGATCCAGGTTCGATTTCCGTTACCGGTGTGAGAATTTTCTTCTGCTAGAAGACCAGGTCCGAAGTGTACTCGGCCTCGTGAGATCTCTGTGGAGCCAACTGAGGAGCTACTTAAGAGAAAAGTAGATACCGGGAAGGACTCCGAGCCCTAATAATGCCCCACCCTCCAGAACAGCACTGCAATCATTACGCCCGCTGTGGGCAGTGTTTTTTTTAAAGCAATTTAGTCCTCCAACGTTAAGTCATATCGGGCGATGAATGGAATGGGTGAAATGGTGATCAAATGAGCCCAGGATCCATAGAGTTTAGAGTTACCCGACATTCGTCTTTCAGGATAAGGGAAAAACACGGAAAAATCCTATCCAGGTAACTCACCCTGACCGAGATTCGAACTCAGGGCCAGATTCGAACTCAGGACCTCGAACGTGAGGCAGATACGCTACCACCAAGCTACCGAGGCGGGCAAACGCCGGCATCAGCTGTTTTATGCACAATTTTGTAAGGATGTGTGTATGTGATGTGGCTGTCACAGGTTTCTCGCCCTGGCTAAAGCTGGGAACACATGACACTAGAACGTAAAAGAACTTTCTAACCCGGTCACCGATACTATTCGAACCCCGCCTCGCCAATTTATTAACGCTGCTTTGAATCGTTGGTCTGAAATTCTTCCCCCACTCAAATCAAGCACTATAATGCTCCCTACTGTTTCTCTATATTCTAAGAAAACAATTGCACCCTACTTAGCTCTATGTCTAAATTTATCTTTTTATGAGCTGAATGTAATTTTATACCACTAGTGCTTGCTAAATCCGTGTATCATGTTTGCATCTCTGTAATAGAGGACACATTAATCTCGCCGTTACAGAACACGGACATTACCACTGCGGTCAGGGAAACACGTCTCACTGTGGGTTTCAGTAGCCGCTAATATAAATCATTTATTCGTATATCAAATGCTTGATTTACTGCATTTGCTTTGCGATTTTCTTGCAACGTAATGTGATTGATTTTATGCCTCTTTGTAGGTATCCCTTTTCAGCACTGACTGATTCCAAGCGACTGCTCCATCGAATAGGTTTTAGAATTAGCTTATTCTCACTGTATATACGTCATAAAGTACAACACAAGAGCCTCAACCATCAAACAAAAGTACATTAGCACTCGTTATTTGCAATAAAACACATAGGTAGCTATGAGTCGACTTCTTTAAAACTCAGGAAGCTTTAAAATATCTAAACGGGTAACAATTTAAAAAGAATTACATATATGAATGTTATTTAAGAACATATCAATTTCAAACGGTTAACTGCTTTCAAATGTATGTGTGCATAGTGTGTGAATAAGAATTACAAATTAGTTTACAAAATAACAAGCAAAGTTATTAAAACCACCGCAGAAGTTTTTGTTTGTTTGTAATGTACGTCTTCCAACGTTAAGTCATATCGGACGATGAATGAAATAGGTGAAATGACGCTCAAATGAGCCCAGGGTCCATAGAGCTCAGTTACTCGACATTCGTCTTTCAACATAAGGGAAAACCCCGGAAAAGCCTTATCCAGGTAACTCACCCTAATCGAGATTCGAATTCGGGACCTCTTGAAAGTGAGGCAGACTCGCTACCATTTACGGTACCGAGGCGGGCAAGTTCATATTACTGATACACTAAATACTATGAATTTACACTTTCAGTATGATTACTGCACATTAATACATTTTGAATGCAACAGCTTCACTAATGACTTCGGGTTTTTTGTAGCCCTGCAATTCATTTAGTTATTGAAAAACTGAAAGTAACCTGTACGCTACTGAAACAAAAGAGTACATTTATGAACCCCGGCAATATTGTTTACAAAGAGCCACACGTGCAGAACAGAGCGTTAAAAATGATCTGTGTTAGCGGCCGTAGATCCCAATCACATCGTACATTCCCAATCCAATCTCCCTTAGTAGGCTTGGGTGGCTTACTTGGTTAGCCGTTGGCCTAATGATCCCAAGCTCAAGGCTTCAAATCCACCCAGACCAATATTTTTAATTGCACTTAAAAGTGATAGCTCCATGTTACTAGATTTACAAGTGTAAAAAGAACTGCCCGCCTCAGTAGCGTAGATAGTAGCATGTCTGCCTCACGTTCTTGAGGTCCCGAGTTCGAATCTCAGTCAGGGTGAGTTACCTGGATTAGATTTTTTCCGGGGGTTTCTCTTATCCTAAAAAAGACGAATGTCGGGTAACAATAAGCTCCATGGACCCGGGTCCCATTTGAGCATCATTTCACCCATTCCATTCATCGTCCGATGTGACTTAAAAGGACGTAAATTAAAAAAAAACACCTCTTGTGGGAAGAAATTCCGGCACACAGGTGGGGCTGACATGACCTTGGCAATTGACTGTTGTTAACAAACAAGATATTTATTAATTTCAGTCATTAATTGTGGACACGGTGCGGGAAAGAATTTATATCGTGTACGTAAACAAAAGTTATCACCCAAATCAACCAGCTCTGTACACTGGGTCACTACGTCTGCCCAAGGATGCCTTGAGGTCTCAGGCCTGAAGGGATGTCACTCTTCCTCATTCTTCACCCTCACGTTAAGCAGTACGCAGCTGATCACTGCTGATGATAACAGGAATGTTCTGCCCGATTATTTAATATGACAAGCAAATCCTTAATTCCAATCCTGCTTCCCGCCAGCCGGCCTACTTGACTTGGGTGCAATCAACACTTTAAAAAAGTATTCCTGGATGTTGGATTGTGCCTGTCCATCCAAATATTCGACCAAAAAAGCGATTATTCACAAAGTCAGAACAGTACCTAGTTTAAAACAAACTAGGATATTCAAGGAAAACGGATATATATTATTTCACTCTAAACAGTAAGTTTCTGCTATAGCATCTGCTCCTTACATTAGACTGGACTGAACAATCAGAATGATTTTGAAAGACTTGCTTTCATTTGCCTCAGGTCTGGAACGCGATATTTGAAGGTTAAGTATAATTATTCTTGGGTTAATTTTGTCCTGTTTGTGCACAACGATATTTCATTCTGTTTAAAGTTCATATACGAGTCATATGATAACCTGTGAAGCAGAAGACCCAACCTTGCCAGTTTCGATTACAAGAGCATACGAACTTATGTAGAAAAACATTCTTACCCATCGTTATCTTACAAAAAGATATCAAGCAGAATGTAGCTTTGATATTATCTGAATGAATATGGCTTCATTAGCTTCAAATATATCCGGAGTGGACCAAATATTTATGTAGGTATTCAGCATCATGCGTTAACCTGGATATTTTACACTAAAGCATGCTTTTTCTTCTTACTGCCGTAGCACAGCCAGCTCCTCTACTCTTAGGAACTACACGTTGTGGAAGGAAGTCATAAATTTACACCCTTTTAGCTCTTAGTACATAACGAACCACCCCACATAGGACCACACCTTGTTTTTCTCTGCTTCTTAATTTCCCCAAGCTCTCAGACGACAGGGGAATGCTCAGTGCTCATAGTCGTGTGAAAAGTTTCTTTAATGATATCTTGCAAACTTAATTTAACATTCAGTGTATTTTGAACGCAAATGTTGCTTTTATCCATGTTCCATTCTGTTTTTAAACAGTCAGTCTGTTATTGGTTTAAAAAATTCTAAAGAACACAATGTATAATTTTTCAATTGGCAGCACTTAACAGGAAAGCTCAATACCATAGTATCATAATTTTTCACATCTTAGGTAGATTTTTGTTTCTTTATTTTAGGTAGCTTCAAATTACCATATGATAGCCGTCAGGATAATACGTTAACGTTATTTACTGGTGTACGAGGAATTTAACACCATTTCATTAATTTCATTAAGAGGTTATGCCACATTTCACTAGATGTATTATTTTTAAGAATTTAAATAATATTTTACCGTGTTGATGGGTTGTTGAGGGCTTACTGGAGGTCGGTTGGACTCATTCTGCTCGCTAGTGTCTGTAGCAGATGTTCATTCACGATTGGCTGTTTAATTCAGCAGATGGGCAATGTAATGACTTAGTGTGTCGTATCCATAGTCTGGCGTTAACAACGTAGTCTTTTCGTCTCATCTGCTGCATTGGTTACTGGAGTTCCGTTTAATTTTGTATCGTTTTAGCTTATTTTTGAGTTTTTGTTCACATTGTGTCGCAGAGATTATAATATAATCTATTGTGCAGCATATTTGAGACATAAGTGGATCTACTGGTGTACTGGGAATCACCCAGGTTCATTACTGTACAGTCTGCGTATTATTATCTAGAATACGCCGATGTGACGCTAACCATATTACAGCTTTTTCTTTCCCTTGTTTCATTGAATTTCTTGGAGTAATTCATTTGAAGAGAATATGTCTTGTACAGATTGCACTGGGTTCATTTTTGTGTTGAATACGTGAAATAAAACTTCATTAAATATAACTCACATATTAATTTGTAATAATCTTATTCGTAACATGTATATGTAAGTGTGAAAACGTATGTGCGTGCGTGTGTGTGTGTCAAAAAACTACTCAACTGACTTTAACAGGCAATACTTCATCCACGACGAGAAGAACAAATTATTCTGAAGGGAATGGATCTAAAGAACACTTCCTAATTTTATTCATAAATAACTATGAAAAGATTTAAAGGCTTTAAAACGCCCATGAATGGAATAAAGTTATGGTATGGTGCACAGAGTCGTGTGATAGGGTAAACCACTGCACAGTCATAGCCGCTTATAGTCTACGTTCCACTGGTGTACAGATGAACGAAATTTAGGTAATAGCACTGTTCCTTCAGGAACTGTTTGTGTGTAAAATTATTAGTTTGGTTTTTAACCAGATTGGGCAGTTCCATAGTATTTAAATAAGTATAATTCTCCAAGAAGGAATATCAGTCTTTGTTTTCTGGGTTTACGAACTGTGTATTAATAGTAAAGTCATCAGCTGTTAATGAAAGTGCTATGAAACTAATTTGGAAGTATAAGTATAGCTACATAAACATCGATCGTTTCTCTAGCGGTCTGAAACTCCGGTCCAGTAAGCTGATTTCCAGTTCCCTTTATTTTTAATAGCATCTGCATGGTTGGCCTGTGCAATTTCAAGCAGGATTGCAAAATGATTGCCGAAAGCAGTGTCGTTGACTATATCAGGGGAAATCACAGAAATCAATTCTGCGAAAGTGCTACAACAATCTTATCACCTGTAGCTTTCTTAGAATTTGGTAGTAATACATCAGTTTCTAAGAGTGATTCAACAATTTTCCCCCTTTGAGTTGGTATTTCGGTTTTATAAGCCATTGCGGGCTATGAAGGCGCCTAGCAGAATGTTAAGTTTTGGTAACTGATTAGCTAATTCCTTCTGGGGTCGTAGATAAATAGATTGGCTATTTGTAAATAAATACTGCAAAAGTATATTGCAATATGTAATACAATCTAACTGCTGTTTGGAATGCAGAATAATTGCTTATTTTTGCTTGTTCCATTTACACCACTTTAACTGAAGTGGTCATATCGGCAGCCGTTCTCTTTTGAAACATATCGAAGGTGTTAACTCGTATTCGTTGGGTTTTAATCATTAGATCACGCACACATTTGCACTCCCATTCATACTTCCAGACTCTGGGGAAGATGAGGAATTATCTTGGTCGGAGAAAAATCCCCACCACCACCGCCGGGAATCGAACCCGGGAACCCTAGCACGGCAGGCAGGAGGTTCTTCTTTGCTTACTATTAAGTTATTGTTAATATGGAAAGCTACCCTTCCAATGAATCGGAGATTGCGTTATTTTAATAGTATGCAGAATGTGTTATATTTATTGCAGGATTATTTTTACAATGTGTGTCCTGTAAGCAAATGGTTTTATAATGGTAACTTGTGCAGGGATTTAAATTCATTTAAGTTCCACTAAAGCAGAATAGACGTCAAGCAAATAATTTAAATTTGAATGCTGTCTGTGAGCGACTCGTGTTTGTCAAGTGTTGTACAGGATGTTAAGTTAGCAAGAAAAGCTTTTCCAATTCTGGTGTTCTATTTTTAATCAATTTATCATTTATCATTACAGTGCGAATGAGGCTTTTAAAGCATTTTCTGTAAGGCCCTAGATGCCATCTGTGTGTGAACAAGCTCTTTTGAGAATGCCTAATGTTCATATTGAACTCTCATAACAGCTTTTCAAGCTATGAGGAAAGTCAGATGATGCTAACAGTAGTTGCTTACCAACTTCATCTGTTCATATAATTATTAATATTTAAGTGATAACTTGGCGTAAAGTATGAGAAAACAGGATATCTTAAAGTGTTTTTGGTGCATATTAGCAGGATTACGCACAGCTCCTCGGTGTACTATAACACGCATCTTGTGTTGTAGTGCAGTGTATGGAGCGTAGAGCTCTGGTTCCCGACTGTGGAATTCGTCGAGGATCAATCTTAATCCATGGCGTTGCGGATTTTAAGTTATGGGTAAGGAGAGCGAGAAGCTGCGACAGGTAGCAATGCTGACTAAGAAAGCCATAATTTCAAATGGGGAATCTGAATCACCATTTCAGAAATAAACGGTCTGAAAGTTACTCTAGAAGTTAAATTATAAAACAAGTGGGGAAGGCTAAAAATGAGGTAAGTATAAACAAAACAAGATTACCATCAACTGTTACATAATATCAAGTAAGAGTAACCTTGGCTGAACAGAAGCTAACACACGCAGGTTGCCTCCCACTGTAGATGTTACAGAAAGTACAAGCTAATGAGAGAGGGAGGGAGAGAGAGACCACTTTCTTATGAAACGGGTGTGACCTCATAGCCTACTATACGCTTCATGATTTTTCCTATAACATGGAAAGTGTTATGAATGCCCCAAATGTCTGTGTCGCCACAAGGTTGCTGCTACTTTTGTACTGAAATAACAAGAGACTGGCGTCGACCCTTTTACCTACAAGTAGATAACCCCGCGCCATCCTTAAGTACAGTATGGACCTAAAAGTTCTAAACGAACGACCTTAGGGGAAAGGGTTACAATTAGCGCCTTCTTTGTGTATAGTGAAGTAAACTTAGCAGGTAAATATTTAACCACGGAAGTCAAACAGCTTTCGTTTTTTACTTTCTTTACAAATTACGTACAACGAGAGAGAAAAAGAAAGTGAGAGTAAGAGAATTAAAGTTCTACTCTGTTGATTCAAAAACGTATTTTAGAAAAATATCAGTGACTCCGTCTGACAGCGGGGAGAGGGGGATGGAGAAGGGCCAATGCAAGGCAAATATTTTCAAAATGTCTACGTCCAAACAAACCTTTACATGGGATATCTAGTTTTTATTTTTCACGAGTATTTTTATTAAGATATATGCTTGATATACTGATATAACAATAAAATCTTGAATTGTTTGCAGTCAACAAGTAAAGTGCTTCATTCTCAATGAATGAACTGTAAAACCGGGAAACTGTGATAGTAACAAATACACTATTAGGAACATAGGAAACTCATAAAATTTATGTCGAATTGTTTTTCTTTCATACTACTAGTCTTTTACGAAATGTTTGTTTTGCATTATCCATATATCACGAGGTTTAAACACGCAATTTGCATTTCTTAGGGTTGGTCATTTAATAACAGAAATAGGCTTGTGATATGAGTTATAGTGAACTTTCGGAAACTTTA
Organism: Mantis religiosa; assembly: GCA_030765055.1. Lineage (NCBI taxonomy): Eukaryota > Metazoa > Arthropoda > Insecta > Mantodea > Mantidae > Mantis > Mantis religiosa. The sequence continues at coordinate 45,959,131 of CM060949.1, read as the reverse complement.
TATTAATCAAATTAATATGTGTAGCCACATTTGAACGTATTCCTATGAAAACATTTAGCGTGGCTGTGTAATGGTAGAATGAACCTATGTGTTCTAAGAAAGCATAGGGACGTTCTTTGTGGGGTTCTCGCCATTCCAACTTTTTTCTTGCTTCCTTTTGACTCAATGTGGCAAACCAAGTTACATGTGGAATTTCTTTGCAGTTTACATTAATTACGTTATTAAAGCAAAGTTGAATTTAAACTAAACAAAAAATAAAGGAATGACACAAAATGTCAAGATTTGTGCCTTTGGTAAATAAAGTCGAGCTATGGCCTCCTAGACTTTCATTGGAAATGAAACAGATTTTAAGACGAGTTATTTGCTTCAAAATGTTTGGATTTTCACAGTTATCTGCCCTATATTCTCAAATCATTCAAATGAATCGATTCCGAATTTATAATTTTGCAAAGGATGACTCTGAAGTACGTGACAATGAAGAACATCGAAACTATCCTTTAAAGTTTTCTTTATTCCCAGAGTCCAATGGTCTCATTTTTAAATTATGTATTATCTCAAGAGCTATATACCGAACCTTACTAAAACAATATAGTACGCAGGAGTTTCCAGGAGGCCGTGACAAGCAAATGATTTAAAGTTCTCAGTGTTTCTCCGATAATTATCAATACTGTGCAGTGGAAAGATGTTCTCCATATATAAAAGATAAGTAGATTGTGTTCTTTCTCGTTTGTTAATAATTAGACGAGTATAATAAGTGGATTAATAAGACACTATTAAAAGTCCTTTGCTAACCTCAAACTTGCCATTTCGTACTGCAAACTATTGTTAAATAGTACACCTTCTGAAGCAATAGCAACTGCTGAGTACAGCAGCCTACCGTCTCACAACGTTAACGCAACCTTTATAAATGACAGCACTTCAAGAAATCTCATCTATGCTTTAATCGCCCAGTCTTCTCCCAAGAAAGAAATTATCATTGACTACCATGACAGACTCACCATCAAAGACTACGCTCTGGCTGAAAGTAAATTAACTGACCCAAGTAATATAAAGTTTATCTCACGGATCTCCAGTTCCAGGATATGCATATACCTAACGTCATCCAAAACAGCGGAATCTCTGGTTACCAAACATACTAAAATAAACAGCTCTGTCCTCTAATTACTCCAAACAAAAGAATCGTTCTTTAAAATGTTTGTCCAATTATACCAAACTCACTCATAAGACACGCCTAGATGCATATGGAATTAAACGAGTGTCAAACTTAACCTACACAAGAGCTGGCATCTCTGAACCAGGACTTTCCCATATCCTTAGTTTCCGGCGTCAGTTTTATACGCCACCCACTGATGTGGAGAAATTGCCTCCTAGCATACAAATCCTGTATGAAGGCAATAAATATTGGATATACCCAACATCAGACACCCCTACCCGCTTCATCTGCAAGCAGGAAGGTCACCTTGCAAAACATTGCTGTGAAGCTTAAGGTATACATTAAACTAATCCTAAGGACTAAAGCAAACATATTTTTCCAGAATTGCCTAAGGTTACCAACAACCTTCAGGACCACCTCCTTTCCCCTCCTAAAGGAAAAATCACTGAACAGCAGGAATCACCTAACCTTACTTCTACCTCTGAGCCCATTCCGCCATTTCAAAACGAATGCAACAATTCTCCAGAACTTATGCTAATGGGAACACAAACAAGATCTAAACGACCATTATCATCCAGTACTACTGATACAGAAGTTAACTCCTCGCAAGAAGATACTCCTTCTGTAAAAGAGGTGCTTCACACCCCCAGTACTAAGGCTAAAAAGGCTAAGAAAACCAAAGAAATGATTTTTTCAATAGCTGAATCTCTCAGTCCAATTAAAAACTTTATCGAATCAGACACCCACAATTATGAACTAAACTTCAATCAGTTCCAAAGCTTTATGGAAAATAGTGTTGGAGTAGAAAACATCAGTCCCTTAGCTTTGAAATACACTTCAAAAGCTCTAGTGAACACAATGCAGAAACTCTATTCGTATTATACAGAGCGCAGTAAAAAAAAAAAAAAAAAAAAAAAAAAAAAAAAAAAAAAAAAAAAAAAACTGCTGGAATACATTAATCAGTTCTACAATGGTTCTGAGCAAACAAAACCTAAGTATTCAGAAAACTAACCGCCAGTGACATTGCACCAAATTCCATAAATAAAACTAAAATATGAATAATATACTACAATGGAATATTAATGACTTCCGTGGTAATTTCGAATATCTTAAACTCCTAATTAGTAAATTTAACACTACAATTATGTGCATTCAAGAAACTAATTTCAAAGGAAACTATGTTGCATCCTTACGAGGTTATACACAGCATCACAAAAATCGCAAGGACTGTCTTCATGCTAGTGGCGGCGTGACCTATGTTAAAGATAGACCCGAATCAATGATATACCAGAATGTCCTACCGAAAACATCCAACCAATGTTTACAGGCTAACTCACAAAAACAAAAACAAAAAAATGGCATTTAAATCTAACGTAAGCAAATGCACTGAAGAACATGACATAAAAATGTCTGTTACAATGCCTAGAAAGTTTCATTGTCTTCCACCTAGGAGAATGCCGACTTTTCAACTATATCTGAACATCACAGCTTATAAACCTCATACAGACGCATCTACCTATAAACATTTGTTTCAAGAAATAACTAATATCTACCCTAACCATACATACATCTACTGTCCGGCCGCTGTATCTTCGGCTCTGACATTTAGTGGCTGCAGGAGGTGGAGGGGGAAGGTTACTAGTACCAACATATAATAATGAGTAATTGAAAGCATATCGTCAGAATTATCTTTATGAGAGTATAGGAATCTATTAGCTTCAAAACATTGAAATACAACTTGTAATTTCATTATCATGCAAGATATTCTTTACAGCATCACTCCATTCAAATATTTCGTTCACACCTTTCACGCACACCAACTGCTTCTGTTGGTGATACTGGGAGTCTGTACATCCGATGTCGTGGTCAGGAAGCTAAAACTGTCTGCTAGCGCCAATCAGCGTTGTCGCTGGTAGGCGTGGCTCCCGAACCCAACACCGTGTTGCCAGCTTAAATTTGTTTGAGCCACATGGCCTAATAGAGGCTTGCGCTGGTGAACTTTCTTTGGTATAATTTTCGTGCGTGAACTCCGATGTTTAGTGTTCGTAAGTCCTATTATTATCGCTATTATAATAATATGGCTACTGGTTCGTGAAATATGCAAATACATGAAATATTTAAAATACGCATTGTTCCTCTGCTTGAAATTCCCGCTCAAGAACTGGCAACAGCCCGCTTCCCCCTCTCGAGAAATGTCAGAGCCGCAGATAGAACGGCCGAGGTAAAGTCTGTCTATCCAACGCAAGTGCAGGGCGGCCGCTTTCTTTGACAACCCCTCATAATCGTTTTACAACATGGACCCTCCTCCTGACGGTCCTTTCTACAATGTTGCAACATTTTAACATCACCGTCTTGCACCTAATGAAACAGAACAACTGGAAGTTGGAAATTTGGCAACTGAGACTCCACGCGGAGTAGACATGCAACTGTCATTTTCAACAAATGGGGGCGGCTATTGGTCCCCAACGCCAGTGTTCCATTTCTGAAGTGTGGAGATAGATTTATGACGGTCATTAGTGGAGGGGAGGGTCCCGTCTTCTTAGGTTCCTTTGACTGGGAACTGCACACGCATTGGGTAAACAGACTTTATACACTGATGGTTCCAAAACGAATGACAGTGGATGCGTTGTACTTACCCCGGATAAAACTTCCTAATCATTATTCCATATTCTCCTGCAAACTTTCTGCACTTAAGCAAGCTTTGGCATACATAATCTAATCTAGTGAGAGTAGATTTCTTATAATTTCTGATTCCTTAAGTTCTCTCCAAAGTCTCAAAGAGACCGATCAATTTACCTTCAACTACTTCAAGATATCCACAGTCTTTATTTCATTTCTCTAAATGAACATAAAATTGTTACTTACATGTGGGTCCCTTCACATTGCGGCATTAAGGGAAATGAAGAAGCGGACAAAGCTGCTAAAGAAGCAAGTCAACTCACAGACTTAGATGCACAACAAAAAGTAGTACCTTATCAGGATATTACAAAATGCTTCTCCAGAGTAATAAATACAAAATTGAAACATCTGGAATCAATCGCCTCCAGAAAAGTTACATACGGTAAGGAAAGGGGGCGCTAGCTCTTCCCCTGTCTACTCTCTTAGCAGGAAGGAGCAGGTGATTGATTATCTCACGTCTCCGAATTGGTCATACAATGTTAACCCACTCATACCTCCTTAGCAAAGGCCAGCCACCGCAATGAGAAGTCTGCAACACCGCCTCACAGTAAACCATCTCTTTACAGAATGCAAGGAATACGTTTCACGACAGCTTCATCACATCACTGGAGACAAACTTGTATACGAAAATCTAATTGTAAGGATACCAATTTAGAATATACATAAGTTAGTATGCAACAAATTGATTGTCTAAATACTACTGTTCTACTGACTGTTGTTATTTATTGTTTTTGTTTAAATAATTGAAACCAATTTATTGTATACACTGTATTATACAAAATAGTCGCCATATGACCTAGTTGTTAAAGCGACTCTAAATAAATTAAATTTTAATATGTTACGCCAACAGCAACTGAGTTTCTGCACTAAATGGAAAGTGTGCCAAACAAAAGGCACAAAATCATCTTGCTAGTATGCCAGATTTTGCAGTATTTGTGCTTTTCTGGGGGAAGTATCTTCTATCTGGACATCATTTAGCTGACAGATTGACACGCTACGCCGAGTTTCTTGCTATACCTGCTTTTTGAACACCTAACAGTTTTGCTTCTTTGTTAAAAGTCTCGATACTTGACATATCATAATTTTTCTATTTTAAAAATTCAATCTGGGCTGACTAGCGATATTGAACTCTATGTACAATTTCGGGTTTGGTGACATTTTACACTGCCTCGTGTGAAATATATCGATATAGATGTCTTATATTAGAAGGAATGAGTTTTAAAACTCCTAAATTCACATGACTCTATCCACTCTTACAGCTTACCGATTACACAAAAGTCATTCAGAATTAGCAGAACGTATGGCTATTTTCTGCAAATTCAATATCCATATTTTAGTTGTCATGCATTTTAAATACGCCAGTTTAATCAAATCAGGGATATTTCAGTCTCACAACCTTGAAAGACTATGAACTTAAAATACCAAGGCATTTAACCAACTTTTCGATTTTCATCAATTCTGTTTATAGACACATACACATCTCAGAACCGCAAAACGTCTATTTCCGGTGAAATCTCGTTATTGAATGTTTGGGAAGAATATAATACACTTCCTGTTGTAGCAGAGCCAGTAAAAATTATTTTATGTGATGCATTCATATGACTTTCCATTCATTCAGACTATTCTTACAACGGCTTATTCTACTACCTGATAATACAGTTACAAACTTTCATTAGGAGGCTTATACATTTCGTTGTAGATAAAAGAACACAGTTAACACGATAATCAACGATTTTAAAAAGTCAATTTCAATGAAATGGGTTTATAATGTTCATGTTCTGGCGTGATCATTAATGAAACAAAAAGGGGAGGGCAGCCTACAGTGACCTTATAAAAAAGTATATCTAAATATCTTAACATTCATGGTAGTTGCATAAAAAGATCTCTCAAGGAGTTAACACAAAAAGAAAGAGCAAATGGTATTCAACAAGATCTACATTTGTCTATCTTTAACGGTTTACCACTAAGGTATGCAAAAGCCATTCAAAATGAAGAGCACATACTTCAAAGACATATCTTAAACATGTTATTGCAATCAAAATTGTAAGTCATTTTAAGAAAGAAAAAAAATAAAGAAAATTAACTATGTAAAATGTAGTTTAAAATGGAATGATTCTTTTTAATTGCATCCTTAGAAGATAACGAATTGGCATTGCATTTTAGAGTTACGTTGCTCACAAACGCGTAAACACTTTGCTTTAAAAGTGCAATTTTAACAAAACTTCGAAATCGAATTTTCGGGTGGAATGCAATGTCTTCTACAGGAAAGCAGCGGAATAAATACCTTTGAGTACCCTGCCCCTTTAAATACGGTATTTCTTTGATTTGCTCATTATGGTGTAAACTTTTAATCACACAATCAGTCTCTCACAGTACAGTATGTGAGCAATCAACGGTCCCACATGTCATGACGCACGTGCGTTACTCACTCGTGACAGACATTTAACTGAGTCATCCCCCAAGAAGGACTTGTGGTTTGGCCAAGCTGGCGTCTCACTTTCCATACGCCATTCTTCGATTTATGACGTACGCAAAGCATTCTCTGAAACGGTTAACTGCTAATGGAATTTGGCTCACATATTGCACATGTTGACTACTGTAATGTAATAATTAGGGACCCCGGACTTTTCGAAAATTCATACACGCATATGTAAATGCATATTTTGTTGGTTAGTGCACATTTAAAGGATAAAATAAATGCATCATTTGGTATTTATTTACCTTATGTAAGATCGATTACCTGATATTTCTGAATAAACCGAACAATTTAATGAATCCATATGTCGCACATCCCTGGCACCACAATAGCATTGCTATTTTTAAGAACATACTTTCAGCCTGACAATACATTCAAGTAGTTAGGCGCTGCAGATCCTTTCCACTAAAAGGATTTCTAACATTCCTTTCAGTGCCTCTAATATTTTGTGTCGATAGGAAACGTGTGCTAGCCTGTTAATGTATTCATTTACTAATAGTGTGGCATTTTGTAAAAATGCCTAAAGATAAGGACCGCAGATTCTTCTTAATTAAACAATGGACTTCAAGTAATAGTGACTATTCAAGTGACGACGATGTGCTGTTTTGTCAAGTGTGTGAGAAGGATATAAAATGTGATAAAAATTTCAACTTGAGCAGCATTCAAAAACAGCGGCACATCTCAGGTCAAAAGAAAAGGGTAAGAACTTGCAACAGCTACTTTTGACTCAAGTGAAACCACAGTCAGAAGGCAATGCATTTTATGCTGACCTCTGTAAAGCCTTTGCATCGAGTAATATTCCGTAGCATAAATTAAATAATCCTCATCTACGATCATTTCTACAGAAATATTGTGCTGGACAGAGGATACCGTACAAATCCACCCGTAGAAAAAATTACTTACGTTCGCTACATGCCTCTGTTCTGGATTCAATACTATCTGACATAAGAGGAAACAACGTCTGGATATCGGTAGATGAAACAACTCATTAAAGTGGTCCATACATGGTGAACTGCATAGCAAGAAAATTATGTCCAGAAGAACCCGACAAACCTCATTTACTTGCATGCAAAGTATTAAGAAAACCAACCACAGCACTATTGCAAGATTTGTAAACGGTTCCTTGCGTCTTCTGTGGTCTACTGAATCGGAGAGCAATTGTTACAGGATGCGTGTCTTAGTCATAGAAGCAGTTTCACATTTTGTTAAAAGCTGGCCAGTCTCTTGCATCATTTTTTCTTAATTTTATCCATCTCACGTGTTCAGCTCACTAAATTGCAGAAGACATAGGCACTCTCTTTCCATATCCCGTAGGGGAGGGGATCCGTCCCCTTCAGCTGCCGTGGTGCGGGCGCTGCGGACCCTTAGCACTCGTGGTACCTCTGACGTTACTAGAGGAACCTCGGGCCGAACATCTGAGCCCCTCCTTCGGAAGTTGTTCGGATTGGGATGGCTTCGAGGGGGCAGTGTGTTCCCGATACCCGTGGGAATCGGGTACGTCTTCGGACGGGGTTGAGGGAAGCCATTAAGTCTCCCGGGTACTAGCCTGCAAAGCTAGTAGAAGGTGTGCTAGATCACCAGGCGGCCTCACCGAGGTTTTTCGGTAGTCTTCACCTTGAGTGTTGACGCGCGTAAGTGGTGTATCCACTTCCATCCCGTCTTGTCCCTAGGACCAGATGGGGGGGCGGCTTGTTAGTCTCTAGGTCTTGCCCTATGGAAAGCCCCACGGAGGACGCCGAGCGCCCTTTGGGACAGCTCGGATACTCCCTGGTCGAAGGAGGCCCGGGTCCTGTTCCTACGGGTTCAGGGCTAATGGGAGTAGAGCTTCTGCCCTCAACGTGTCAACTCTCTTTCCATAGTTAAAGTAATATTAAGCGGAAAAAAAAGTATTTCTAAAAGCACCTGCTCAAAAAACGTCTGCCTCAGGTCTCTTCCGCCGGAACCAGCTCTCACAAGAACTTGGTTATCTGCAGTGTTATTCTACCAGGAGAACTTCAATCCAGTGAAAGCTGCAATCACAAGTATTGATGATACTTGTACTGCATGTGTCGTGAAACATAAATGTGAAACTGCACATCTAGATATAAATTTTATCCATGCACATTATTCTTCTGTTTCAAAGGCTATTAAGGGTCTAGAAACTCGCGGTGTACCCATACACGAGTCTGTTCAATTGACTGACAAAACAATTTCTTCTTTAAATGTAGTCCCTGGTGAAACTGGGAAAAAAGTTAAAAATAAAGTCAATGCGGTGCTGGACTCAAACCCAGGACTAAAGAAGATTCAAGATATCAACTAGTATGTAAGTGGAATCAGAAAGTCTTTGCCATATGCATGTTCCAAGCAGTCAGTACCAGTGTATAAGTATTGCCCAATCACATCTGTTGATGTGGAACGATCATTTTCAGCGTATAAACTTATTCTGACAATAGAAAATCCTTAACCCCTGAAAACATCGAGAGGCGTTTAGTAACATACTGTGATTCGTTATTTGGCAAGGAGTGACACATGTATTCATGAATTAAAATAAAATATTTACTTTATAGGTGCATAACCTTATATTTCAGTGCATATTTTTATATTTCACTGCACATTTGCATGTATATATTTGATGTTTTTAGTGCTTATAGACCCGTGCCCTAGTAATAATATACACCTCAATGACCTGTAGCTGTAAAAAGTAAAGTTTTCTTTTCCAACTACCTAACTTTCAAACTAATAATAATAATAATAATAATAATAATAATAATAATAATAATAATAATAATAATAATAATAATAATAATAATAATAATAATAATAATAATATAATAATAGTGCTGATGATGAATACTGCAATGACAAATGGTGAATGTGGAAAATTAAATCGATTTTCATTTATGGTCGACCATATGCCACTAATACACTTAGCTGTACCTGAAACGAAGACTGGACTCCGCCTACGCTACGGACGGTATTCGGCACTGAGATACAAACTTAGTCTATTGTTTGATGGATAGAGTCAACATGAAAAATTCAATGCCATGGCCGGGATTTGAACCACGGATCTCCTGGTTTCCGTCCAGTCGCTCTTAACCTTTGAGCTACCATGGCCAACGTGCCTTCCTGACATTAAATTCTCCAGTTGACTCGTATATTTTCCCCGGTAGACCACTAGGGGCTCTCGCATCCGAGATACACCGTTTGTGGCGACTTACTATTGTAAGTACTTAAGTCCCAGGCTTCACCATTTAACTCTTATTATTTTAGTTAATTGATGGAAATTAACCATTTCTCCACACTAGCCGTATATAGGCTAAGATGTTTGATGGATAGAGTCAACATGAAAAATTCAATGCCATGGCCGGGATTTGAACCACGGATCTCCTGGTTTCCGTCCATCTTAGCCTATATACGGCTAGTGTGGAGAAATGGTTAATTTCCATCAATTAACTAAAATAATAAGAGTTAAATGGTGAAGCCTGGGACTTAAGTACTTACAATAGTAAGTCGCCACAAACGGTGTATCTCGGATGCGAGAGCCCCTAGTGGTCTACCGGGGAAAATATACGAGTCAACTGGAGAATTTAATGTCAGGAAGGCACGTTGGCCATGGTAGCTCAAAGGTTAAGAGCGACTGGACGGAAACCAGGAGATCCGTGGTTCAAATCCCGGACATGGCATTGAATTTTTCATGTTGACTCTATCCATCAAACATCTTAGCCTATATACGGCTAGTGTGGAGAAATGGTTAATTTCCATCAATTAACTAAAATAATTAGTCTATTGTACCTATGCCCCAAGTAGAGCCACCCGGTAGGAAGGATGAGGGAGATAAGACAGAGGGCGGCCGTCTCAAGAAGCCATGACACTGCAAAGGCCAGTGTCCCTACAAGATACCAGTTGGAAACTCCCCGGCAGGCCAGAACAAACGGCATCCCACCTTACTGTGGTCCGGAAACAGCCACAGCAGACCGAGTTCGGAGACCGTCCTACTGGAGGAGGAAGTTTAACCAAGATGAGAGATGTAAAATGATAATGGAGATGAAATGGAAGGGGCTGGAAATTTGGGGGGTGTAATTAACCTACCCAGCACTCGCCTGGCGACCAGGGGGTTTCGAAAACAGCCATGAATCAGGTAGGTCACCCAAGGGAATCGAACCCGGACCTCCCGAATGCGGGCCACAGACGAAATAATCGCCTGAGCAATCCCGTTCAGTGTCTGAAACGAAGAATAATCCCACAAAGTATGCATTTCTCCTTCGAAGTGGAATGTGTTACATTCTCATGATTTCCCTACTCACGTTCTAAAAGCTATTCTTATAAATATTCACCTATCTAGTTATTTTAATAAATATAAATAATCATTACATAATTCGTTTTAGGTAAAACAAGCATACATTAGGCCAAAGAGACAGATTTTTTAAGTGGATCATTATGTAATAATTTTGAAATTTTATGATGTTTGCATGACTGGAAGGAAAATAAAATAAAATCTTACTATTACATATATCTGAAAACTCAACATAACAAAGAACATTTCAGAAAGGCTTAGCGTCACAAAAAAATTACAAAAATTGTGTTTAACGAGATATACACATTTTGTGGAGCACAAGTCTATCTCTTACCAATCCATACCAGTCATAAAGACGTCATTCGGAAGTAATACCACTTTATAAGTTATTCCCATAAAATTCAATATATACACTTTATTTATCATACAAATATCTTAAACGTACGGTATTTTAATCTAGATCGTTAAAGCTATTTGTGAGAACATATAAAGTAATAGCATCCTTTCCATGTAAATAGTAGACTGGGGGAGGATTTTCCCCCCCTTTCGTGCTCGGAAGACGAACTTAAATACTAAGTTTAGTGTCCACCAACGTGTGGTTTTGACTTATGTTTACCGAGGGTCACACACTCTCACTCACATACGAAACTTTGCCTAATTCTTTTAATTTATAGAGTATCCAAATTGCATTTCCGGTGAAATCTCGGTGTCAATTGTTGGTTGGAATATAATACTTTCTCTACTTCAGGTAAAGTAGTAGAGAAAGTAAAATCTTCCAGCACTCAAATTAAAAGACACAATACTTTAATTACTAACACGCAAATATAAAGCATGTCACAATTAACGTGCTCTGACATCTTTCAAGACTTAATTTTATACTTTTTAATATTAATATTGTGACTGTGGGTTCGTAAAATTAAAAGTCCAAGTTGCAGAAATTCAAAATGCTCTTTATTTCCGTAGAAACACACTGTTTGTACACCCTTGGCAGCAAGATGACGTAACATAAACCAACACAATATTTCGTCACTTCTGCACACGTAAATAAACAAAAGAGTTTACTTTCAAATCACAGTCCTCGCTTTCAAATCGAGTCCAATTACAACTCAACTGCCATGCCATGCTATGCCATGTGGTGCTGACTGGCTGTATATAGCCAGAAGGTTTTTGCTGCGTGCCCACCCGTTAAGGGTTTTACCGCAGGTAAGGTAGATTTCGGGATGTTGTAGGGTGAAATGTGGGTTTTTAGAATGTTGTTATTTATGAGGTTACAAGATGTACCTTGGGGTTGAAGGACAGGATGCAACACCTTGCACCCTGGTGTCTGGCGATCCGCGGCTTCTTTTATAGCTCCACTCGTTGTCCTAGAAATTTGTGTAACGTTTTCTATCAAGGCGGCACTAGAAAGACGAACCTTCCAGTTATCTATCTTTATCTATTTCCGCAAGCTTTTTATCTCCGCGCTATGTCCCTTTGTGTGCCCGGGCCGCGCCAGTCGTAACAATGGGTTCGCGACAATATGTGTGGAGTTCATAAAATTATTTTGGCTGCATTTGCAGAGCAAAATTTTATTTGGCAGGATACCAGAAACGAGTCGCTGTGAATTCCTACAACTTTGTAGCAGGTAAAAATGAGAAATAGATATGCGTATGTTAATTCCTACAAATTAGTTGATTGGTAAACCTGTTTATTTAGTAACAAGCGGTCAGTTACCCTACTCACAGTCAATTGTCAATAGTCTGCCGTGGCATACATGCCTACATCACCATGGAAGTTTATAGTAATTTGTTTACTTTTATTAAACGTTTCTGAACTTCGTTAATGTCTCACCTTTTACCACATAAATGTATTTCTCCGTTACTTTAAATGTTATCTCAGTAATATTGTCAGGCATTTAAATTTTCTAGTAAATCCACCAGTAACATTTTAATGTCACACACAGAAACGTTAAAAATCAGTCCAATTCAAAATGAATTTATTTATTGACAAGGGGAAAATCTCAAACACATGTCAATTTAATAATATAGCTTTCTCTTTGTTAATATGGCTCCTATAATTTTGCTACCGAGAACAATAAACCAACAATAATAAATCGGCGAATATCGAGGGTACAGCGTAATTTTCTCCTAATTCAATTGAGGCTTGACTTTGAATCTTTTCACGAACTGGGTTTTCTTCCTGGATGATGGAGACACCGAAAACTTTTGCTCAGGTTACTGCCACTCCGGCGCAAACTGGCAAGCAACAACAAGTAAGGAAAGCGTTACATAATAAAAAACATGTTGTTTTCATCTCAGCCAAAAATGACATGAATATTAAAGATCTACAAGAAACAGTTACTAAGAATTTGAATCCTGTTAAGAATAAAATAAGAATTTGTAGTTTGAGACCAGCGGGCAAAAATGTACTAATTGAAACAGAAACAAAAGAAGATATTGAGAAAGTTATAAACTGTAAAGAGTTATTGGAAAAAGAATTGAAGATTGAAGAGCCGAAGAAAAGAAATCCACAAGTTATCTTGTATAATGTTTTGAAAGGTGTATCAGATGAGGAGTTACAAGAAAATATTTATGAACAAAACTTCATAGACGAGATGACGAAAGAAGAGTTCAGTGAACAGTTTGTTTTAAGATTTAAGACTGGTCCGAGAAATAGAGCTACAGTTCATCATGTGGCCGAAGTTTCTCCAATATTGTGGAAAAATCTCATTCAATCAGGAAGAATATATGCAGGTTTTCAAGCGGTAGCAGTAAAGAATTTCATCTCTGTACCGAAATGTTTGAATTGCTATAATTATGGTCATGTCAAGAAATCCTGTAGGGAAAATAATAAATTGTGTGGAAAATGCGGAGAAATTGGACATCTGAGGAATGAATGTGAGAAAAGAGAAGAATGTTGTATTCCTTGCAAGAGGAGAGGCAAGATTTGCGGAGGCAAGGGGAATTGTTCAACTTATAATATGATGTTAGAAAGATTTGTTTCCCGAATTGATTATGGTCAACAGTGAAGAAAATATTAACTTACCAATAAAGAAGAATAAGAAGAGGAATACAAGAAGGAATGTTGAAATAAATTATGATGAAATAATATATGAAAAAGTAGGCGAAGAACAGGAAAGAAAGGAGAATGTTCAAGTTGTAGACGAAGTTGAAGAAGTTGAGTTTGTGTTTGAGAAGGATAGAGAACAGGGAGAATGGTCGTTAATAAATCAAAAGGATACGAAAGAAAAGACCGAAGAGTTTAATATTAAGGAAATTTATAATGATTTTGAAAAAACATTGAAGTTAAGTAGATTAGAAGAACCCAAGACACTAATTGCGGCATTAAGATATATTACAAGAAGAGCTCATGAAAATGGTGATAAAATTATGATTCCAGTTCCAAATGCAGTTGAAAGGATGGATTCAAGAACAAAAAATCTACCAACAGATCTAGAAGAATTAATGTTGTTGTTAAATATTGTTTCTGAGAGAAGGGGAGAGATTCAGGATTAAATAGATCGGAGATTGTTAAAAAAGATGTCGTAAAGGATAATGTAGTAAAAACCGCCAATTTTAATCCTAGCTTTAAGCCAGAAACAACGTTTTATAAGACCAATGCACAAAAAATTCCAAATAAATCTAATAAATCGGAAAATATTATAGCAACATGTTTATCAGCTGTAAACACAAATAAATCTATAACTTCTAAACAAAATAAATATAAAATAGCCCAAGTAAATAAATTTAAGGACAATATAAGAAGTTTCAATCATAATATGGCAAAGGAAGTAAATGAAAATAGAGAGAATTTCGCAAAAGTAAGAAGAGATGTATTTGGTGGATTAAATTTAGGAAGTAACTCATGGAGGAAAGCTTAAGAATTGCACAGATAAATGGGCAAAGAAGTAAATTGGTTATGGCGGAAATAAGAAAAATTGCAGAAGAATTAAAATTAGATATTATCTGTATTCAAGAACCGTATGTGGTAAATTCCAAAATTCCATATATGCCGTTAAGATCCCGACAAATCTTATCTCAGGAAAAGGCAATGGCAGCAATAGTAATTTTCAAGCAAGATTTGCAAATAGTAAACATAGCGCAATTTCTGGATACGCATGTTAATTGCATTGAAGTTATAACAAAGTATGGAAGTTTTATATTGGCAAATTATTATTTTTAATATAGTTTGGATATTGAACCCTTTCTATATAAATTACAAAATATTCATAATAAATTCAGAAATAAAGAAATCATGCATGTATGTGATTGTAATGCAAAATCAACTTGGTGGTTCAGTAAAAGACCAGATGAAAGAGGGGAGAAACTGGAAGAACATATCTCGGAATTAAATTTATATGTAATAAATAAAGATGGTAATCCACCAACCTTTCAAAATAGAGCAGGTGCTGAAGAAAATATAGATATTACTTTAGCGTCAGCAACAGCGGAGAAGAAGATTAGAAATTGGTGGGTCACACAGGGTCAGACCACAAGTGATCATAATTTGATTTATTTTGATTATATATTGAATAGGGAAGTAATTCAAGAAGAACATGAAATAGAATTACGTTATAATTATAAAAGAGCAAATTGGGATAAGATGAAGCAAGTATTTAAGGATTTAAATTTACAGTATACGGGAATATCAGTGGATTTGGATGCAATAAATTTAACACAAGCAATAAAAGTAGCAGTATCAAAATCCGTTCCAAAGATAACAATTTCTAATAATACGGATAAAATAAAATGGACAGATAGATTGCAGAAGCTGAGATCGTTAGCAAGGAAATTAAGAAGAATATATCAAAAATCAAACATACATACGGAAAGAGAAGAGAACTTAAAGAATTATAGGGAGGCCAAACAAAAGTATAAACAATTATTAGAAGACACCAGAAAACAACATTGGGAACAGTTCGTTGAAAATAATTTAAAACAAGATGTCTGGGGACAACCGTATAAAATTATTATGGATAAAATTAAGAAGCCAGAAATCTTAACCACATTAGATAAGGGTAATGGGGAGATGACAGAAAGTGGGAAAGAATCGGTGGAATTGTTATTACATACGTTATTGCCAGATGATAAAGAGGAAGAAGATGATGATATTCATGTTGAAAAAAGAAACCAGATGATGTTGCAGTATACAGGAAATCCTGTTTATCCCTTTGATATTACAGAAATAAAATTAATTCTGCAGAAGTTAAAAAAGAAGAAGGCACCTGGTCCAGATGGTATTATAAATGAAGTCTTGTATAATCTACGAGAAGAAATTGTCTTGTTTTTGTGTTTCTTGTTTAATGATTGTTTGGCAAGAGGGAGATTTCCAAACTTGTGGAAGGAGGCAAAGGTTGTAATTTTGTGCAAAGGAGCAGATAAGGACAGAACGCAACCAAAATCTTTCAGACCAGTATGTTTATTAAATGCTATTGGCAAGATCTTTGAACAGTTAATATATAAAAGAATAATGGAAAATAGGTTGATGCTGGGTATGAATAATAAACAATTTGGTTTCAGAAAGGGATATTCAACTGAGGATGCAATATTAAAAATTCAAGAAACAGTGTCAAAAAGCCAAAAGAATTATGTAATTGGATTATTTGTGGACATATCGGGCGCTTTTGATAATTTATGGTGGCCGTATTTTTTCGGCATTTTAAAAGACAAGAAATATTCAAGTACTATTTATAATTTATTAAAGGATTATTGTTCCAATAGAGAAGTATTCATTGGTGGATCAAATTTTGAAACTAGGAAGAAGATAACCAAGGGTTGCCCTCAGGGTTCTATCTTGGGGCCCCTCTTTTGGGATATTTTATCAGAAGATTTATTAGAACTACTGGAAAGAGATCATAAGGTTTTGGATGTAATAGCGTATGCTGATGACATAGTCATAATGATGGATGGACAGAGCAGACTAGAGCTAGAAAATAAAGCAAGAGAAGTTACAAATACATTATCAAATTGGTGTTTCAGAACAAAACTAAAAATTGCACCAAACAAGTCAAATTATGTGCTTTTTAAGGGAAATTTAAAGCGGGATCCTACAGTGAAGATAAATAATCAGAACATTAAACGGGAAAAAGAGATGAGATATTTGGGTATCATGATAGATGAAAAATTTCATTTCAGAAAACACACGGAGTATATTAGGCAGAAAACAGAGAAAATAATGCTTAAGCTAGCAAGAATAACCAATTTAAATTTTGTACTTCCATTGCGTAACATACAGATATATCATAACACCATTTTTGCTTCAATTATGACGTATGCGGCAGCAGTTTGGGCAGAAAGGATGGATGATGTACAAATAAGAAGATTGTTGAGAAGAACGCAAAGAAAAGTATTATTACGTCTGACAGGAGCTGTAAAAACAACACCAACTATGGCATTGCTAGTAACAACGGCCATTTGGCCGATTGATTTATTAATAAGATTGAAGGGCGCAAAATTTTGGGCGAAAAAAGGAAACTTAGAAAAAGTTTATAATATAACTGGAGTCAGAACAAACAAATCTTGGGTGATTAAAAATAGTTTAAAAGATAAATGGCAAAAAGAATGGACAGACAGTCTAGAAGGTAGAAGAGTGTTTGAAATTTTTCAGAACGTCAAAGAGAGACTAAAATTGAATTTTATTCAACCAACAAAGGGATTTATACATTATATAACTGGACACGGACCTTATAAGACCTATTGGAAGAAAATCAATAAAACTGAAAATGATATATGTGAATTATGTAACAAACAAGATAATCCTGAACATGTAGTATTTGAATGTGGAAGATATGCAATTCACCAACAAGAAGAGAGGCATGCGCTAGCAGGATATATCGTATATGACATAATTCGAGATCAACAATTGGTAAATAAATTACAAGTTTTGACTAACTTTGTAAGTAAGAAAGCATGGGAGGTAAAAATATTCAAAGGAGAAAGAGTTGATAATAGGCGAAGAATAGTACAAGATCCAAGAAGGAGTTCTAGAATACAAAATAGGATAAGACGGGAAGAATTATTGAATAATCTAACAATGGAGTTGACTGCATGGGCGGCGGAGGGAGAGAGTGATGGCAGAGGCCATGGTGGACTACAGAATTAGTAGATTTAGATATAGATTTAGGAAATAAGGATTTTGTAATTTTTATAATTGTTTTCTTTTGTTTTTTGCTTTTTTGTGTTTATTTCTGTTATTTTATTTCATTTTATTTTTGTAGAGTAGTTTTCTGAGAGATTTGTATAATTATAACATTTGTAAGGATTTTATGGAAAAATAAAGAGAAAATTTGGATATATGCCCCGGTATAGTTGTCTAGGTGCCGGGGTAGAATATTCAGATTTTATTTATTTATTTATTTATTTAGTTTCTCCTACATTTTAAAAGTCAAATTATTATGTAACTGTTAGCTCTAAGCATTCTGACCCTATTTAACAATCACTTAATTCACGATTTTCTCACACACAACATGCTTGCCTCCCTGCAACGTCGTGTAATGCAAGATACGCGCCTGAAAGTTTGAAACTCGCGACCTGCATTCGACCCCTTCATCTGTCTTTAACATTCCCAAGAGCATTTCCATGCAGAAGCCGCCATTACTCCAGCTTTTGGGTCCGTTTGCCACTGCGGAGCTAGGGCCTCGTTGTTCGTCAGAATGCAAGCCTACAAAACTAAACAGTTGGAATTTTATTAGGAGTTTAAAGAAATGTCGCCAAATTCTTCATTAATAGTTCAAATTTCTAATAATTATTACCTTTTACAATCAGCAAGTCGCTACTCGTATTTTTATCGTTATTGCAAAGAATCTGGAATTTCAAAGCCTCCACATAGCGACTCGCTTTAGACGTTTATACTGTTCTTATACCCACCGCATACATTTAAATATAAATGAAAATAAATCTAAATTAACAATAACTGTACTCAAGAATAACTTTTATAAATATGGTTAGCAGAAGAGTGAACAGAGAGAGATACTTGAGTGCAGTACACAGGATTTTCCATTAATTCTTTTTTTTTTTTTTTTCTTTTTCTTTTTAAGTTTCGACGAAACCATTATATCTTGAAGATAATCAGAAAACAAAGTACGGCAACTCTAAGAAGAGGATCTTTTGAATCACGAACATTTTCAAAAGGCGGAAAGATTATAAATGTGCACGTGTTACTGGTTCTTAAACCCCTTTCGGCACAACTGCTGCCAACAAGGGGTGTTCGTTATCGGCAACGAAAAGGGCCAGTTCACACTTCCGCTAACCGAACCGGATATCAGGGTATATCCCCCCCACCTGCGTCTCAAACTTTTGTTATCCTCTGCCTTCAACTCGATGCGCCAAGCTCGGCTATACATTAGACGTTACGACATGCACTGGTATCATGGGGTTGGTGAAAACAGTCCTATATTCACCGCTCTCTTTATCGATCTCTCGAAGAGGGGCGCATGAAACATGTTCCGCTTTTAGTTTTCTGAGAGCAGATTCGGGGTACTTTTAAGTTACTTTAGGACTTTTCGAAAAAGGTTGCCGCCGGAAAGCATTCACACGAGGACTTGATGGATAACTCATTTACGCAGAATGCTTTAGATTACCTTGAGGAAGTGGGGCTGCACAATCAGGACGTTTTATGTAAAATGTAACCTCACTGAATTATCAGTTAAACGGACCCTAACTCTGACGTATTGTGTGTTGATCGCAAGTCTTGTACTTGCAATTCTAAGACGTTAAAGCGAAGTAAAATGAGGTCCTGGGAAAATGCTATTCATATATTACCTTGGATTAAATTAAGGCAATATATATATATATATATATTCCAAAACATAAAATTCCTTACTCTCACCCTCCCGCACCCCCCTATCTCACTCATCGAATTACTTAGTTGAATTTGAATATGTATAGTTTATGGCTTACCATGGATTAGCGACAACTATTTGAGGCTGTCCGTGCTACTGAATGTGATGTAGTTTAATTTCTCATCTTTTACCACTTGAGAGCCTATGCTCTGCAAACAAATTATGTAAAGTACCACAGAAACTTTATTTGTGTGCTAAATGAATTTGAACAAAAAGCCGAATGTTTTAGCAAGATAAATATGTGATACTAAGTTATAAGATACTATGATAAATATGTGAGCATAAAATACATAACTTAAACTACTAACAAGGACATAAGTTATTTTATACATCATGCCTGTGAACCTTTGGACCTTAAGCAGAAACAATTTAGAGAAAGATCAATAAAAGGCATAATTTTTTACATATAATGAAGTTAGGAAAATTTGATTAAGTTAAAGGGAGAGGCCGCTCCGTAGTCCAGTGGTTAAACGGCTCGACTCTCACCAAGGCGGCCCGGGTTCGGTCCCAGGCGACCGCAAAGTGAGGTTGTGCTGGACAACACGGCGCTGGGGCGGGTTTTTTCACCAGGATCTCCGGTTTCCACCGCCATCATTCCCCCAAATACTCCATCATCATCTTTCCTATCATTCATCTCGCCCTCACACTATCATTCACTTCTCTCACACTAGACACCGGGTTGATCACTCATCCTGGTTCTCTATCAAATCCAAAGCTTCGGTTCCTCGGACCCGACCTTAAGGAATAGAGGAACAAGAATCCCCTAATAACGCGGTAAGTGGTATATTAGGGATAAGGTAAAGAAGAATTTAGACAGAGAGAAAGAGAGAGAGTGTGTCTTAAAACACGACTGCTTAATGACATGTACGTATCTTTTTTTATTTCAATTGCTCAGCACAGTTAGTGCTATACAAATTGTGGAGTTTATATATATATATATATATAAAATTAAAGTATACATGGATAGAAGATACCCATATTAGAGCCCTCAAGCAAACTGGTCAGATTAGTGTGAGTATAAATTAAATAACTTCTTCGTTACTTAATAAATAAGCATTATAGAAATAAAATGTCCTGTGGCAAGCGTGCCTTCAGTCTTGGTGCAGCATCAAGGCGACGTCCCAGTTAGAAGAGTAAAGCACCTGATACATAAGGAAGGTGAGCAAAGAATCTGCTTGTCGTTGTAGAGATGTACTCATTAATGCTGACTATGTCCAATTCTCTATGCAGCTGTGCATTCCGGATGTACCACGGGGCGTTCACAGACAATCGTAATATCCTGTTTTGAAACACCTGGAGTTGGTGAATATGAGTAGGTGAAGCACATCCCCATACAGTACTGCCATATAGAAGAAGCGATCGTAGAATACTCTTGTATAGCAGCAGAGTACATTCGACTCGTAAAGAGGATTTGTGGTTGAGGATGGGATACAACTTGCGAAGACGGGCATAGGCTTGATTTAGTTTGCTTTTGATATGTGTACTCCATATCAAACAACGATCAAGATGGACGTCAAGATATTTGACTGCACAATCAGAAGGTAACCAGGGGACTTCGGTGTTATAGAGTCGTATATTTGCCGGAGCAGCAGGCCTGCGCAAGGTGAAAAGCTTAAGAAGACGTTTGCTTGCATTAAGTGCGATACGCCAGCGAGATAACCAGTGCAGGAAAATGTCCAGGGAAGATTGTAGGGTTGCAACGGCAGCTTCAATAGAGAAGTGCGAGGTAAAGATGATTGTATCGTCAGCAAACAGTGCAGTACTTGTTGCAGGAAGTTCAGGCATGTCAGCAGTATATAGGCTGTAAAGAAGAGGCGCAAGGACGCCTTTGATCTCCTTTGGTTTACTTCCATTACTCGTCATTAAAGGAACAGAAAACCTTACATACAACTGAAAAATATATCGTTGTAAGTTTTACTGGAAATGGTGTTTTAAGCCTCATAGGCTCGCTTAAAAAAAAATACGTGCCCCTCCTTCGGCAAACAGAAGTACAAATGCGAATTTAATACTTATGAAGGGCGCCCAAGGACGTAAACTCACATTAATATCCAACACAGCAGTAAGTGAACGTAAAAGCTTCACGAATATAATCAACAGTTGCAGAAGTTTTCTCAAAAGGTTAAGTATGCCTAAATTTAATAGCTTGTATGTGGGTGTAAAGCGCGTTTTTTTAAATCTCAAAATAGTTCCTAATGATTATATCAAAATACACCAAGTATATAAATAATGTGCTTATATTAAGAGGAAATATAATAGCAATGTTTGTTCTCAAAGTATTTTAAAAAATCACTCATCTGATTTGAATCCCCCCCCCCCCTCCCCAATATTGTATAACGAAATCCTTGTGAGTGACGTAGTGCTAGTTTTGTAAAGGTATAAAGATGAAGTGATATTTTCCATACCAGTCCAATTCAATTCTAGGTACACAGATTCCACGAGTATCTTACTCCTCATAAACTGTTTAGCGCTGTTTTGTTTGAGGTGGTTTGCGTTAAACATTAAGATCTTATTACACATAAACAAAAGAATCCCTTCTACGTGTAACTTAATAATAGCGCAGAAAATTAGCAGAACAGAATACTAATATATGTTGCATTCACATGATTCTTATCCATTCACTGTTTCCAAAATCGTATTCTCCTGTGCACTTCTTGTTAATCGAGATAAATCTTCATTACACATTTGGTGTAGCTATAAGAATGATAGAGTAGATAAAGCGGATCGTTATGTGACGACGCTAAAATTCCATGCTTCTTGCATGAGCACGAACGAGAAAATATCAACAGCAACTTACCACTTGAATAAGTATAGGTAGGGGAGACCGGGGTCAGTTGTTACACGGGACAGGTTGTTACACTTAGATTTTGAACTTACCGCCAGATTTGCGGTGTTAATTTTTAGCCAGCTTGTAGCTCCGAGCCTTCCTTCTCGCTAACATAGCTGTCTTCGTTGCAGACATTCTAGGAGAGTGAATGTGTTTTTCTTGTTCAACAGTAATTTTACTCCGTCCGAAAGTAATTGTTGTCGCGGTTAAACCTTTCATTGCACACGATTGAGATTTAATGTTGGATACATCGCACTTTCAGGTATGTAATCATACACATAAGCGTTTTATAAAATGAAACGATAATTATGTTATGCGTTATAGCTTGAGCTATAATGGGGTTAGTTGTTACAACAAAGCGGGGGCAAGTTGTGACAGCGTAACAACTTGCCCCGTACAATTTTTTTCATATATTCCGTCATAATTTGTTTATAAATTTACAGAAAACATGAGGAATTATAAAAGAAAGACGGAGTAGGGCACAGCATCTCAAGAAACATATCCAGAGGCTGCCAAAGAAGTGCTAGCAGGGTCTTCTCTACGAAAGGCTGCAAGTAACCATGGTATCAATTTCATGTCGTTGCATAGATTCTGTATAAAACTAAAAACAAATGAGACTGCTAAATATGCTTTACTTATAGTGCTTAAAATCATAAAAAATATTAAGATAATAGTCATAATAAAAATAATTTCACTATAACTTTTTTCCTTATTTTATGCTTTCAGAACAAAACCAGCCAACTGTGCCTAGTGTGAGGTACAAAATAATCTCGCCAGATCTTCTCCGCCAATCAAGAATTAGAACTTCAAATATATATATCGAGCGTGCTTCAGAGATGTTTTATGGTGTTTCTCCAAAGGAACTGAGAAATCTTGCGTACCAATACGCCATTAAACCGGCCAAAAAACGTGCAAAACCAATGAAGAGGCAAATTTTCTTCACAAATAGGCACAAAGCTGACAAAGGGACAAAAAAAACCAAGAAAATAAAAATGAGTGCCCAAAATGACGACTCTTCCTCTTCTGGAGATGAAGAATGCTTTTGTATTCAGTGCACTGGACCATATTCCGCTTCAAGACCACCAACTAACTGGCTAAGCCGCTCCAAATATTCTAAGTGGGTTCACGATATTGTGCACATTTTGACAACCATTATATTTGCAAAAACTGTAACTTTTAAGTTGTAAAATGTAAGTTCTGCAATGTGTCTCACCCCATTTGAATAATTAAATATAGTTTCCACACATGATGGTGCTTTAATTTTCTATTTGCTTCATTTGTAAAAAATTACCCCAGTAGATGTAACAACTTGCCCCATATATGAGGTACGTTGTTACAATTTCCTTAATTAGAAATATGATAAATACTTGTCAAAATTAAAATATATTTTTTAAACATAATATCGTTATTCAACGAATGTCTTATAAAATGAAATTACGGCAAAATATTTGAAATAGTTTTGGAGAAAAGTGATAAAATAAAAAACTGTAACAACTAGCCCCGGGCTCCCCTCGTATTTAAAAAATCAAACCAATAACACAAAATATTTCGAGGTGGTTAACACTATAAAATATTTACAACAAAGTCATGATAGACGTTGAATTCGTCATGTAAATATCTTAAAGTGTAGTACTTTAATCCAAATTGTTAGTCGTTTTTGAAAAATAAAAAAATAAAGACAAATATTCCATATAAAGCATAGTTTGGTACGATACGCCGGCCCTCGTAGCCATGGTCGCTAAAGCGTATGTCTCTAGTGTTCCGCCGCGTAGAGGGTCGCGGGTTCGAGTCCCGCCTTGGGCATGGGTGTTTATGTGTATAGTGAATATTTGTGAAACTAGGAAAACAGATAAGAAAATAAACGGAAATAATTAAAAATCGGTTAAATAAGAAAAAAAAATAGTATTTCGATGAAAAAGTTCATATTGCATCGCTGAGATGTGAACTTAAATTCAAGTTTTATATTTAACCTTGTATATGAGTTATGTTCACAAATACGTACGCACGTCCTTTCTAAAAATACTTCTGTTTTATTACCAAACGTGCCACAAAGAGTTTCTGTTGTGAAAGTTCGGTATCTAATGTTGGATGGAATTTAATATTTCCTCGTATAGATAATAGGTAAAGAAACTAAAAAAAAAAAATGATTACTGGTTAATTAATTGCACACACTAAATAGAAATACTGACAATATCTTATCGAAAAGATTAAAAACATTTTAATCAACAGGGTCAAATTCTTGATAGATTATCTAAGATTTTTAGTTAGTTTTAAATACTTGCTAGGCTTGATTATGACTACTGACTGCTGAGGATGCATTCAATTCGTTTACTGCTCTAGACTGGCAAGACTGTTCCGGTTATTTGCCTGAGATAACGGGACACAAGTTCCACCTACACAAAGTGTACTGGGTCACTAGCAGCGAACACAAGTGTGTTTGGCAACTATGAAACATTTACACAAAACACTCTACGAGCTAAGAAAGTTGTCAGTGATTGTGTTAAGTATAAGACATAACAAAACTTTCCAATACTGTTATGCTGACACATTCAAATCCCGTTCCCATCTCTATGGCATTTCTCGGGGAAAAAGTTACGGTATACGTGGATGATACTTCTGAAAATGTACCAAAATGTATGATAAAGAGGGCTTTGAAAACTACAATTTCCAAACTGTTTACAAAGATATACTAAACAGGATTTCAATTCGTTTTACATGTTCAAGAATGTTCTATTACAGCCAGAATGCGTAAAATTGTAAGCTGTTCGTGAAAGACTCATAAGCTAACACAGGAATTCTTAAGCAGTTACCTTAAAATTATCTAAATTAAAACAACATTATAAAAAGCGTAAAACAACGGAACCTAAAATCTAGATTAGAACAGGCAGAACTGTTCGAGAAATATCTACAACTCCGAAAGACTTCAACAGGGATGGGTGGCGGCGACTGCCTATCACACGGCGTTGAGCCGTATCGAACTTCGGTGACAAGCGCTGTATTCGCTTGTTATCTTCTTTACTTGAAGAGCGAAACATTTGTAATTTTGCGCACACTAGTGCCCGATTTCACCAACAGAAGTTAAGACTTAACACGGGTTTAACAATAGCCATAACAAAAATTGCATTTCACCAACAAGTGTTAGCTTAACACTCGTGTTAAATCTCTTGTTAAACTAACAAGTCAAATTTCTTATGTTAAGTCCTTAACAATTGTAAATGGTCAAGATGGCGGGCGTGAACGCATCTGTTGTTGCCGATTTGCTATATTTTAGAGTACGGCCTATGAGTAGAAATTATTTTGAGGAGCTATCCGAAGAAAATTTTCTACACCTGTCTTGAAACGTTCAAGTCATCACTTGTCCTTTGCTCCTTGTTTTAAATTTACGTAATACTGAGTTAGAACATGCATCGAAAAGAGTACGACGATATCGCCTTCGCTTCAAGTATTAATAACTTTGCTATTTTATAATTCACTGAAATATATGGATAATACACTGTCCACCTCCCGTTTTGAAACTTTCAAGTCACTTGTACTTCGCACCTCGTTTTAAATTTACGTAATGCTGAAGATGTTTCGTGTTTCTAGTAATGACACATACATTTGAATTAAATTCGTTTCCAACTTTTTCCCACATGACATCTTTCTCTTTTACATTCACCGCATCCGTCCTCCTATTTTCCACGATATCCTTATACTTCGTCACCAATTCAACTAACCATTCTTTCTCCACCGATGAGAAATTTGTTTTGCGGCTTTTGTTTACGATATTGTTTATCCGCTATTTTTTTTAGCTGTGTGCAGACGAAAATAAAAACAAAAGCGCATCGCAGTACGTTCAGAAAATAATACGACTCATCCATAGCCATCTATAGCTGTAATATTTACAAGTTTCTTGGCGTTAACACGTGTTTGTTAACATTTTCAGAAAACAGGTTGGTGAAATGCATAAGTGATACAACACAAATAGCGCACTTGAGAGCTGTGATATGAAAGGTTAGCTAATTAATTATTATACGCAAATCTAAATTACCACTCCAGCCATCCATTTGTTGCTTTACAAAAAGAAATTTTAAATCTCTCTTCTTTCTCCTTGTCACAATATTCAATAAAGCTTACACATGATTTCTCGCACCTGCTGGTGTATGACACGTTGCTGTGACTGCACATGAACAGCGTGTGCATACACTGTGTGATAGGCATGCGAAAACAACTTTGTTGTTTCACGTTCTTTCCGACATGACTTCTCCCTTTGCCATGTAGTAGCATATTCCCTTCCATCCTAAATTTTAATGCCTAGAAATTCCTATGCCTACTCAGCAGCGTTCTACGACAGAAAGTATGTGGTATTGTTAACAAGGAGCGCTTAACACTTTCGAAACTGGGATTTTGGCCATTTTGTCAAAAATATCTTGCAGGTAATTGAACTGATAGCAACATTGTTTTAATATTATTTCATGATAAGCACGCCAAAGAACAAAGCTAGGAGTGGATGTAACACTTTCAACCTGCGGAGGCACCTCTGGCATAGAGACCGGTTTTCAATAGCTTAAAAATAAATGAGAATAAACTGACCATAATATACACTGAATCGGTGCATTAATTCCACATTTTAATCCGTGTTTCCTTTGTGTGAATAATTACTTCTGCCAGTCCATGATGCTATCAGCTCAGCTACTAACTTCGTAACAAGCAGATATTTGGAAACTTGGTTCTAGTCTCATTTCAATCGCCGAGCAAAGAATGCTAAATAATCATAGCCCAAGAATCCAAGAGGTTGATGTCCTTTGCATTATCTGGCAGCCATCTCTTTGTGCGTGTAAAACGCAGCTTGTTTTAAAACCTACCATGATAGAGGACATCCTGTCGTCTGCGGAACAGCTGTTTACTACATAATAGATTGAGTAGTTAGCACGTGCCAACGGCTGGAGGTGCACTCTCAGTGAATCTGTTTGAATTACGACCAATTAACTTCATATCGCAAACGGGAACAAATTAAGTAGAACAGCACAACAATGATTGTGCAAGATATGATAAACTCAAGTAAAGTGCAAACATATACAGACTCGTGTTATATCAATGACTTAAATTTCCTTATGAAAGTTAACATGGTAAGTCAGCATGAGTAAGAATTTCAGAGGCGATGTAGCCGCTCTCCTCGTCACGTACTATTTCTTCTGTCGATTGTAAGCTTGGGCACAGAAGACGACACAGCACATAGCTGTTAGAACATTATGTATTTTATTTGTCACTTCGTTTACTCCTCTCTTAAATGAGGTATTGCAGTTAAGTAAAAATTCGAGCATCGATGCTTTGGGTAAATTGTACGTATTACTGAAATGTAAGTATATATTTGTGTAGTAAGACTTTGTCCATCTCTTACTGCTCACCAGTAAGGCAAACGTCATTCAGAATGAAAAGGAGTTCTGAAGACCTCCCAGAAAATCCAAGATATACATTTCCTTTTCATGAAGCTATTTTAAATATGTGGTATTTTAATCAAAATCGGTAGAACCATTTTTGAGAAAATATGTTCCATGTAAAGAGAAGTGTGGGGTACGAGTACTGATTTGAAAATCTTGTGTCGCATTCATGAAATATGCTGAACTTAAATACTTCGTTTGGTATTTAATTAACTTTTCGTGTTTTACTTATGTGTTCACACATACATATAGTGACTTTGTGGGTTCGTGAAATTAAAAGTCCAAGTTGCAAACACTAAAAATTGCTCTTTATTTTCGTAGAAACCACTTTGGTCAACCCTTACAGTAGCAGAATTATGTCACATACACAGTACAACTTGAAAGGTCATCGACCACAAACAAAGTTCACTTCTAAAACACAGCTGTTCGCGCACACGCGTCCAATTAACAACTGTTCCACATTGACCAGCTGCGGCTCCCTTTTATAGCTTACTCACTATTCCGGAAATTTGTGTAATGTTCTCAAACAATCAAGACGAAACTAGAAGAAAGACGAACTCTCCAGAAATCTGTCTCCTTCCCCCCCCCCAACGTTTCGGCAAGCTTTTTTATCCCCGCACTGCACTGTCCGTCTCTTTGAACGGGTTGGCCACGCCCCCTCACAACAATACTCGCGACAATATGTACATACACACATGTTTATTGCTATAATAATAATAATAATAATAATAATAATAATAATAATAATAATAATAATAATAATAATAATAATAATAATAATAATAATAATAATAATTATTATTATTATTATTATTATTATTATTATTATTATTCGCGGAGCCTCAAATCATGTATTTCCAAAGAAATCATCTTACCGAATTTTGAGATGGAATACTATTCCCCTACTTGTTATTCGTAGTAGAGAAAGTAAAAAGGGATTTAAAAAAACAATTTTATACATAAGTTGTACTACCAGAATGTTAAAGTGTAGAACTCAAATATGATAACTAGGGGCTAGGAAGTTGTGGACCTATAAAATGTCTAACAAGCACATTTCAAAAGACCTAAAGATATCCCAAAAGAACCTAAAGATTGCAAAAAAAGGACGTAAAATGTGATACGTTTGAAAGCACGACATTCAAGTGATATGCAACTCACAGAGCGAGGGTAATTACGTGAAAGAACAGCTTCTGACTCAGCAACCATCAATGGACATTCTGAAGAAATAAATTGAAATAGATATAATTAAATCCTACATGGCTTAATCACTCTCGGGTTACAGAGATTCGACTTCAAAACGCTTAGCTCAGTTGGCGTTGCACTATATTACAGCAGACACCTCTAAATTCTTAGGTGTAAAGGATTGTCTTTTCTGAAAGCACATTACCAAAACAATGAAAAAACATCTCTCCACATCATTAGTGCATACTTGACACAAGTGAAATATTATGGAGAAAAATAACCGGACATTTAGAGAGGGTTTACTAGGTTTTCTGCTGGTGCTAATGACTTGAATACAATAGAAAGGGTCCTCTCACATGCTACTGCTGTAACCAGTCTTAGAAGTGTGTATTTGTTAAAAGAAATTAGACTTTACACTAGACTATTGAACAGGAAAAAAATATTAAAAAGAAGTTAAAGTTGCAACAAAAAAGCCGTTAAACGAAACAAAAATACTATGAAAAAGCATCTTTTAAATTAAAAAAATAGCTAATGAGGCAAAAAGGATAAATAAAAATTCTTAAAAAAAGGACATTTAAATGAAAAATAGCTGAAAATGCAAAAGGACAAATAAAATCCTCCGTTTTCTGGTCTATACTGACCCATAATTAACATATTATTGTGTCTCATCTTCAGACACTAGGAGGAAAAAGAATTTTTCCACAATTTCCTTGTCCCAATGATAACGCTCTCGGTCAGGGTGAGTTACCTGGATACGGTTCTTTCCGGGGTTTTCCCTTATCCTAAAAATAAGACGAATGTCGGGTAACTCTAAGCTCCTTGGACCCTGGGCCCATTTGAGCATCATTTCACCCATTTCATTCATCGTCCGATATAACTTAAAAAGTTAAAGGACGTAAAAAGTGAAATTCTTTGGTATTCGTTAATAATATATACAGTAAGAACAAAGGTATTTTCAACTTTTAACCTAAAATCGCGTTATATAAAGGTAACGTAGTTCAAACATAAAAGTTTATTTTATTATCTTGAAACAATCTGTAATACATAGACGACGATAATCGATCTAAAGACTGAATTCATTACCTTAACAATAGATTATAGCTGAAAAGAGTTACATAAATCTGTTAACTTTAATTGTAGACGCAGCAAAATAACGAGCCTTTTCCCCCCTAGAATTTACGTCCTCCAACGTTAAGTCATATCGGACGATGAATGTAATGGGTGAAATGATGCTCAAATGAGCCCAGGTTCCACAGAGCTTAGAGTTACTCGACATTCGTCTCCAAGGATAAGGGAAAACACCGGAAAAAACCTTATCCAGGTAACTCCCTGACCGAGATTCGAACTCGGGACCTCTTGAACGTGAGGCAGACACACTACCATCTACGCTACCGAAGCGGGAGATTAACGAGCTATGTAACGTCATTTGAGATAAAGATGGTTTTGGTATATCGTATTCCAAGAGTTGAGTCGTAAATCAAAGGTTAAAGGTAATGAAATGAAACCATTATTGGAGCGTGCGCACACCAAAACATTGCAGCACCGATCGAAATATAACTTTTATGAATCATGGCGTCGGAAAACGAAAACGCATATTTTATTATAAAACCAATTCTACGCAGAACTTACCATGATTAGTATGAACTAGAGCGGAAAATAAATTTCACATTAACTTATTAGAAACGCCTATAACATAATGGATGAGAGAACTACAGACCACTTTGCCCTTGCTACTCGCAATAAGACTACATGGCTTCTTAACCATTCAACTTTAAAAGGCCAATGCGAGAGTGCTTTCCATGGGGAAAGCCTCCAGCGATATAAATACAAATTATGTAATATCTTCCTGGCAGGAAAATGAGGTTAGCATGCTTTTTTCAATGCAAGGACGTGTGACACAATGCACAAGAAAAACACATGAACACGCTATTGTCTATGTGATGTCACAGGAAGAAGTGAACCACCCGTGGTGTTTTTAATAACAAAGTGCTCGTTTGTGCGATGCGGTTACAAACCTGTTCAAGGCATTCCACACATTTAAATATCGCATGTGTGCACTGTGGAAAATGACGTTAGTAATAGCATCAGACCTTATTAAAATACATGCATAACATGGAGCTTATGTGACTACAAGGTTATTTAAAATTAAAAATGCACTTTAAGTTTCAATGCATTTTCCATCGCAGAAAACCTATAAACCTTTAAAATAAAAAAGCAAAATAAGTTATTTGTTGTTTGTCCTTGATTATTAGTTACTAATAATAATTTTCAAACTAGGAATTTCTAAACATTAAAGACAGGATGAACAGAACTAAGCTTGAACTGTCAGGCTGCAATGCACCTTGTGTCTTCTGGCGTTTGCAAACAGCACTCCGAACGTTTTAACCTGACCATTAGCCTGTACTGCATTTTTTGTAGTATTAGTGTTTTGAGTATACTTGAAACCAACAGATTGAGACTTTAACCTATAATGGTTAATTACAATATGTACTAACAGCATCGGCTAACCGAGCGGGTGGCCTAAAAGGTAGCGCCTGTGGGATGCATTCGTTAAGTCGTGGGTTCGATACCCGTAGCAGGTCTTCCGGACTTTTTTTTAAGTTTCCCCGATCTACTAGGCCAATGCCGGGAAGGATATTTTCTGGAAGGTTAATCCTTCGAACTTCCTGTGACCCCATTTCACCTCACTTCTATTCCAGTTCACCTTTCATCCTGATTGGCTAATTCGGGTTCTAAGTGTTGGCGGGAGTTCTAGCATGCATGGCAAGGAATTTGCTCTGTAAATCCTTATCCTCCGGATCGAGGGAGGTCTTCAAATTCCGGGGCTCCCACGGGATCTGTAAACCCGTAAAGCAGGAGAGGAGCCGGTTGTACGATCCGACACCAGGGAATTTTAATCTGCAGCTGTTAAAGAACCTGTCCTCTGCTATCGTGCGATAACCCTTAGTATCCTTTCACCTAATCCCCCCTCCCTCATTGGGGAGATTCCGACAGGGCAGAGGCACACAAGTTCTTCTATAGATCGAAGTGCAAAGTGGTTCTTCCGAATCTTGTCATAGAGTGAAAAGCACCGATTCGCGAAAATAAAAACACTTCAAACTATCAGGGCGTTTAATTTGCATGTGATATCATATACAGGAAATGCTACGTTTTAAAACTGATTTTTGGAAACGGATGTGCTGGTTTTCTTTCTTTACAGAAACCATTAGGTGAAAGAGTAGTTTGGGTTTTCCAGAGACTCAAGAAAAACTACTCCGGTTCTTTGCTAAAGGAAACTATTTTAAAACCAAAACCTCACAATTCTGAAGATTTTCATTACGTATGGTTTACCAAAATATTTGGAACGTATTTTTGAATTCTACATACTGCTAAACTTAAAAACCATTTTAACCATAACGATAAGCATGACATTGGGAAATGACACATGTTGCTCCTTACATGTGATGTCATTACATTTAATGGGGTGTACAAGAATCCCAAAGGACCCTGAAATAACGCGTGAGCTGTTAATGCTGTTAAACTAACGTAATAATAATTTATTATTATTATTATTATTATTATTATTATTATTATTATTATTATTATTATTATTATTATTATTATTATTATTATTATTATTATTATTATTATTATTATTATTATTATTATTATTATTATTATTGTGGCTTCGTGATTTGGTAGAATTAAAAGTCTTGTTTGCAGAAATTTAAAATGCTCTTTAGTGCAGTAAACAGTAGCTTGGTATACCCCTTGCAGAGGTAAAAAGACGTGACATACACAACAGCAGTCTTCAAGGTCGTCTCGTTCCACTATCACACGTAAACGAAAGAATTCGCTGCCTCACAGCTCACAACACAACTCCACTCAACTCAACTAGCAACTGACTCCGCTCTAACACTTTATACCTCCAGTCATTGTTCTAGAATGCAGTCTATCGTTCGGTAACAATCGCGACGCAGCGAGAGAAAGACGGAACTACCTCTTTCTCTATCTCGGCAAGCGTTTAGCGCTGTGCGCCCCTAATTTTTCTCTGCCCACGCATAGCTCTGGCTTTGCGGCGGCTCCAACCAACAATGCGATCGGCGACCTTATTATTATTATAATTAGTAGTAGTAGTAGTAGTAGTAGTAGTAGTAGTAGTAGTAGTAGTAGTAGTAGTAGTAGTAGTAGTAGTAGTAGTAGTAGTAGTAGTAGTAGTAAAGCTGCCAATTTCACTAGAAATACTTCTTTCAATAGTTATGTGCAATAGACGATGATTACCGAAAGCATTATTAAGCCAAGTAATTTATTGATCCAGTAAATCATAAAGTACACTTGTGTGCAAATGATGCTGAACATGTCAGTTAAAATAAACTTACTAAACTAAATGATGCAATTGCTTAAATAGTGCAATTGTCTTCATACAATATTACATTTTAATTATAAAAAGGTTACACAGAAGTAAGCTTAGCATTTAATGCTTGAATTGTAATTCAATTACCAGAGGTTAACATTTAATATTTTAATCACATACTGTGTAGATGAAACTATAGATTTAAAAATTCACCAGCGGAGAAGAATAGGACAGTAGTTTTGCCTTGAAAAGATGCTACACTCTTTATAGTTTTTAGTTTTTCTGGTTATCTGTTGTAAAATTTGAAGCCGGAATACAACTGATGAACTAACGTTTAGTAAATATTTCTTCCTGATAAAGAAAATCCAGAATGAAACCAGAATATAACGGTTTGCAGCTAGATTGACACTC
This sequence comes from Mantis religiosa, assembly GCA_030765055.1. Taxonomy (NCBI): domain Eukaryota; kingdom Metazoa; phylum Arthropoda; class Insecta; order Mantodea; family Mantidae; genus Mantis; species Mantis religiosa. Next base: position 45,925,562 of record CM060949.1, on the reverse strand, counting down.
AAAACTCAGCCATGGAGTGATGTGGAGTATAGAGGGGGGGGGGGGGGGAGTACAGCTTTGCTAACCAAGCTATCCTTATTGAACGGCCAGGTATAACAATATAAAACTGTGCCTTCCCTTTGCTGCGATCAATCGATAACGCCACGTGACCGTGTCATTATATAAGTGCACACTACAGACAGCTGGTCAACACTGGCAGCTGCAGCAGTTTCATCACAGGATATGGAACCACAGATGGTGTGCAGCAGGATGCATTTTCCTGTCGGGAAACGTTAAACCTCTTCGAGCATGTCTCAAATTCCATTATTCCGGAGATACCGCATTTCCTAAAATGCAGTACCAATTATATAACCTTTCAAGGCAACGACAAAACATGTTATTCTACGATTAGCGTTAAAAGCACGGAACTCTCCGATGCCAGGATACCTAGAACACTACAGCTGCGGTATTAATGTTATATACAAGTCTTCTGGAACGCTTCACTATAGGAGATCCTTTGTGTTTCATCTCGATGTACGAGGATAACTTATCATTTGTTCTAATGTCTGTCAGTATACAATAGGGAGAATGTATTGGTCAACACGTATAAAGAAAATAATGGAGGCGCAAACAATGCAGTAACCATCATCTTCTTTCCAAAACAAATAAACTGCAAGTTATATGAATTAAGCTGGGTAATGTCAGTGTTGAAATAAAATTTTCAACAAATTCAATTACATCCAATTCAGTTTATTAGCCATGGAATTCATAGAATTATTGACTTCGTCAAAAAATGAATGTATTGAACAATATTTACAATCTATAATTCTTTTTTACAATTTACTTATACAAATTACTATTTATACTTGAAAGCATTGTGACATGTGTACAACCTGTACAGCTCAGTTAACAGATGTGTACAGACTCTCAATCGAATTAACAATTAATCCAACTGCCAATCATTTCTATTCTATGTCATCCGGCTGATCATCCATGAAGAGAATGCAAATATTTAACATCTAGCTCCTGCCTTTACCACTTCCCAGTGTGATCTGAACTGTTGTTCTACTTAACCCAGTATTTCTGGAACTATCTCTACATCTTTACAAAAAACAATAATACATGCATATAGTTCCAATACTTTACAGTCGTAGAGATCCAAGAGTCCTCATTCACGTTCAAACACTAGATAGAATACAAAATTAACATTCCAACATCCATAACTTCTGGCTTAATTTGTCCAATATAGAAGTAAAGAACTGTTGGTCAAAGTTTTAATGTTTACTCCACAGTGACAGAGCTTTCTACAGTGCAGGAGAGTCGTGTACTTTAACTGGCTTATCATGAATTCTGTGCATATATCCTTTTATCGGCCTGAATTCCGTGCCACTGGTACCTGAGCGGAAATCTGGTTCTCTGCTAATTAGCTCAGCCGGTTGCCCATTAAGCAGTGTCTGTTATTGTTCTTGTCACACGTGTCGGGACATCAGGTATGTTGTTAAAAGAAGGATCATAGAAATAGTTCCCCTGAAACAAACTGCTTTGTATGATGATCACGAATGTTATTTCCAATAAAAGTTTGAAGATATAATACAGCGGAGGGCTTGCGTTAATAACACATGTAAATGTTACATTAAATTATCGTCTGCGATGGACATAACTGAACGAGTTAGCCTGCACAATACGAGAAAATTCCAGGGAGCTTTTTAAAAAAGCAGAAGATTCAAAAACTTGGAATTTATCTCTTAAACCAACCAAAATTATAAATAAGGAGCCGAGGACTGGAAATGTTACTACACTAACATGTTAGAATATAAAATTGATTAGAAATAACATCGGCAGAGTGATTCGAGAGTACCCTAAGCAAACCAAAACTGTCGCTGAAACCAAGACAATCGAAGAGATCAAATAACAAATATGGTATTCTTATTATTTAATGATACTGAGAGAAAAATTACAACACATATTTGGAAACTTTGTGCTGTCTCGTAAAAGTATAGATACAGAACATTTAAATGCTGTCCACATTATTGAGCGGGAAAGCTCAGGTAGTTTCGTCTGTAGCCCGCATTCCGGAATACCGTGTTTGAGTCACGTGACCAACCTACCCGACTCAGATTTTCAGGGACTTTCCCGGGTCACTAGGCAAATGCTGGGTAGTTTAATTACATCCCTGGAAGTTCCTATCCCTCCATTTCATCCCCACTATGATTTCACATCATCTGTCATCTGGTGCTCTCTTTCAGGGTAGCAGTGTCGGCGGGTGTCTCGGCGGTGCATGGCAGCACATATCACAATAACATCCTATCTCTAACTTAATCACCACCATGTACCCACCATACCTTAAATGAAAATCCCATCCCCATGCCAGTAAAGGACATAGTCCCGGTAAGGCAAAGGCCGAAGGACCCTCCTCTGCGGAGGAGGATTATCCTTCGACGACCCCATGGCTGTCTGCACATGTTCTTAGTAAAACTTCCTCATCCAGTAGGATGGTATTCGATCTCCGAACCCGGTATGGTAGGGCCGTTTCCGGACCACAGTAACTGCACTGCCCTGCCGGGGAGTTTCCAAATTGTAAAGTGTATCGATCCTGCCCTTTGCACCTTGGAACGGCCGCCCTTTATCTCTTCTCGCCTCATCCTTTTTCCCGGAGGTACTCCGGAGCTGTCCCACTTGGGGGCATACGTACAACAGACCAAGTTTGGACCTCCGAGACGAATCCCGTCCGTAGCGTAGTCCAGTTCAATCCACAGCACTTCTGCCAATTGTTCACTCTGCATGCAGTAATAATAATAATAATAATAATAATTTAACAGTATCATTGATGTTCTGTTCATTGTTAAAAGTAAGCAGTCTTACAAGCAATCGTTGCAAAACATAATATGCCATTTTGGTCTAAGCTTCTAGCCAATGGGAGTATTCTTAGATTTTGTTACTGTCATTTACAAAACTGTGCAAGAGATGTTCCTCGGTCTGAAATTCGTGGATACCGTTTTCATCTTGGTTAGTGCGAAAAACACACAATGGGTCTCATTATTAAAAACAAGGAAGAGAAAGCAGTCAGCACATTGCTGAAATCCCTTTTTTGGTCTACCATTTTTAAGTTCCGAAGAAGTTAAGTGTTTCGTTGAGGAGCTTATGACAGTACTACCACAACAGACAAATGTTCAGTTTCTCTGACTACGAGAGAAACCTTCATCAGCGAAGAAAACATTTTTTCCGTGCATGATTTGCATAAGATTTGACGCTTCAATCAATAGAATAAATGAATGAGAAGCGTTCCATGCGAAACTAAACATGCTTTCTTTCCCATCACATTCTTTACAGATGTTTTGAAGGGCATCTGGTCTGAAGTGAATTTATACGAGGGCTGTTCAATAAAGAATGATCACAATTTTTTTTTACAACGTACCTTTACTCATCCTCATAATTTTAATGGTCATTCTCAAAATAGTCTCCCCTGAATACGATGCACTTGTCCCAGCGTTTCTGCCAGTCTTCAAAGACATACTGGAAACCATTTTTGAGAGATCCTTCAAAATCGCCTCCACAGCCTTCACCACTGCTTCTGATGATGGATAATGCTTCACACGAAGGCGTTTCTTCAAGTAGGGGAATAGAAAAAGGTCACATGGGGCTAAATCCGGACTATAGGGAGGGTAAGGGATGCACTTCACGTTGACTTTTGCAAGATATTCAGCAACAACATTGGCAATATGTAGCTGCGCATTATCGTGGTGCAGCATCCAGCCTGCTTCACGGAAATGTGGTCTTTTGCGCCTGATATGCATTTAATGTTTTCAGGACATCCCTATAGTACTGTCCAGTTACTGATGTGTGTGCAGGTACAACATGCTGATAAACCATTCCATGAATATCAAAGAATGAGATGACCATAACTTTCTCAACAGAAGCAACTACTTTTGCTTTTTCGGGGTTGGTGATGGAGATCCACACTGAGCTTTGCTGTTTACTCTCAGGATCAAAATGATGTAGCCAAGTTTCATTAGTAGTGATTACGTTTGAAAGAAACTCTGGATCTTCCTCTAACTTCAACTTTAACTGCATGTTACCTCCATTGCAGCGGTAGCCGATACTGAACGCCTGAACTTGCCTGGTTCTCACAAGAGGGAACCAGGAGTACCAACAATGAAACTACTACGTCGTGTTTGTTTCACATTAAGCTAACAGAATACAAAGAGATTGAATTTTAGTGCAAAAATTATGACCGTAAAAAAATTTATGATGATTCTTTATATAAGAGCCCTCGCATATACAATCAATAAACCTCTAAAGAAACAAGAAAGCTTTATAAAGGAAAGATTCCTGAGAGAACAGATGCTGCTACACCAAAATGGTCAAAAAACGAGGATGGAGTTCTTAAAATAAGTGTCATTCAAGTTTCTTAAAAAAATATAAATGCTAATACCATGTTTATAAAACGCAAAACTGTTGCTAAAATAACTATGACAAAGTATATAGCTGATTAAAACTTTATCAAAATGGTTATCTTTAAAAACCAAAAAGTGAAAGAGGAGATAGAGGGGGAGGGAGAGAAGATAAATGTATATATAGAGAAAGAAATATAACCTTAATATAAGACTAAGCGCCAAAGAAAAACAATGGTAGAGATTGATAAACTTCTAGATAGCCCGCACGGGTTGCACGCGTATCCTTCAGGCAGCTCGCACGGAATTCAGGATAGCCGGTTTCACAAGGTGGAACCACACAGTTACCACGCAGGGGTGCAACCAGCAGTGCAATAGCAAAGTCGGCAAATTCGGGATTTTGAACTCTACGAGACCCATTTTATAGGTTCAATTCTTGCGTAAATGTTGCTAATATGAGATGGATTGCACAGGCTATTTGAGTAGGAAATCTGAAGGAAAAGGAGTAAAATGAGAACAAACTGTTCCAAGTAGGTGTTTGAATGTTTCCATTTCCACTGATAAATCAATCGTCCACCCTTGTATTTTGACTTGTCGGATCAGATATGCTTAAGTCAAAACTGCTCTGTCCTGGTAACGCATTAAAACAACATTACTCATAAGACGGCTCACGGCTGTTGAGAACATTTTTTGTTTGTTCCATTTATACCCCGCCTTTAACTGCAATGGTCATATCGGCGGCCGTTCTCCTTTGGAACATATCGAAGGTGTTAACTCTCGTTCGGTTAGTTTTAATCATTACATCACGCACACACTCGTACTCTCATTCATACTTCCAGACTCTGGGGAAGATAAATTATCTTGAACGGAGAAAAATCCCCACCACCGGGAATCGAACCCGGGACCCCTAGAACGGCAGGCAGATGCTCTATCGACTGAGCTATTACGGGGCCAGTCTGAGGACATTTATTGTGGCACTTGGAATAATTATACTTTTACTACATTTAAATCTAAATTCTAAGTATATATTTACTAAAATTCTGCAAAACTCTGCATCTTTTCAAGCCGAAAACATGTTCACAAATGCATCGTTACAAAATGCGATGTGTTAGAATTAGTAATTTCTATGTTAGGCTTATTGGTTTTAGCACATCGTTTAATTCTCCCCCTTCGGATCGCATTTTAAATGGTTCTACTCATACAGTCTCTGTTTATACACTTGTGTAATAAATTAAGCTTCTATGAATACACGTTAACTGTTATAATCCTACAAAGTCGATTGATGGAATTTATTCTACTACAGTGTTAACAGCTGTGTTTTTGGAAAGAAAAAAAGAGAACATAGGAAGATGAAGGAAGAGTTTTTATAGCTGGCAGCATGGTCTTTCTTTATTCTTTTTCTTTCTTTCTTTATTCGTGCATGCTAAATTGGAAGACGGTTCAACTTTATTAACAATTTAATTTTAAAATACATGATACCACGTATTTGACAGTTGGTATCCTAAATATTATAAACTGACAGAGAAAAAAACTAAAAACATTAAAAATGTCTAGTGTGAAGAAAAATATTTCTACCATAAGCGAAAGTAAATTAACAAAACCATTTATGGATGCAGAGGTTTTTAAGGAGTGTTACAGTCACTCGTTATTTTCTAAATTTTCAAATGCAAAAATACACAAAATGACATTCGAAAGTTATAACCTTTGACTCGACTGTGTTAGCGTTCTGCACTGTGGCGCAGTGGGCTAGGCCACTAGAGCATGAAGCTCTTGTTACCAGTCACAGAATGCACCGGGTTCGATCCCACTCACTCAGCATCATAAGAAAAGTGGGGACCTGCAATGGGCAATGATTTTGGCTAGGCTAAGAAAATCAACATTCCGGGGGATGCGTTATGCTGGCCGGCCACATTACCTCACCATAACGGTTGGATAAACGTCCACCTCTACTGCTGTGAGTGAACGTATTTGTAGTTCCAGGCTCGCCAGGGCTGTTTCCTTGGTTCAGCTGTCTTCAAGAGGGAGAGTTTCGACACCCTGGTAGACCTCGCTCAAACTGGTGCGGTATTATTTTTACTTCATTTAGCAAAGCAAACGAAATGTTAGAGTCATGCTACATTGTACTCTATGAAATTGGTTAATATGATCATTTCAGCCTTATTCTGGATTCCTCTCAAATATTAGTTGCACCTCTTAATTGACAAATACCGTTGAAGAAAGGGATTATAGAGGAATAATTTTTAAGTGCAATACCTATGGAAGCAGTTAATTCATTTTTCGATAAACAAAAAATTGAACTGAGCATACTTCAATGAATGTGTACTGACGGTTGTCTTTAATGGCGGGCTTTCATACATGATTTATTTTCTGTTTCATTTATTAACATACAATTTCATTTTAAATCAAGAAAATCTTGCTGCTCAATATGAGGAAACTTTAAATGTGTGATGAAGAAAACCATTAACAATGTTAAATTTAGTAGACACAGTGAACTAAATCATAATTCATAGAATTACTCAAGGTACGGTGATGTTATTTATCGCAGTGAGGTCGCCCGAGGCGGGCAACGCAGATGAAGCGTGTCTGCCTCACGTTCGAGAGGTCCCGAGCTCAAATCTCGGTCAGGGTGAGTTAGCTGGATAAAAGTTTTTTTGGGGGGTTGCCTTATTTTGAAAGGCGAATGTCGGTAATTTTAAATTCCATGGACCCTGGGCTTATTTGAGCATTACCTCACCCATTCCATTTATCGTCCGATATGACAACGTTGGAGGACGGACATTACAATACAAAAAAATCGCAGTGAGGTTAGATGGTTGAGAAAGGTAGTTTGCCCGCCTCGGTAGCTTAGATTGTAGCGTGTCTGCATCACGTTCAAGAGGTATCAGTTCGAATCTCGGTCAGGGTGAGTTCCCTGGATAAGAGTTTTTGTTTTCCTATATCCTGAAAGAGAAATGTCAGGACCCTGGACTAATCTGAGAATCATTTCACCCATTTCACTCATCGTCCGATATGACTCAACATAGGAGGAAGTAAATTAAAAACAATAGTAGAGTTTTGGAATGATTTTTTAATCTTCGCCGTGAAATACAGCTTATTAAATGAACAAATGAATATTTCTAGCGAGGACCATTACATTAGAGAACATACACACAATTCCGGTGCAAGGATCAAGTTCCTTCTAACGTAGCACATTCACAATGGTTGTCCTTCAAAGGCGGCTCTGTGTGCGCTTACCGTTAAATGTAGAAAACTAAGTAACGTCACAACCAGTTCTGACGAACTCATAGCGGGAAAGCCGAACGCTTGACTTGTTTAGTAAGATTACGTACGCCTCTGCAGCCGGTGAACAATGCCCAAAGAGCTCTGGGCCCTAAAGCTGGGAGTTACTCGATATTCATTTTGTAAGGATTATGATAACGCCCCCCCCCCCCAATCTCCCAAAAACCCTACCAAACTGGAGGTTAGACTCTACCGCCACACCATGGAGCAAGCAAAAGAAAAATTCACTTCAAATATCGATCAGGGTTAGTTTTCCCTATACTCTTTTAGGGCTCATTTGAACATCATTTCATCCATTTCTTTCATCACCAGGTATGACTTACGTTGGAGGACGTTAAATAACTGCAAACGTTTCAAAAGCAAAGGTGTAAGAATTACTGTTAATTCCGAAAACTATGATAGATAAAGCCCGGATTTCTAAGCGAAATGCTTATATTTTTTGCTGAAATACGGGGTTTGCTTACTTGTTTTATGCTTTCCAATTAAAATAGCTTATTTTATCCAAATCATATAACTTTAAAACTACATTTTCACTTAATTTTCTCATTCAGACGGTTTACATCGTCTCCCTGAAACAGCCGATATGACGATGTAGCTCTTGTCTCTAGCGCAAAGAGCGTACTGCCGTCGATTAGAGTTAAACAATTTCATGAAGTTCTTACAAATTTGTCTTTAGTCCTCAGCCAGTTTTAACTCGATGGGGTTCTTGATTAAACGCTGTGTCATACTACGCTGAATATTTCAATGAAGTAAAAAGTGTTGTACTACTTAGTTGCAGAAGATGCAAACAATATTGCCACAGCACAGGAATGTTTTGCTAATATTGGTATCCAAGATAGAATACATCCATAACCGTTTCTCCAAAATACCTGCTATTATAACACAGCTGGAAGCTCAAAATAATACCTTGGAAAATGCACTTTCTTTGACAGATGAAATTTCAGTAACGTCTTCAGACTCACGACATTGTTAAAACTGCCTTTGAGAAACTCAGTAAAGTAATATTAAAAACTTCTGGTTACGAAATACTGGGTAAAATTTCTAAAAATAACTTTCTGGTACTGAAATATATATCGAAGGGGAATTTACTCAAGAAGAACTGTGGTGCTTTTCACATGTTCCAGCTCATGAACATCTCAAATTAACCTCCCTCGTGTATTATACTGTAACAAGTTTATGTGAGGTAAGAATTCTACGAAACAATATGTTTATGATTAAATTTGGATTCATTTGCTTATTTCTGACGCTTACTTGTTTCATTTTTCGTGCCTATATGCTTGCTTATTTCACCATTTCATTGTGCTTACAAATCTGGGCTCTAGTGATGGATATGCCATATCCAATTTACTCCAATACGATTAGACTTTTCCTTGTCGTTACAGAGCAAACGAGCATGGGATTTCATTTCACTTATATGTAAAATAAAGTTTCTATTTAAGGGAAGAACTTCCAAAAGTATTCTGTACAATGAGGAGTATGGCATAAGGATTCAGAATTCTTGAGGATTCTTACGGATATATTCATTTACTTAAGGACCTAATAAAGTAGGTTTTAAAGGAATTTTACAACCTTTACCTTTGCAATTTGTGGTTTGTGATTTATTCATTGGGGAATATTTCACACCCAATTTACAGCAAACACTAAATCAATTCCAAAATTGTTTTTTGGTCAACATGACGTCATACGAAATCTGAATACTCTCACTGCAATGACCAAAGGACGAGCATCACTAAAACAGGAAAGCCAGTGTTTAATAAAATCTTTCTAACTGCAAATGTTAGAGACGTAATATTTTATGAATCCTTTGGAAAAACCTGTACATGAAGTACAGTAACCTCATCTTCCGGTCCACGTAGACTTTCTCAACCTAACAATAAAAAAGGAAGAGAACCAGGTTTCTACCTGTTTGGTACGGTTCTACGAGCAAGGACATTAATTAAATGTTTGACGCCAGCATGCATACTTCCTAATTCCGGAGTGCAAATTCCGTTAGTATCACGCTGTAGAACTCAAACCCATCGATCCTTTTCCTCCACAACCTCCTTCATAAGCACTTTATGGCAAAACACGTATTTCCAAATGTTTGGAGTCGAGGAACCCTTCTTAGAATTCCTTATACGAAATATCTTAGGCCTTATAAGGGAGAAGAAAGAGGCGAAATGCAAAATAAAAGGATTTTGCATTATTCCCATAAAATAAAATGCAGTTTTAAAAACTTTAAAAGCTTTGTAACACATTACAAATGCCAAAACAAAGTGGTGCTGTTCACCATGTTACTCATTAAGTATACTTTAATTATGAATTTTTATTAAATTAAAAAGTCTTTAAACAACACAGAGTAATTTGGATTTGGTAGACCTTTCAGTCATTCAAAACGTTTTCGCTAAAACAGAAAAAGTCTGTATCATTGGATGATCTAGTTTTTACTTTTAAATGGGAAAACAGACCAGATGAATGTGAAATTGGATGCAGTGTATGGGGAGCTTTCACCATCTGTCTTTAAACGTACTCAAACATCCGTTTTTGATAAGTATTCAGAAACCATAGTAGCACCTGTTGGAATTTAGAATGTCCACGATACGACTCCGGCTGGTCGTCGAACGAAAATTCATGAAGTGGCAGAGGGCAGGAGCCATAGGTCATAGGTGTGTCGACGGGAACAGCAATTCATATTTTGCTTGATAAGTTGGAGATGGAAATTGATCGGCCCGATGGATGCCTCGTTCTGCTCACATTGGATTGCGGATTTCAACTCTCATGCTGTGTTTGAAGCTATATGAGTGAAATCCGAAGGATTTTTTGAGTCCAGTTATCACCGCCGATCAAACTTGGGCTCCTCGTTATAATCGCAAACCAAATAACAATTAAACCAATAGGTTGCTTCCCGAAAATCTGCTTTAAAGGAAAGAACGGTCCCATCGGCCGAAAACGTCATGGTAATGATTTTTTGGGATGCAAAGGGTGTCACACTCATTGGCCTCTCGGAAAAAGGAAATACTATTACTGGAAAACACCAAAAGAGCTACTGGCCCAGTTGCATAAGAAGTTCAAGGATATACGGCTTTCTCTGGTGAAGAAGAAATTGCTATTTCACCAATAACAACGCATTAGCACATTCGTCTGGTGATGTCACGCCAAACTGCATGAACTGCGTTATAAATTGTTACAGCACCCATCATATTCACTCGACTAGCGTCTTCATTCCCAGTAAGGGTACCTATTGCAGCACCCTTGTATTACAATTGTAAGGAGAAGGACGCTGGACATCAACTGTCAAATCGGGATGTGTTTAACTAGTTTGTCCAAATGGAGAATTAGCCTTGAGATCTCTATTTCTTGAGGTCTAGACTACATCTATATGTACTATTCTCAAGATTTCTTTAAATCTCGATTTTTATTTTCAACTGTTTCATCACTCATGATAGTCTACCGCATTCCACTCGTTCACCTTTGTGACATTGAAATTAAAATTCCGCTCCACTTTAGCGTTAGTTCCCTTTCTACCATTTCTGTTTCGTGAGAAAACGATCTTTATGTGTCTCAAGTAAAACCATCTTTAAAAGCTGCATTCTTGTCTACTACTTTCCGCAAGTACTTATTCTACATAATATTTTATGGAATTTTAGTTACATCCTTAAACAGGTTCCACACTTTCTTTTTGTGCAAAGGCGTACGCCTTCTCGGCTACCTGAGTTTAGCTTGTTCTTACTTGGGGTTTTCCTGCCTCCAATTTCATTTCTTTACACTTTCCCTGTACATTCTGTTATTATTTATACATTTCGCATTTATTATTCATTCCTCTCGATTATTCCATGTAACAACTTCATGTATGGTTTGTCCAATTTCCTAACAAACGTATTTCCAAGAAATGACCCTTTGCTTACCCATTCCACTCCACACTCCCGGTACAAAGCCATTAGTGAGTACAGTTTGTCCAGATTCTTAACATTGCTTAGTTCTATTGTACTCACTAATGACTTTGTACCGGGAGTGTGGAGTGGAATGGGTAAGCAAAGGGTCATTTCTTGGAAATAAGTTTGTTAAGAAATCGGACAAACTATACTCTCAATATTTACATGCGCAATACGTGAAAGTTTTTACCGCTTCACAATGCGCAAGATATTGTCATAACTTGGTCGCACACGACTGTTCATGTAAATATACCACTTGTTTCAAAATAAATATTAGGTGATTGCCGAGGACGGCAATGAATTACATAAAAAATTAGTCCCATCTTAATTATACTCACCTTCTACTGAAATGTTCGTTCATTATTCTTAGAAATGCTCCTTATTCAGCCCCGTCGTTTGTACAACGCTTAGATAGTTTTGGAACTGAAGAGTGCTCATAAGAAGTTTTCAATTACTTACATTATCATGATCCGGAATTGTTTGAATGCTCATTGATCTTGACTCCTCTGTTAGAGAAGGCAGAAAATTTAACTGGACAAAATTATGAATCTCATTTATAACATTCTTACTTTTTATTTTCATGTTTTTCTTACTCTTGTATTCTATTTGACCGATTTATTTTCCTGTAGCGGCCGTGCGCCCCTAGAAAGTGCAGATGAAGGCCTTAAGGCTCCGCAAAATACGTTTGGTAAACTAGGATAAAAAGTTAAGTCCAAGGAGGCATCTCATGAGTAGAAATTCATGGTTTTGTGCAACTTCTATTGGGCACTGTTTCACTTTATTTCCACTTTATTTGGACTTGTAAAATTTAGTGAAGGCAACAAAAAGCGCACCCTTTTAAGCTTTAAATATAGATATAAGCAACTTTCGATCAGGAATCCAAGCAATGTTTAAGAATTATTTTTAAGCTAACGTGAATGTACCAAAACTGTGAGTTTCTGCTCCTTCTACCAGTTCTAATAAGTCTATTCACGTCTTAATATCCTGGACATTAATTCACCACCACTTCGACTTCCAACTATGATAATTCTTGGTTTTTATGGATATTTGTATAAGTACAAGAGCTAAAAATCTAAGGAAATGTACGCTGGAATGCTATTTGGGCGTAGGTGTCAGTGCACAGTGGACTGAAGAAGTCGTCGGAGTTACAGAATTGAACTGCAATCCGATTTATTCAACAACTTCTGAAAGAAAGGTTGCACGATAAACTAAATCTTCCGTTGAAGCCGGCTTTTCAGACTGCTCTTACTTTAAGAATTTCATGGATTCAAGGAGCTTGTATCAGAATCAACTATCTCACTAAGTAATGTTTATTCGTTTAATTGGGATGTAACGACCACTTTTAAACTACTGAAGTAAAGCGCTCTTCTTGTCATTTTCTTTACTGGATGATAAAACGGATTTCATCTGTGAAGCGCTAATCAAAGAGTCCCCAAATAACTTACTTCGGTAGGTAAGTATGTGCATTACATTTACTTGGGATTTAAACCGACTGAAATTCAACTTCTGGTGGAAGCAGCGTGTTTGGAATCGACTAAAGGTCCTGAGTTCGAATTGGCTCGGACAATGTTGAACAACCTTTTCAAGCATACATCACATGGATGGACACTGATGACGTACTATTTTTTTTTAATTTACGTCCTCCAACGTTAAGTCATATCGGACAATGAATGAAATGGGTGAAATGATGCTCAAATGAGCACAGGGTCCATAGAGCTTAGTTACCCGACATTCGTCTGATGACGTATGAAAGGACATGATCGATTAGGAAAAAGAAATTCAGAAAGGAAACATTACAGGCGTAATTGTAGGGTCCCTCTATGGCAGCGGTGTTCAAGTACAAGCAAGAAAGAAAAGGCTGAAATCACCTCCGAGCTGCTGCGACAGAATTACGTATGTATCCGTGGTTATCAAGTTCCAGCGGCGGCACTGCGGTGTCATTCTTACTTACAACAGATAAAAGGCTCACACATTCATAACTTTATCCATCAATGTAGAATATATACTCATTCGACATTGTAGAATTACTCCGCCTCTAGTAGTAGGCGTCTCTCTCGGTCACTGCTGGGGCTGAAGTAACGTGATGGGGAAGCGAGCACCTGCTGTAGGGTTGAGGAACCCTAATGTAAGGCAGCATATGCCTGAGAGAGAACTGCCCTCAAGGGATTTTCAGTCACGGACCTCCTGCTCAGAATCCAGGCTTTCACTAACTCTGCGACCCGTATCGTAAAGATTTTATGAAATTTCTCTTACATATAAGATAAATACAAGGTAACTCTTCTCAACAAACCATGGGATCATATGAACATAGTTTTAACAATGTAAATGTACGCTCTCTGCATATCTGAGTTGTTAAAAGGGACTTAATTCAAATACAAAAAGCGCAACCTGTTCTTTGATCTTCCATGATGTTAGTGATCAGAAGCATTCAGGCTAATAAATGCCAAATGGATTTAGTTATAGGCAAACTAATTTGAGCTTTTTAACATCATTGCATTTCAAAATCAAATTAAATGGACAAAAGGTTCTTGAGGTGAACATCGATTTTGATTTTCGGCTTTAATCTCTACAGAATTAATAGTGAACTACACAAAAACTTCATTTCACAAACTTATATGTAATTTTAATACTTTCGATATATTCTACAATTTAAATAGTAGATTGTCCTAAGCTGTTATTTAATACCATACACTCCAATAAACAATATGCTGGCTATATGTAAAGTGAATCCTTTTTGTCTGTTCTGATATCAAAGTCCTTAAACTAGCAATCACTTTAATCTTATTTGCTACAGGAAGTTCTTAAACAAGTAATGTGCAATAGTTCTGGACAAGATTGGAAAACTAAATCATTACGAGTTGTATCATAAAGTTAACTTACACATGTATTCGGCGGTTTTCCGTTATTCCTATTTCCTGGGAGAGAAAAAGGTGTAGTAATCTGGTTTTAAAAGAATTTCCTCTAAACATCAGCATTACTACAATTGCTGTATCTCGATTAACAAGCCATAATCTAAAGCGATAAAACAATGCTACAAGTACTTTGGAATTCTAGAACATCTTTCAGATAAACTTTTGATTCCTTTGATACAATTTAATCTACTGATCAGATTAATTCAATGCATTAACAAAAAAAGTACGGTTCTGGTTTCTTTTTATACAACATTTGTTGATATTAATCAGGGATGCCCTTTGAAGTGTGGATATTGCAGGCGTACTGCCCGGGAATCAAACATCGTTGCTTCATATTAAAATGACTGTCACAAACGAGTATTGCAAAGATTCATTAAACGTTAAACTGATAAAGGTATACAAAACTGAGGTATAGTCATTTTACACTCATAGATTAACACCGCAACTATGATACAGCAGTAGAGCGACGCCGGCTCCTATTGCATGGTTTACTCCACATGAGGAAAATATTAGCATGTCTTTGAATGTCTGAAGTTAGATGTGCCTCAATTTCTACTAATCCTTGTTTCACATACGCTTGACCCGTATCTTAACGGTCACGTGACTTAATCCCCTCTCATTGGCTGCTGTTGTGGTATAGACTGTTGTACAGTAAAAATTAGTCCGTTATTTAACATGTTGATATATCTTTAAATCGTTGAAGAGAATTGCCAAATTTATATTTTCGTAACTGTTTGAATTAAATATTTTATGCAACAGTGTTAATTTATCTGAAATGCATGTTAATTCATAAACGAAGTAAAGAGGAGGTTCCTTTGCTTTAGCCTGTCATTTAGATGACACAATAGCACGTGCTTTAGTGGTAGTGGTGACATATTTGTTTATATGACGTTTATCACTGATCTTGTTTTGAACTAGATTAGTCATATATTGCCATTCGAAGGTGTGTTGTGCCGAGTACGAGAGCTAAATTATTTTACTGATCGTTTATTGCGCATGTACTTATATGTATAATAGCAGTCTACCGCCAGTTTTTCGCTGAAGCATCGCAAGGGAAAACCTTAACAAAGCAGCGAAAAAAAAAATTGTGGTGCATGTGTTTAATGCACTCACAGAGAAGAACCCGTCTTTATGAGTGAGAGAGTGAGCTGCGCTCTGAACTTACAGGTGTGAGTGTTAGGTCCGTAGGAACACCACGACGTGAAATTGAGACAACAGGAGAACTTACCACTTCAGGCAAAAGCAGGAATAAACAAAAGCGAGTGTTCGGAGAATGCGATTCGTGAAAAGTGCTGTACGTCATCACATGCATAGTTTTTTCTTTAGAAACGAACTTCCTAACATAAATAAAATTTTGTCTGCTGTAAATGAGGATGCAGATTTACTAAATTTCAGTAGATATCGCCTGTATAGATTGCTTATACATCTGAGGTTTGTGAATGAAAAAAGGGGCAAGAAAATGTGCTAAGAGACAGAGGCGATATTGAAGTGTGGCGAAGACGTTATTTAAGGTCAATCAGACTGTACCGGGATACAAATCGCAAAATATACTACCTTGAGGAGACTTGGATGAATGAAGGACACACGAAAAGTAAAGTATGGCGTGACACAACTTTTAAGACTGAAAGACAAGCATTTTTGCAAGGTATGTGTGCTGGTTTATGAAATCCCAGTGGAAAAGGCCGAAGGCTGAGTTGAGTTTCATTACAAACTTGTAGTTTTGCATGCCTTCATTTCCGTATTTGTATGATTTTATCTTACTGGCAATTATTATGACGTTTACTGTAGGTTTAAAAGTGACGGGATGACACCGCCTATGGCGCGAAAGCATTAACCAATTAGAGTGAGGGGGAAGGTAGTTGCATGCGGAGTGATACATGACAGCGGGGCAAGGTTATATGAAACAGAGAGTAGATGGAGGCGGGACAGCAACAAACACTACTCCAGCCAATGAAGGATGTGGTCGCCAGTGCTGCTGTGAACACCTTAGTTCCGATGTCAAAGTATGAAATGGACTATACGGACCACCTGTCACTGGAGTTATACAAGTCCGCAAATTATAATTCGAGGGCTACATACGCCCTGAAAGAATCGGAGCAACTGAAAGCAGTCGTTTTTGTCTGAGATGGACCCGACTATGCATCGTAACAGGGCAGCTACAAAGAGACTCCTCTCTTCTTAGGGAGTCGGGTATTCCAATTACGTCTCGTCTAGAATATACAAAAGCTTTATTTAAATCACTCAGTAATTTTGCTTAAATTACACTTCTCCATTTTCAAAAGCTGCTTAAAATACACTGCTTAAAAGAATAGTAATAGTCCTAATTTAAAATCAAAATATAAGAACAGAATCATAACATTTTTGTTTTTAAAATAACGTTTCAACTGTGGGAGCATAATGTAAATAGCTAATCAAACACTGATGTTATAGCTATTGACCTATCATTCTCAGTATCTGTTTCCCATATCTGCTAATGTAATGGCACTATTTAGAGCAAATTAAGTTTCGGAAAGACACCATTCTTTAAGCATATATTAATATATAAAAGTAAAAAGCATGCGTAATATGTCACATTTTTTACTTAAGACTTACTTAGCCCACTTGAACATACCACCGAACTTTTTCAAGGCTCTTGCTACTTGCAGCGTGTTTTTCAGTGGCAATGCCATTTTATTTGATAGCACTTAAGTATCGTTTATATTACTTTTGCTATTAACTATTAGGTAATTTATTTCTTCGCCCTTTTTTGGCAAGTATTCCATAAACATATATAAATGTAGACTACGAGTGTCACAAAAATTATTTTTAAAGATATCATTTGTGGTAACACCTGATAGCAGCAGAGTAGTTGCATACAGAATGTACTCAACTCCAAGCAGCTCTGATTTATCTTTTGACATGTAACAGTAAGACATTGGTTAATTTTATACTTTTTACGTCAATTGTGTAACTATTTCTAAACGCTTTATGAACGAATTTGGTAACAATAGCCTGGATTTACTCTGGTACTCTCGAAAAAAATTATTATAGCAAGTAACGAACACCAAAGATGATTAGAAGTAGTAGTTAATAGGAATTTCCCTCCCAAATGCAAATGAGGCGGAAGATTAATATTGGCAGAAGCTGCGATTGAAATTTCGAAACCGACTGTAGCAAACCTTTTGACCGTGCGCACTACGTGTTTTGAATCTTAAACAGTAATTTGCCAACTAACATTTTAAATGAGAGTTACAAATTCTATAACAATCGCAACACGTAAACTGACTTATGAGAATAAAACAATCCGCCTCTCAATTCACTTTCTTCTGGAGCAATGCAATGATGATCACCCATATAAAAACCCTCCCATACGAATGACGCAGTCATATGATGACGTCGCAGCGCGGTTATCTTTCGTATCTTGCAAACTGGGAGTTCCCAGTTTTAGCTTGCGATATCTTTCCCGCTCCCAAATGACGTAAAATAGGAGAAAAAAGATCTCCTCTGTGCAGAGAACAAGCTTCTTTAAAACTGTGAGTCGCAAACCCATAGGCTCATGAAAGGTGGGAACTGCAATTTCAAAAACTCTTAAGTTTCAGGATTCACCCGATTTTCCCTTACTAATCCAGTAACCAAGACACTAACAGCTTTTCTGTAATGACAAGTACGAATGGGTTCTAAAACTGCTAATGATAAGGTTTTAAACAAGTTACTGAAAATACATTTAAAGGAAATTACAAACTGGTGAGGCGCTGTTTCCAATTAAGCTTCACTTTAATAAATCCTATTCACAAAATATATTAGAAAACTCATCTACACTGATAATAATCTGTTTTAAACTGGAGTTTCAAAAGAGAGTTTTGGATTCCTATTTTTCTCTAACTTTTCCCATCTATTATACAGGGCAAGCCGAATGCTAAAATCACTTATATTTTATTTTGGGAAGAACTCCTCTGTTAAATGGAAACCCACATAAATAAGAATCGTAAGTACATTTACTTTACGTAATTTTCCCAACCCATTCTTCCACAAACTATTCTTTAAAAATTATTTTACTGTCTTAGTAACGTTAAGGTTTTAAGAAATTATTTTATTAGCATTTTGTTGTAAGTACAATAGGCATAGGGAAGGTTGAAGGGATATTTACATTTTTAAAAGGTTGTAGCTCTGCGAATCTGACACTCCCTATTGCATACACCGGGGGGAATATGACTCAGAACAAATAAACTACTTTGAATACCTCTGTAATGGCCAACGAAAAAAAAAATCGCATGCGTGTTTTAACAAGATCTGCATTTTTTGTGTAGCAAGGTTTTGTTTATCCCTTACGCTTTAAATGTCACACGAAATGAACTGAAATGAAGAGGACTTCGCAGACTATTCAGGGAAAGATTTGTGATATACCTTTTGCTTACTTTTAAGCTTTACAAAATTAACTCAGGCTATTCACAAAACATTCCGAAGTTCTTGATTGGCACAAACTGTGTGTTATTTTAATCAAAAGTTTTTACAATTTCTGAGAAAATATAAATAGAAAATTATTTCATGCTTGGAGATTCTTGAAATTCTTGGTGCACATCCTTAAACAATGCTCAAATTAAATAACTGCTTTAATATTTATCCGATTATATGCTACTACAATGTACTGTTAATGACATGGCAAAAAGCAAACGAATGCATGCTAGGTATCGTAAAATTTAAACCAATAGAAATCAAATATTTTGGAAATGGTTAATGATACAGAAAATGGCAATGTATACTTTAACGAGATCTGCATTGGGAGGTGGTCTTTGTCAAATACCCAAGTCCTCTGAAGACTGATATACTCCTACAAATGAACGCTCATTGATCAACTTTTGGTACAAGCATGTTCAAATGTCTGTGTGATGCACTTGCGCAAGTATCCTGATTATATAAGTTGCTTAAATATTGATACATTTTCATATGTATGCTTGATAACTTTGTGCAAATAAAACAATGCGTGTACGAACAAGCTTCTGCACGTCGCGAGCAGCAGTTAGCAACCTGACCGCCGAACTTGAATTACTAGATGGATTCATTAGAAGTTGCCAAAATCAACGTCGTCCCTGGTGTTATCAATGTCAACAAATACCTAAATAAGGCGAAGAACGACGCAGTTTATAATAAATATTTTCAATTCACTCCGAAAGTTAGTATGACAAAAAAGTTTATTTTTTAATTAGCCATTCTTTACACAACATGGTATGTTTCTTTTTAACTTTCATAGCGTTTTAAAACCAGGGCAAAGAGAACCAAAGCATTATCTGAGACTGACACGTTTCAAGCACAAACTGGCATGTTTCAATGTATTTATATAACCAGAACATTTAGCAATAGCACAGCTTTGGTAGCACTTCTCGTTCTTTCACACTGCGCTTCCTTATTCTATCCCATGATTGGCTAATATATGCTTTTAAATGTTAAACAAGCCGTGTGCAATGCAAGGACAGGCAGAGAAAGCTATATACATACTCTTATCAATGATAAAGCAGAAGGATCCTCCCATCTATTTGTTGATAAGATTACGAATGAATTAACTTGGTACGTAATATATTTTCATTCATATTATTATAAATAAATCTGGCAATTAACTTCTGACATTCGTCTATCAGGATAAGGGAAAACCCCTGAAAAACCTTATCCAGGTAACTCAGCACGCTATCCACTGCAGCAGCCAACGAGAGGTGACTCGTCACGTGATAGTTAATAGATATGATGGGCAAACTTATATGGAGCACCCTTAGTCGACCACGATATCAGTGTACTTGGAGGTGGGGACCTTTGTTTATTACCAATCTAACATCGTCAAGAGTTGGGATTAAAAGTGAGAGAAGCCTTAGTAGGAATGCACAGTTGCACAATAAATACAGTAGGTATAGTCTCGCTGCTGGAACGGTTGATTTGGTAATAGAAACCTCTCAGATAACGCACTGAGTATTCTTGTAAGAGTGAGAGGAGTACATACGCGCCTCCCGGTAGTGTGATAAGCACCAGTGAACGCATCACTTCAGCCAATAGAATTCGCAGGAATCACAAATGACAGATATATGTTCACTCCACGTGGAGTAATCAGTGCTTTATCTGAGAGGTATCTATTACCAAAGATAAATCCATGGTAACCGTTCGAACAGGGCGACTATACTATTGATCTGACCCATAAATGTAAGGCGTCTGGAGGCCACGACGTGGCTCAGTGGTTAGACCGCTTGGCTCTCACCAAGGCGGCCCGGGTTCGATCCCAGGCGACCGCAAAGTGAGATTTGTGGTGGACAACACGGCGTTGGGGCGGGTTTTCTCCGGGACCTCCGGTTTCCCCCGCCATCTCATTCCACCGGTGCTCCATCTTCATCTCATGCATCATCTGTGTCACCGCCTGCGGTGCCGTATGTAGTAAAAGCGGGCGTTAAACACTACACATTTCACTTCATTAAGGCGTCTGGGAAGGTTTTTACCGGTTTCCCAGCCATTCATTCCACCAACTGCTTATCATCACCTTCCATTACTTTCACCTTCATATCTTATTCCGCACTTTCATACAGTATTCGGGACAACTCCACCACCCTGTTCCTGGTTCTCTGCTCACTACTCCGTTGCCAGATGAAAATGCCACATTTCTTCGCCGAGAGGAATTTGGAGCGCTAACCGCGTCCCACCCTCCGTTACTGCTCTCCACACATTTCGGCCGAGGTGAGTATTATGGCGGTCAGGTGGTAGACCTTGGCCCTCTATGGGCTGTTGTCCCAGAGTTCGATTTTTGGCACATGTAACTCGGAATTGCATTTTTTCTTCTAACGTCCCGCCCATTTGTTTAGTTCCTCTTCCTATCGAAAGTGACCGAGTAGTACAGCTGCTGCATTGACTGCAAGTAAACACGCTTTAGAAATGTGTCCCAAGTAGTACTTGAACCGTATGGTGACGACTCAGGTTGTGTGTGTTGCAGCCTTTATTCATTTTATTATTCAAGCAAACATCTTTAAATTACAGCAATTGAGTCATTTGTTTAGAAAAGAGCAATTTCTTTAAAATCAAAACCAAAGAACAGTTTGTCATTTAAAAATTGGTTTAGAATAAGGGTTTTCTTTAGAATGTTCTCTATGTTGAACCTTTGGTTTCTATATACGAGGGCTATCCAGAAAGTAGATTACGTTTTCGCCTGTTTCCGCTAGGGGCGGGGCTAGCGCGGCCATCTTGGGGTCAGAGCGTTGCGCAGCTCAGTCGGCATCTAGCCGTGCTAGTGAGAGGTTCGTGCTGTGCTCCGTTCAGATACTGTGACGGTTTGAAATGTCTGCGTTAATTGAAAATCCCGCGAGCTGCGAGGTGCGTGCAGTAATAAGGTTTCTGACTGCAAAAAACTGTAAACCGATAGAAATCTATCGGCAGCTTTGTGAAGTGTATGGGGACAACATTATCACTGAAGGTGGAGTGCGTCAGTGGGTCATCAGATTTAAAAATGGCCGAACCAATGTTCACGACGAAGATCGAAGTGGGAGACCCAGCATAGTGACTGCCGAACTTGTCGAAAAAGTCGATGCTAAAGTCCGTGAAAATCGAAGGTTCACAATAACGGAACTTTCTTTGAGTTTTCCACAAATTTCGCGAATTTTGTTGCACGAAATCATCAGCGAAAAGCTTGGTTACCACAAGTTTTGTGCAAGATGGATTCCAAAAATCTTGACAGAGTACCACAAAAATCAGCGAATGGCTGCAGCGTTGAACTTTTTGGACGTTTACCATAAGGATGGTGACTCTTTACTCGATCGCATCGTTACTGGTGACGAAACATGGGTGAAACACGTGAACTGTGAAACGAAATTGCAATCAATGCAGTGGGGGCACACAGGTTCTCCCCAAAAACCCAAGAAATGCATGGAAACAATGTCGGCAAGGAAGATGATGGCGACTGTTTTTTGGGACAGAAAAGGTGTGATTTTGGTGGACTTCCTGGAAAGAGGCACTACAATAAACTCTCAAAGGTATTGCCAAACTCTCCAAAAACTCAGAAGAGCCATTCAAAACAAGCGCAGAGGAATGTTGAGCTCTAAGATCTTGTTGATTCACGACAACGCCCGGCCCCACACGGCAAATGTCACTCGTGAAGTTCTTGAATCTTTAAAGTGGGAGTTGTTTCCTCATCCGCCGTACAGTCCCGACCTGGCACCGAGCGACTTCCACCTATTCCCAGCAATGAAGAAGTGGCTGGCTATGCAGCGTTTTGATGACGACGCACAGCTGCAAGAAGAGGTAACGAAGTGGTTGAAGGCGCAGGCGGCCGAATTTTTCGACGAAGGAATTTCCAAGCTCGTACATCGCTACGATAAATGCCTTAATTTGAATGGTGACTATGTCGAAAAGTAGTATTTGAGTGTGGCTTTCATCTGTATATAATAAAATTTGTTTCCTATACTTTGTTTACTTTTTATTCCAAAACGTAATCTACTTTCTGGATAGCCCTCGTATTATACATAACGTATGAGCAAATAAAATCGCCTGTATATCTTTGCTGAAATATCGATATCTAATTATTTAGTGGAATACAATATTTCCTCTATGTACCTGGCATACAATCCACAAATATGGAGCCAAATCGTCGCAAACACAAATACTTCGATGACAGACCACACATCCAAATCATAACGATGTCGCGAGTGAAGAACAAACCTTGATCGCTGATGATTGCGAAAGTGAGTTACAACAGATGTATCGTTTGGCAATGAACGGGATAATGCACGCCAGCTGATGCATTTTGATCCGGCTCTGACTAATGAGTTAGAGGAAGCAGTTAAGACGACACGGAAGTAATTTGTGACCATAAAGGGGGGGGGGGGAATCCCTAGCATTTGTTGAATGATGAGATGTTCCAGTGTGAGGGGCATAAGAGGTAAAAGGATGAGCAAGGTGACAAAAACTGTGTTTGAAGGCATGAAAAACATAGACACACAAAAAGCTCGCAGGAATATATTTTTGTGGCGTATGCAACCAAGAGGCACCGAATACGATCACAGGATAGCATAGAAAATTTTCCGATATAAGCCGCTACCAACCCTTTGAAGTTATTCGCTGCTCAAAAAGTTTTATATTTTACCAAACGGTTCTTCGAATATAAAGCCTGCCTCAACTTGTCAAGAAAGGACAGAAAATTATCTCACTCCTACCGATAAAAATTGTAAGTTATTAGGCTAACTCGTAAGATTCTACTGCAAAAGTGCAGCTTAATCTGAAATAAACCATTATCCTATATTGTAATTAAATACGATCATGCATGTATTTATAAATCTGTGAACCCATCGTGATTCTGTTCAGAAATGGATCCTGGACAAAGGCATTTTAGAAGAAACCTCTGCAATACGGAGCTTCTGCGTGTGCAACCGTGTAATCGTTTTACCCAGGTCTCTTAACCGAAGAGCTGATTTACTATTCATGAACAGTAAGTCTGTAGGTGAGCAAGTGCATGTTCCTCTGAGAGACTCACAACCTAATTACAGGTTCCATCCATCCGGCTGCTCGCAGTCTCTCAAACTTTGTTACTAACGTAATTTAAACAGACATTCTGGAGACATGGTCACAAATGGAAGGGTCTACTTAAATGCTCCTTTGTCGCCATCCACTTAAACGTTCATAGCTATGGCGCCTATTTAAACAACCCTTGGAAATTCATTTGCTGTGCATTGCCTGTTCGTGTGGGCTGCACACGATCTGCCAAAACTCAGTTACTGGATAATACCTGCACGGTAAATCTGTAGAATGATATATAAATATTTGTTCAGGAAAACAGCATTTTAGGGAAATGTGAAAACGCATTAAGAATGGGACTGACTACCTTTGCTATCCACCGATTCAGAGTACTAGTTTGAAAATCTATTTATCCCGTTTCCATAATAGAGGCGAGGTATTTTTCTTTAATTAGGATTATTCCATATTCTCTCAAAAATGACACTGTGGATATGTGTACTCTATTGCTACCGACTAGATATCGGATGTATACACAAATGCAAATTTAGTTTGTTATTTATACTGGTGATAAAATTGTTGTAAATCGTTATGTTTTTACTCTTTTTATCACTTAAAACTGATTTTAGTAATATTCATCATATTGGTAATTTTTAACTGGTACGACAGTGGTCGAATAATGAAGTAAAACGTGTCTTACGGCCTAGAATACCTGACTGAAGATTAAAAATACATGACTCACAAAGGTATCCTAGATCGGAAGACATGCATTACTTATTTAATAACTTTGTTCATAAAATCCATTATAACACTTGGATGAAGAACTTGTAGATATTTAGCGAAAATTTAAATTTAAAATACTGTATCTTTCAGAAGTAATGTAGCTTTATAAAAGCTCCACAAATTTCACATTTAAGAAAACACATAACCCTTTAAAATCAACATTTTATTTAATTAACTTCCTCCACGTAAGCCATATCTGGCGATGAATGAAATGGGTGACATATACCAGCCCAGGGCCCATAGAACTTTATTAACATGACATTCATCATCCAGGATAAGGGAATTCCCCGGAAAACCCCTTGTCCAGGTAACACCCTGACCAAGATTAGAACTCAGGACCCCTTGAATGTGAGGCAAACACGCTACCATCACGTTACAGAGGCCTGCAATATCAACATTCATGAAATAGGAGCATAAATGTGCAGCTGTAAAAATTCTATGGTAATCTTCCCTCGTATCAGCAACTAAAACAGTTTAGATTCCACATTATAGGTATGTCATGTCTCCTTGATTCTTAATTCAAATTAAAATATATCGGATGAGTACTTTTGAGTATTGTGCTCTCTCTCTCTCTCTCTCTCTCTCTCTCTCTCTCTCTCTCTCTCTCTCTCTCTCTCTCTCTCTCTCTCTCTCTCTCTCTCTCATACACACACACTCGTCTTTATGTGTGTGTGTGTGTTAAGTAGGTGTACTACTTATGCAACGAAGTTGGAATAAGTTTCTGTAAACAAAAACTTTTGCTACATACATTTACATATGATACAAATAAAATAAATAACAAATTTTGATCAATTACATTCAGATAACTTTCTCTTCCCACTATCGTTTATTACATACAACTTATACTAAATACTCTTACGATAAATTATTTTTCTATCTACTACATTTTAATCCAAATAACAGCAGAAATCGTTACATTACCTACTACACGTTTCATTGTATATACAAGGAGCATAACAATAGTAAAATGATAAACTCGAAGCAAATCTTAAAAACACACACACACACACACACACACTTCCATATAATTGCGAGAAACAACTTCAAGCCCGCCTCGGTAGCGTAGATGGTAGCATGTCTGCCTCACGTTCAACAGGTCCCGAGTTCGAATCTCGGTTAGGGCGAGTTACCAGGATAAGATTTGCCCGGGGTTTTCCCTTATCCTAAATGACGAATGTCGGGTAACTCTCTGCTCCATGGACCCCGGGCTCATTTGACCATCATTTCACCCTTCCATTCATCGTCCGATATGACTAAACGTTGGAGGACATAAATTACACTAAAAAAACTTCAAAGCAACAGTACTTTAAAAATGACAAAAGTAATGAACACGAAACGCTAATAATCTGAAAATAGTTTGTGCTACACAGTGGTACAAAATAAATAATTTATATGTTTTAAATATATATTTTTATGTACTATGTTCTCATCCAATGCTTCACGCTTCCAATTCATATAAATTACACAACATTCCCTTCGAATGAAGACTTCTAGCGTTATTTCCAGAAAATGCAGTATATACATGTAAATTATGTGAACATGTTTAATATATTATGTTTTATTGAAAATGTATAAAAAGTATTCTTAAGGAAAAAAAATTTTTCGCGTGAAAACTGGTTTGGTGCAAATTGTTGGAAATCGTTGTGCCGCATGTTTGTAAGATACTTAGATTCCAGGTTTAATAATTATCGAAAATTTCCTTTTTAAGTTATGCTTGTTCTTTTTTCTTTCTGGAATAAAATATTTCCCGTAACTGCTAGATACGTAATAGAGAAAGTAATAAAGAAATATGGGTTGAAAAGAGGACACATGGATGTAACATGTAGAATTTTACTATTTATATTACACTTACGTTTAGACAGTTTTGTAAGAGAATGTAGGTTATCTAACCATGGTTTTCCTTCTTGAGTACGTAGGCTTACCATTTAAAGGTCATATTTGTTCAGGTTGTTTATACGCTCTGATTGTAAGAGCCTATTTTTCAGATGCTCTATATTCCTATGAAATTCTGGATTTGTGCTAGAGAAATGTAGAAGTCATGGAAATAAGCCCAAGAAAGTTTCCACCTTAAATTGATGATTAATTTTCATTATCCCGCAGAATCGAATGAATTCACGATTCAAACATATAGCTCCTCTTTAAGTGTTTGATTTTATTATCGTCATTAGTAAAACAAACCCTTCGTCTGATGTTTTAAAAATGTAGAACATTTTGCTAGAAACCAGATCGTTTAATTTTAAATTACTCAGACAGCAGAGAGAAAATCGATTAAGGAAAAGTTTGCGCACGCATGCTGTTTCTACCTCCCTCTATAAAGCAGGCTCAAAAATTGCATATTTGCTGAATGATTGCAAATAACCCCGACCAGAAACCGCAACAAGTAAGACATGTTTCTGCGATAACACACTGTGGTGCCCATACACACATCGAATGGGTGTTACACCCGGAAGTGATAAACGTGACTTTTGTTGTCCTACTAGGTACAGAGACCTTGTTAGAAACATTTCAGGTTCGATAACATGCACAACAGGTTTAAGTCCCTTTGTGAACGTCTGCTTTTACAAGGTCTGTTTCACGATAATCTGGGAGAAACACAATGGGATAATAAAAGACATAATAACAACACCTTTATACACTGCATCACAAGAAATAAAGTTCTGCCACAACAAAATTGAATTTTAGATTGTCATAAAAATGTCTTGTGTGATACTGCAATAAAAAAAAATTAAATTTGATGTGTTGCACTCGCATAACTTCCTCCACTGTTGTTCAAACTATTCTTACAGACCCCTATTTTTGCCCGCCTCGGTAGCGTAGATGGTAGCATGTCTGCCTCACGTTCAAGAGGTCCCGAGTTCGAATCTCGGTCAGGGTGAGTTACCTGGATAAGGTTTTTTCCGGGGGTTTCCCTTATCCTTCAAGACGAATGTCGGTAACTCTAAGCACCACGGACCCTGGACTCATTTGAGCATCATTTCACCCATCGTCCGATATGACTTACGTTGAAGGACGTAAATTACAACAACAAAATTTGCTTCTGGATTTAGACTTGTTCTTGTTTCCCGTTTCGTATACTTATGGTGTTTGACACCTCAGTTTAAGTTAGGTTTTTGTTTGGGTTGAATTCATTCAATAAATCACATAGCTCTTTTTAACCCTCTTCCCACCGCTTGACCAACTCATTAAATTTTTTTCCTTCCTTTTCAGTGAGATTCGTCATATATAAAATCTCAATAAAGAATGATTTGTTTGAAAATAAGGGTAATTTTTAAGTATCTTTAACATTTCAATGCCCTTTAAGCTCCCAAGTCTTTAATTTATAATAATGATGTTTTAAAACTAACTTTTTATTAACTAAGGTATATAAAGTTTTACCAACGCGTTTCCCTCTCTTAACCCCCAAATGACTGACAGATCGATCCCAACGGTCCACATTAGCAAAGTCCCCAAAGGAATGTGACCATCGTACTATACGAATACACATACTAACACCAGTTATTTCCACTGCCCGTCCAAACCGGTTTTTGGTCATGTTATGCGGGTGGCGTTGTGTTTATTATTCACTTTGCCCGCCCTATTTAATTATATATTGCTACCAGATTTTTTTTTTTTTTTTTTTTTTTTTTTTTTTTTTTTTTTTTTTTTTTTTTTTTTTTTTACACACCTACATAGCATTATTTACAAGCGGCCAACGTAGCGACTATTCCTGTTCAGTGTTACTGCATGTTCCAGATTTGAGTTCAGAAAAGCAGGAGGTAGCAGTAGATTTTATAACCGACAATTGTTCTTTATGTATACATACGTATATAACAGTATTATTATTATTATTATTATTATTATTACTACTATTATTATTATTGACAACTGAACACAATATTTGACCTTAAAGTATTTATACGGTAAATTAAAACAACCAATTTATGTCGCTCATTTTCCAGTTTGCACCAGAGTCCTTTACGTACTATTATCAATCACTATCATATGCACCTTTCTTGACTTCATTCAGCATTAAACTTTAAATTCCAAAAGAATGACTCTCTATATCTGTTGGATTTTTTCTGTTTCACGAATTAGAAAAACAAGCAAATGTTGCAATTGTCTGCAATGTTTGCGTTTTTGTTTTGTTTTAGGTCATACTGGACAAAAGAATTCAATTGGAAGTAATAGCTCAAGTAAGCGTAGAGCTCAGCATCTATTTTTCAGATTAAAGGAAACACATGACTTACCTACTTATTTTGTACATAGAAGCTATTTTTAAAAAACGCCTAATCTTATATCTACTTCACGTTAGCTCTTGATAGAAATTATTATATTTCTAGGTAGAATGGAATAGAAAAACACCCGTCTCGGTAGCGTAGATGGTAGCGTGTCTGCCTCCGTTCAAGAGGTCCAGAGTTTGAATCTCGGTCAGGGTCAGTTACCTGGGTAAGGTATTTTCAAGGGTTTTCCTTGATTCCTGAAAGACGAATGTTAGGTAACTCTTAAGCTCTATGGACCCTGGGCTCATTGAACATCATTTCACCCATTTCATCCATCGTCCGATATGACTTAACATTGGAAGACGTAAATTAAAAATTAAAAAATTGGAAAATGCTGTAGGCTTAACCGCAGTCAAACTGGTCTCGCCATGTGATTGCATGGAAATTCCGTTCTCTTTGCATAACCAAGATAAATAACTTCCTATTTTTGAGAAAATTGCAAATATTTAAAAATTAAAACCGATAAAGATCTCGACAGTGCTTAACACTTGAAAAATTAAAAATGACATACGTTTATGTGCTGTAACAAGATCCGCAATGTTGGCATCCCTTACGATTTTTCAGTAATAAGTCATCCAAAATGAAGACTTCAGAAGCCATTCCAAGAAAATTCAAGATATACTGTCATTTATTATGAAGATATCTTCCTAGACATCGATCATTTTCAGAGCTTTTCTACTTACCATATAAGAGGTAGAAATAGTAAAAACGCCTTTTTGTTTTTTTGTTTCGGAGGGCCTTAAAACCTATGTTTTAAGTCTTTTTGGATAGAATACAATACTTCCCCTATTTACTACACGTGGCAGAGAAAGTAATAACGGGTTCTTACTGTACTCATTTAGCTTTAAAAATACATTACATATTAAATGGGACTTTCTTGAACATCCCTGTAATATGGAGAGAAGCAAGTGATAACTTTTAAAGGCAAACTAATTTTCTTCCAAAATACAATGTTTCTTGTATACCCATTACCCACTTGTCTTAAGTTGGCAACGCTGTCAGTACCAGTCACTCATTTCTCTGAATCAAATAAGGAGGAATTTTCTGCAAGGGACGGAAGCCACCAAAGTTCCCGGAAAGTATGACACGCAATTCTCTCCCTTCAAACAGGCGATGTTCTTAGCAGCTAACCCTTCACAATTCCCCATATTCATGTCCTTGGCACACAATCCCCATATTTAAATGGAGCAACAGTAATGGTTAAATATTAACACCGAAACAGAGAAAATGTAACTACAAAATCCAGTATCCCTGTCCCTTTTACTTTCCGTATCCCTTACCTACAATAGCAAAGAGTACGATATACTTTAAAATTTTGAGGTAGAGAATTCACTGGAAATGTAATTCTAAGGAGTCAAGGCCCAACACTAAACGCTAAAATATTGATGAAATTCCTTCACATAAACAATCTTTAACATATGAAAATTTATTCCTAATTTTTTCACAAATGTAGGTCATAAAACAAAGGACCTGTTTCTAAAAACGCTACTTTAAGATTCGACAATCTCAAAACGAATACATTAAACTTTTTAAAGCAGTGCAATATTTCTTTCGCGATACATTAAAAATTACAACAGCGCCCGTATTAAATAGCAATGTCACTATATTCACTTCTGAAACAAAAATGTAACAGAAATTGGACATAAAACTTGAATATTTTTAGAGTGAACAATTTTGTTTACATCTGTACTGCACTTTGGATGGAGCGGACAGCTGTACCAACGCTTAAGTCAGCTGATTTTGCCCAGTAATGTCCCTGGAGCCTTTTTTGCATTCACTCTTAGGAAGGGTGAAACGTGGGCAATGTATGAAGATGCACGTAAAAAACATTGTGTTAATGAACCCTACTTTTCATGAGCACTGTTAAAAAAAAAGTAAATAAAGAGTATCAATGTAAATAAAATATATGTGGATCATAAGCCTGTATTACGTTGCTACAGCTGACAGTTCGTTGCGCACAAGCCGTTAGGCCCTCTCACAGCGTGTGCAAGAAGGATATAAGCTACAGTAATTATCTTCTTTCCTAGTCCTAAAACTCACCTGATAACCATTTTGGGGGAGAGTTCTTCTACCCGGGAAGGAGTGGAAATCTCTGAACACGAAATTCTGGTAACGTATTTCTGTCACAACACTACACTTGTATTTCTGCACAGGACTAGGATGAAAACATCAATATCTGCGAAATGGAAGTCGACGATCGACGTACTCCATGTTGTACGTTATGCTTTACAATATGTGCAGAAAGTTCCACAAGCACTCACTCAGTATTTCCTGTCACTGTGATGTTTACTGTGAACCGCGTAAAATCTTGTATCAGGTAAGTAATAGACGCCTCTTCCTTGACAACGCAGCGGCTGTAAACAATATGCGTGAGTTGCTTCGTCTGCTGGCAGCACAGTGTCAATTGCAGTGCAGACGGTACTACCAACCCTAACATTCAAACCATCGCTAGATCACTCAGATAAACACCAAAACGCGCTAGATGTTATACATGTCTATATAACACTTATTACTTCGCATGCACTATTGGAACTACAGTTAAATTACCAGACCGTATGGATTACCATATTCCTGAAATAAAAAACGATCGGTTACATTAAATTACTAAGGCAGGTATAATATATGAATACTTTTGATTTATATTAAAATATACTTGTAAAATTACACAACAGTTTAAACTACTGTTAGACCATTTTAAATTCCTTAATGTTGACGTTTTAATATTTAAAAATATAGAGTACTAATGTGAGTGCCACAAGTTCAAGTACCTACATTTTTTTAGCAGTTACAGCACATACACGAATTTATCCACCAGTTTATGCAAACAAATAAAATAAGAAATTGAAAGGGAAGAAAATAACTAAAACCATATCGTTCTCCATGTTCAGGCTTTAATATTTTAGAAACAAGTTCTTTAATGGATCTAACTAGTACAATCAAATGCAGTATTGGAATTTGTCATTATTTATTTACTACTGTTCTAAATCAATCATTTATATGTATTATAGGGTTTTCGTGGACACGAAGACATTACTTTCAAAAAGTGGAGAACTCTGCGCACCAGGACATCCAAAAACATTGACAGTGTAATCATTTTAGTCTATCTGTTTTACTTGTAACTATAATAAATGATGAGTAATATTTAACTTCATTTTAATTACATAGAAAATGAAGCTAGTTACAGTGGAGTAATAAATATTACACAATTAAAACTATTTGTTAATGAATCTCCACTTATCTTAAGAAGTTGATGTTAAAACTTTCTTCTTTTTAAAATCGATTTCTAAGGCAACGTTGTCCTTAACAACGGAGTTTGTTTGGAATAAACTGAGGATGAATGCAATTTGCCTTCGAAATCGATTTTAAAAAGAAGAAAGAAGTTTTAACATCAACTTCTTAAGATAAGTGGAGATTCATTAACAAATATTTTTATTTGTGTAATATTCAATTTAATTATTTATTATAATTAGTTCTTTCAACAAAACATCTCCACTTCATACTATGCTGTAAACAATCAAGCTGTTACATAACTGAATTAAGAATGCAGGAGTTATTCTTTCCGACCAGCAATTACATTCAGCTGTATTTTCTCTAATCTTATAACATGTTTACTTATTAACACATGTCACTGTTGGCAGATCCTGTTCATACATATGTTACCAATGTAAATGCTGCTTTAGAGGAAACAGAAATTGTTAAAGGTGCGGTCAGCTGATTACTGTATATGTGTATGCGATAACAGTTGCTGTCAAGAAAAAAGTAACGTTATCTAACTACAGAAAAGATAAAAGTGCGGAAAAAGATAAAACGCGAAGAAAACGAAAGAGTAACGTGACTACCGTAATCTACTGCAGTTTATTTACCTTATGGACGACAAGAGAAGCTTTACTTTGAAAATCATAATAGGGTTAATGTCCAAATTAAGTGGATATATGTGACTTGGATAAAATTAAAAATCACGAGATTTTAAGTGTTTTGAAACATGCTGAACTTAAGTTACGGACATCGATTCTTTGGTTTTAATGTTAGTAACTTTGTGAGCTTGCCGAGTGTAACGACTTTTCAATACGCCTCAGATTTCTTAATATATATTTAATATTTTACTTGATTTTGCTTAGGATTTTATCTACGGGGCCCTTTTTTTAAATGCAAATGATTCGATGCTACGTTTTCAAATATTGGAAAACTTGTGTTTCCCCGCTGCTGACTTCAAGATCTTCAATTTGTTGGTACACTATGCCCTTTATTGTTTGTGTTTACAAAGTCACTGGGTTTCGAAGTTTTGTGGTCTAACTTTCTAATGATATCACACCCTTAAATATATAATTTGGCAATTTGTTTCACAAAAATGTGGCACTATTGATTATTAATTTTCTTCCCTGAAATTTGATATAAACTAATTATGAGTATTTAAAAATCCTCCTGTTTTTTTATAAAACTCTCAGGTGTTGCTTAATATTGCACGACTTTAAGGATGTTAAGATATTTAAAGGCTTAAGACTTTTTTGGCCAATCGGCTCGTGAAAATAACATTATTTGCCTACAAAGTCCAGACCTGGCAACACTGGGTACATAAACTGCTGTGGGTGGCAGGTGGGATTGGTTACTTTGTCCAGCACAAGGAGCGCTTCGCGCACACTACATATACGCCATCTGCCCACGAATTTCTGAAAGGCAGCATTTCTGGCGCTTCTTTTAAAAGCGAAGGGAATCAACCTTCGATAGCTCTTTAAATTGCAACCGCCTGGCCAGAATGATGATACTAAACGTTGCTTATCATTCACCTCTTACATGTATCTGCTGCCTCATAATTCAGGTGAAAAGTTGCGGCGGTCAGATATGTTGCATTTACATTAGTTTGCTCACTCTTCCAGAAACTATTTATTAGCCTTGTTTTCCTGCATAGTTCTTTTTAATAGGGTTACATTTTTATTAAATATTTCGTTGTAGATACAAGAGGAATGCAGTAAACTGAAGCATAAATATTTTAACATCAGATGTTTTGAAATTTCATTGAATACAGAGCTACAGTTTAATAAATTATAAAAATAGTAAAATTCATGAATGGAAACGAATACCTCAAAAATAGTTAATGCCACAAAAAATTGTCAACAACCAGTTGTTTTAAGGAGAACTTGTCCTGTGGGAAGATTTTGTCTATTGCTTATGGTTTGTAGTTATACATTCTTTAAGAATGAAGATGAGTTTGTGGGCTATTTGCATAGCATTCAACATACAGATTTTATCATACTAATCTCTTAAACATATGGTATCCTAATCAAAACTATTATAGCTATTTTTAGAAAATCAAAAATAACAAAATATTTTCTATGTAAGGAGTAGTTTGAAGTGAAGTTTTCTTAAAAATGTTCATGTTTCATCTTTAGAATACATTTTAATACCAAGTTTCATATTTAACCAACATTTCTTTTTTTAATTATGTTGCTCTCACACACAACACATGCCCGCCTTGGTAGCGTAGATGGCAGCATGTCTGCCTCACATTCAAGAGGTCGCGAGTTCGAATCTCAGTTAGGGTGAGTTACCTGGATAAGGTTTTTTCCGAGGTTTTCCCTTATCCTGAAAGACGAATGTCAGGTAACTCCAAGCTCCATGGACTCCGGACTCATTTGAACATCATTTCACCCATTCCATTCATCATCCGATATGACTTAACGTTGGAGAACGTAAATTACATAAACAAACAAGCGCATGTGCACACACACACATACACATACACATTTATATTTTTTTAAATGCTTCTTTCGGCATTACAGTGTTTCAAAGAATAATTTCGATGAATCCCCAGTATATAATTGTTATGTGCAATATAATAATTCCTCTTCTTACTATAGGTAAGTAAGAGAAAGTCAACAATATTTGAAATCTTTAGATAGAAGCAGTATAGTATACTATACACCTACAACGTCCAAAACTTTATTTCATCAGTTAAAGTATTTGTTAACATTTATTTGTATAACTCATTGTGATCTATGATTGTACCTAGTTACAAATATGGAGCTGACATAGAATTTGAGTAAATGCTGTTTTTATCAATATATTTCATACTTTATCTTAGGAAAAACATACATTCTTAGCTAAACAGCCTTCTGCTGGTAAAAAAGCCCGATATTTACTGGGAGTGGAGACTCTGTAAATGAAACAACATGAAACTAAAAAGTTCGCTCACTTTGTTTCCAACAATTACGCTCGATAAATCTGCTTTATGTGCTTAAATAGGATTATTTAGTCATGCAATAATTTTACTGATGTTTTAATGAGAATAATTTAGGATTTGATCATTATTCCTAGCTAATTTATGCATCTGTGGAGGTTTTTGGAGATACAGCAAAAGAAGAGACTATATATCCTAAGATTTCCAAATCTAAAGATCTATTTAATACTGATTTTCAGAATAGGAAAGAGCTGATGTTGCAGTGTGTTTCAAGTAATAGAATATAGAAACAGCACACAGGAAAATTAACATTTTTGATGAAGAGCATCAAAAGAGTAAAGTTAATATATTTCTTTAACATGTATATATCCATATTCCGGCAAGAATTACACTGAGAATCATTTGATCTTAAAATGTACTGAAACACTGAGGTCCTCTATCCCACAATTTTCAGTAAGTTCGCAAGTGATGTCATGTTACAGACAATACACTTAAGCTACAGTTACTGACAATAATTTAATCTCCTAACTACCAAAATATTGCAATTAAAACAACTTGAAGAGACAAGCTACTGAAGGTAGTCAAAATGTACACTTAAAAATGGCATGTTAATTGGAAGATTAACATCTCCAACCAAAAAATTGTATGTACTGAATTCAAATGACTCTACTTTCTTCTACAGACCATTCTTACAGAAGATTTTTGTATCTACTTCTTGTTAATCAAGATAAACTTTCACTAACACTTACATATTTCGTTATTTTGTTATAGTTATAAGGATACAGTATGATGAGATATAATCACATTTTTCAAAAATTGATAGTACTCTGATGGTGTTGAAATTTCATGTTCCATAAATTATAAGGAAACATAAATAGTGATTTCTCACTTTAAGAACGTTCATGTAATTCGCATCAATGACAAATATCTTGAAATGTTTAACGGCATAAATAAAAAAAAAATAAAAAAAATTCACATAAACTTCCTACATTTTTGTAGTACGATTTTATCTCATATGGTTTGCCAATCATTCAAAATACCTAAGCATGAAGAGAATTTTACAGGTTACTGCAGAAAATTCAAGAATATATCAATGAAAATATCTGAAAGCAGAAAATTCAAGAATATATCAATGAAAATATCTGAAAGATAAGAGTAGTCATCCGCTCCCACGGGAAAAAAAAAAAAAAATTACGAGTTCAATTTTAACTATATCTTGTGATTTTTATCCACTGGATAACTATGGAAAGGAAACATCTTAATAAGGTAATACTGTAATTACAACAGTGCACTAGAAAAACTTTAGCTTGTTTAAACACTAATAACTAGAAAGTTAAAAGTCAATAAAAATTTGTAATATTTCAGGCAAAAAACTACAAATAAAATATTTGGCAAATGGTGTGTTTTATTGCTTTGTACTTCAACTTATCTCTTTAAAAAGACTAATAGATTAAGTGTAATAATGATATATGTTCTGAACATAAATACCTATAATGTTATATATATATAATTTCCAAAACTTATCATTTGACTATCACATTATAAATTCCTTGTAAATTGTACTTTCATAAAGCACATTTAAATTAACAAATGTACAAAATGAGTTAACAGTTACAGTAGATACTCAATTTAAAGTAATGGATCGTCAAGATTTGATATAGATATGTTGATATCATCTTTGTAATAGTTTTTCAGACATTTAGATGATTCATTAAAACTACTCAATCTGCAAGAAAAAAAAAAACTATCAAATGCACAATACAAAAGGAAGACACACAACTTTTTCTTGGACCTAAATATCATCAGAAATGATAAAAAAAATAAAATTTGGAATTTACAGTAACCAACA
Organism: Mantis religiosa; assembly: GCA_030765055.1. NCBI lineage: Eukaryota > Metazoa > Arthropoda > Insecta > Mantodea > Mantidae > Mantis > Mantis religiosa. The sequence goes on along the minus strand of CM060949.1, from coordinate 45,888,577 downwards.
TAATCAGAAAATTACATAAAAGAGTCATAGAATCCAACTACATATAAACATGCAATAATAAACAAAGTCTTACACACAGACTAGTCAACATGGATAAAGCAGAATACCACAATGTACAAAAAGACCATACTCCACAAAGCAGAAGAAAATGGATAGAACAAAAGCCAGCTGTTTAAACAAATTAAAAATGTTATTAAGTAAGTAACCACATTCACTAAAGAAGAAGAAAGCAACAGCATATTCAGTGAATTCACATATCACTAAAAACATTTAATAAACTCAAAAAGATCTTTAAGGAATAAAGTACCATCTTGGCACCTACAAATATATACTCAGTATCAAAATTGTTAAATTCAAAAACAAAAGATGAAAACCCCACCAATTAATAGATCCAGAATATACCAAATAAGTTGTAAGGATTGTGAAAAATGCTACATAGGAAGCAAAAGGAAAAGACAAAAGAAACCTAAAAACCAGAGTCAAAGAGCACTTTAGAAACATCCAATTGAAACAAGAAGATAAGTCATAAGTAGCATTTCCTTTTTGAAACCAAAATCATGAATTGACTCAATCCAAAATTGCTAAAGGGGCGAAAAACCAAAACAAACTGACAATATGGGAGAGCATATACATATGATCTCTCTAGGGACCAAGTAATAAACTTTTAAATCCCACCAGAACATAATTTGACACAGAAGTTAATAGTTCCATCGGAGAGCAGATGACAACAGATGATAGTTGGACCGAGGATGAAAATGGATATAACAGCTTCCGAAATTAGTTCCTTAATAATATAAAAATGTAAGTGACGAAGTGTTAAAAACCAACTACAATTTTTTTTTCCAATGTAATAAATCTGTGCTATTCCTGCCCCCAAAATTTTTAATTCCTCCTCAAAACTTCCTTGCTTGCACCAATTGCTGCTCCCATGGGCAGCCCTGCTTAACATATTTTTAGCCACATCATTTAGAAAATATAAAAAAATGATTTTCCCATGTGATAAAGGATGCACAGAATTTGTTTAAAATCATGTTGCATCCTGGGAAAATGCTAAATCTACATAAATGCAAGCTTATGTTTGACTTTGTTTTTGAGTTATTTCATAAGATTTTTCATGGTAAATAAAGTATATCTTGAATTTTGTGAGTATAGCTGATTAAGTCTTCTTCATTTTGAGTGAATTTGTATAACTGGTGAACCATGTAAGATAGAAAATCTTACTATAGAAAAAACTGTAGGTCTCATTTATACAATTTATCCCAAATATGAGATGTTGTGGCCTGTCAGTATAATATTTGCTGCTTTAAATTTTCAAATACCTCATAATTTTTTCAACCAATTGTTATTAACTTATATTCTTTTTACTTACTTCTTTTCTTGTAGTCATGTAAAGAGAATCCTATTTTCAAAACATTTGCTGCTTTCGTTTACTGCATTCTACTTATACCTACATCACAATAATTAAATGTGAATTGAAGATTTATATTTATTAGGAAGAATTATACAGTAGAATATGCTTCTACAAGAAAGTTTGTAGAAGATTGAACATTATGCTTAAAGAACATTTTAGGAACACCAAGAACAAAGAAATAAACAAATCAACAGTAGTGCACTATATTTGGAATAGAATCATGTTATAGAACAAGAAGTCCATTTATTAAAACATTTTCAGGATCATTAACCACGTGGGAAAAGTTATTCATAAAGAAATATGAAAGAAAACTCTTCCATTTCAACACCACCTTGGAAGAGAACCTAAGTTCATCAAGATACCAACACAGACTCCCCTAACACCTCCAAGGAGTTTACCAAATCAAAATTCAACAGTCGACCTTAGCTGAGAATGTTAGGAAGGACCTAAAAATACATGTTCTAGGTAAATAACAATATATGGAGTGTAGAGTACTAGTTTGACTCAAAATTATATTAACATTACACAAATATAAATATTTGTTACTAAATCTCCACTTATCTTAAGAAGTTGATGTTAATACTTCTTTCTTCTCTCTAATGAAGATCGATTTCGAAGGCAAATCGCATTCGTCCTCCAATTAACATATAACAGTTAACAATTTTATATTAACATATTTCATTATCTATGCCACAAGTTTCTGTTAGCTGAATCCAGTATTTTAATTCAAACAAACATCATTTATGGCCTTTTCCGCAAGTTTATTCAGAAGAATGATTTTTTTTTTTATTGCTCTAATGTTTTTTAAATTTCTGAATCCAATTTTTTACCCTTTTAAGACAAATTACCTTAAAACCACAATCATTATCATACTATAGGATCAATTTATTTCCAATATAAATATTCAATGAAACCACAGAAGGAAAGAGGGTGAAAAAAGCAACACTTAATGGCATTACATAGAAAATGAAGCTAGCTACAGTGAAGCAATAAATATTACACAAATAAAAATATTTGCCACTTAGGCTTCACTTATCCTAACAAATTGGTGTTGAACTGGAAATCGATTTCACAAACAAATCGTTTGACTGAGGATGCAAATGATTTGTTTGTGAAATCGACTTTCAGTTGAAAATAACTATCAACACCAATTTGTTAAGATAAGGGAAGCCTAAGTGGCAAAAATTTTTATTTGTGTAAAACTTAATGGCATGCTCCTATAGTACCTCTCCTTACCCTTTGGAAAGGCTTTCAGCTTCTTTTGTTAAAGCACAATGAAAAAATAAGTAAGCAAATTCTCGTGTGTGTGTGTGTGTGTGTGTGTGTGTGTGTGTGTGTGTGTGTGTGTGTGTGTGTGTGTGTGTGTGTGTGTGTGTGTGTGTGTGTGTGTGTGTGTGTGTGTGTGTGTGTGTGTGTGTGTGTGTGTGTGTGTGTGTGTGTGTGTGTGTGTGTGTGTGTGTGTGTGTGTGTGTGTGTGTGTGTGTGTGTGTGTGTGTGTGTGTGTGTGTGTGTGTGTGTGTGTGTGTGTGTGTGTGTGTGTGTGTGTGTGTGTGTGTGTGTGTGTGTGTGTGTGTGTGTGTGTGTGTGTGTGTGTGTGTGTGTGTGTGTGTGTGTGTGTGTGTGTGTGTGTGTGTGTGTGTGTGTGTGTGTGTGTGTGTGTGTGTGTGTGTGTGTGTGTGTGTGTGTGTGTGTGTGTGTGTGTGTGTGTGTGTGTGTGTGTGTGTGTGTGTGTGTGTGTGTGTGTGTGTGTGTGTGTGTGTGTGTGTGTGTGTGTGTGTGTGTGTGTGTGTGTGTGTGTGTGTGTGTGTGTGTGTGTGTGTGTGTGTGTGTGTGTGTGTGTGTGTGTGTGTGTGTGTGTGTGTGTGTGTGTGTGTGTGTGTGTGTGTGTGTGTGTGTGTGTGTGTGTGTGTGTGTGTGTGTGTGTGTGTGTGTGTGTGTGTGTGTGTGTGTGTGTGTGTGTGTGTGTGTGTGTGTGTGTGTGTGTGTGTGTGTGTGTGTGTGTGTGTGTGTGTGTGTGTGTGTGTGTGTGTGTGTGTGTGTGTGTGTGTGTGTGTGTGTGTGTGTGTGTGTGTGTGTGTGTGTGTGTGTGTGTGTGTGTGTGTGTGTGTGTGTGTGTGTGTGTGTGTGTGTGTGTGTGTGTGTGTGTGTGTGTGTGTGTGTGTGTGTGTGTGTGTGTGTGTGTGTGTGTGTGTGTGTGTGTGTGTGTGTGTGTGTGTATCTCTTATATATAGCGAGTAGTAATTCAGAGGGCACCAATTTGAATTTGGTTGCAGTGCATTTCCCAGGTCTGTTCGTCATTTTCCTTTTTTCTTTGCCTCTGGACTTCCAAGTTTCTTTGAGTGGAATTATTTGAGCTGAATAATTATATCTCCTTATGTATAGTCTTAATAGTCTTATAATAGTCACATGCTCTACATCACCAGTGCCCCGCCCGCCTCGATAGCGTAGATGGTAGCATGTCTGCATCGCATTCAAGAGGTCCCGAGTACGAATCTCGGTCAGGGTGAGTTACCTAGATAAGGGTTTTTCCGGGGTTTTCCCTTATCCTTCAAGGCGAATGTCAGGTAACTCTAAGCTCCATGGAACCTGGACTCATTGAGCATCATTTCACCTAATTCATTCACCATCCGATATAACTTAACTTTGGGGCGGACGTAAATTAAAAATAAAAATCACCAGCGCCGAACAATATCTCTTAGGAACTAATAACGTCACCTTGTCTATCTACCCCACCTCCTTCGTTTTGTGCATGAAGCATTTCCCCTTCACTCATTTAAGTAACCAAACTTAAGAGAGCTTTATTTTCAGTCTCGTGAATGCGTCATAGCTCGACGAAAAGTAGGTGGAGGCTTATTCGTGCTTCCCTCTTTTGCATAGACAGTACCGCCATACATTGTGTATGGTGCGAGGTTAAGCAAAGAAACATGTGGCTGTCTCAAGTCTAGTGTGAGTCAGTAGACCAAATAGCTGAGAATTGCCCACCACCCAGGAACGATCGTCATTAAGCACTGATTCGTGAGGTCTGCGATTCAAATTTCGCCACGACTGTCCCCCTGCCTGGTTATTTCTTCCTTCCGCCTCTGAGTTTCCTCATTCCTCATAACTGCAAATATCTGTACTCCATGGTCTAGGATTATCACGCTAGCCTCTAGCACTCCAGGTCGCAGTTCAAACCCGGCGGAGCCATGGAATTTTTTCGAGCCTAAAAATCTTTAGTATGGCTTCCTTCGCAGAAGTATCGTCGGTTGCCCCGAGTCGTAGATTACCGCATCTAAAAGAATCTCAAGCCTGATAAAGAGGCTTCTGAGCCAAATTATAGACAGAATGAAGAGATGGAAACCACAGCAGTTAAAGATCGTCCATAAATAATTCAATTTCAATTCAATACGGGATGTACGCTACTTAGGCTTAGTATGTTTTCTTCCTGAATTTTCTTTCTTGATTTCTCTCATGTATTACCATTACTCACCGCCTATGATACCATATGCGGAAGAACGGGCGATAAAACACTGCTTTAAACATTTCAAGGAAGAGGAAACCTCAGAGTTATCTATCAAGGAAACTCGTTCCTACTAGATTCGAACTCGGTTCCTCAAGCAGTGTGAGCCCAGTTGCAGATACACATGTGTGATAATATTTAGAGCTCGAATGTTTGCATACTTGCATGTTTTATTCCTCCATAGTTAAACGTATACATGTAAGTAATAAATTTGTTCCACATTGTAAGGGATTTATTACATAAGTTGTATAGTGCACATAAATGCATAAGGGGTAATGAATATGTAATTATTGTTTGCATATCTATGCATATATTTTACTTTTACAGCAACTATTCGTACATTTATTTCGCCCCGATACTTGAGAAAAACCGAGAAAAATTCTTTTTTATTGTTTTGTGCAGGATTGTTAGATATCATGTTCCCAAATAACTTAAAAGATGGCTCAAAAATGAGAACGTAGCTATCAACAATGAGTGCTTCCTCATATAAAAATATGCTGCCAACGTGCTGGTCCCGTAGCTCAGTCGGCAGAGCACCTGCCTGCCGTGCTAGGGGTCCCGGATTAGATTCCCGGCTGGGGGTGGGGATTTTTCTCCAACCAAGATGATTCCCCATCTTCCCCAGAGTTTGGAAGTATGAATGAGAGTGTGAATATGTGCGTGACCTAATGATACAACCCAACGATTACGTGTTAACACCATCATTTCCTCATTTCATCATTTTCTTCTATTAATCATATTGGTTGAATATTAACTGCTATAATTATAAGGAAAAATTCCATATACTCCAAAGGAGAACGGCCGCCGATATGACCACTGCAGTTAGAGGCGGGGTATAAATGGAACAACAAAATTGTTCAACAATCATGCGGTAAATCTTTGTAGTTTGAGGTGGGGCCGTTGCATTGTAAAAGTTGGTATAGTTTGTATTACTGTTGCAAACAAAGTCGTCTGCCGCGACGATATCTCCAAGAATTAGAAAGTGCCATTTTCAGTTAACTTTTACACTTGTGCTGCTAATGATAATTTCTGAAGTCTGCGCAGTAGGAAAGGGAATATTACAACGCCAAAGGAGAATAGCAGTAAAGCTTATTTGCTTCGACAGTGGACTGATGAAAATCCTACTCTTAACAACAGATAGAAGTACAGTACTGAGCAAGGTGTTACGTTTTATTTTTAATTTTTAGAATATTAACAAAAATCAATGCGATTTTCGAGTTAATGATTGTTGGTTTTATTTAACTAAAGTAACCCCATATTATTTTAATACCATTGTTATAAGTACTCTGCAACAAAAACGTATTAAGTACGACTTCTACGAACAGCGCCTCATAGGAATGCTAGTCTCCAAGATCCAAACAACCTTACCAACAGCATTCACTTTATTTACGTCCTGCAACGTTGTCATATCGGACGATGAACGAAATGGGTGAAATGAAGCTAAAATGAGTCCGGGGTCCATGGAGCTTGGAGTTACTCGACATTCATATTTCAGGATAAGGGAAACCCCGGAAAAATCCATATCCAGGTAACTCATCCTGACTGAGATTCGAAATCAGGACCTCTTAAACGCGACACAGACACGTTACCATCCACGCTACCGAGGCGGGCAAAAGCATTTGCAAGTAGAAGTAGAAATGATGGCAATGGTAATTATTTGAAAGATATGTATCTGCAAAGCGTTAGTTTCAGCCAGAATCCCTTTGAATAAGCTAAAGAATGTATTATTTCGACATTTCTGGAAAAATATTCCGGACGAAAAGTTCCTGATGAATCAACAGTAAGTAAGAACTGCTTTGGCAAAGTTTATGACGAGGTAATTTAATTAAATTAGCTTATCAACTACCCCAGCCCCCTCCCCAAATATTTTGAGCGTTATAAAAACTTGTCAATTATTTAAAACTTTTAAGTGTATTATACAAAACTATTTTCAAGTGGAAGCAAATTTACACACGGCCTGTAGCGCCACGCGTTTGATTTATTTAGCTAATGATCAATCAACTTTTGTTTTTGTTTTTTCTTACACTTGTTACCCACTAAAAATGATACCCCGAATTACACACCTAATATTTATTCATTTTCAATAAAATAATTATGTTCAGCTAATACAAGAAACAAGAAGATACCAGAAACTCAAACTTATAGTTGCCCGCCTCGGTAGCGTAGATGGTAGCGTGTCTGCCTCATGTTAAAGAGGTCCCGAGTTCAAATCTAGGTCAGCGTGAGTTACCTGGATAAGGTTTTTCCCGGAATTTTCCCTTATCCTTCAAGACGAATGTCGGGTAACTCTAAGCTCCATGTACCCTGGACACATTTGAGCATCATTTCACCCAATTCATTCACCGTCCGATATGACTTAACGTTGGAGGACGTAATTTACACAAAAATACTTATGGTTAGCTCCTGTGGAAGATTTATTGCCAACATCGTCGTGGAAAAAAATGACTGAATGCACCAGCTCAAGAGGTCCCGAGTTCGAATCTCGGTTAGGGCGAGTTACCTGGATAAGGGTTTTCCCTTATTCTGATAGACGAATGTCGGGTAACTCTAAGCTCCATGGACCCCGGACTCATTTGAGCATCATTTCACCCATTTCATTCATCATCCGATATGACTTAACGTTGGAGGACGTAAATTTAAAAAAAAACTGTGTCTCGAAGGTGCTTACTGGAAATAAACAATTTGGCAATTGCTAAGATTGTTCGTGATGCATTACCGTATTTAGTGGCCTGTTACAGAAAATGAGGAAAAACTCTTGGTGATGTAGATGCAGCAGAATACGTGCTTAAGGCTGTTAAAGCTTTGCGCTTATTTTATTTTAAGGCACTTGTTTTCCACCAAGCAAATTTTCCCGAAGTAAATGCCTTAATTTCGTCTGTGTATCGAAGGCGCCATCAAGTGTGAAATTATTTATTGATATGATGCAGGATACTCGTCTAGCCCTAGAGCCAGTCCTCGCGAGATGAGGAACAGGGATTGAAACATTGTATATGTATAACAATGAAATAGACTGAAAGGGAGATTAATAAATAATAATAAATTAGTGCCTGTGTTTAAGAATTTACTATTTGATTACTTCAAAGTTAAGAAGTATGATAACGTTGAAATGTATTTTATTTTAAATGTATATCATAACGTTTTTAGAACATATTTTCCAGGTTTTTAGTGTATAGATGCATGCATATATTCATATTTTATCCTGTATATAAAGCGAGCTCTAGTGATAATACAGTAGACTCACGATTAATGAGAACATTTGTAAAATACTGTCACGAATGCACTGTTGCGACGAGGCGGCGCGACGAGACATTCAAAGGGACGGGCAGTGCCCGTCCCTCTGAATGCCTCGCCGCACTGCCTCGTCGCAACACTGAATTCGCGACAATATATTAACGAGGACAATCAAAGAAGACCAAGAGACTGATTTCTTTAACAGGCGATCGTTTTGTAACTTCCTTCTACTGGAGTGCACTTTTTATAGCGTCTCTATCAGTCCTCAAACGAGTGGTATAGACCATTCTTTGTGACGTTCCTTGAAAATGGTTCACTTTTCTTGAGCACTGCTCCACAATTCTTAAATGGAATGCTCCGGAGTTTCGCCTTTATTGGTGGAATTAAAGAAACCACAGAGTTAAAGTTCGGAGTATACGATAGGTAAAATAAGTGGGTAGGTAATGCTAAATTTAATTAAACATAGCACGATTTAATTTGCATCGTGAGACCGCGCTTTTTCATATGAAGTCGCCACACAGTTTGAAGTTGTAGTCGTTTCCTTACAATGTGCTTCATTTTAGCCAATACACACAGTGTTGATGGTGACTTCAGTCACAGCAGAAGCCGAAACACCATGCTTAACACAGAGAACTCGGCCTTCTTTGAGGTCCTTGAACCACCGAAACATTGTTACTCGAGGTAGTACTTCAGCAAACGCTTGCTCCATCTTTTCTTAAGTGTCAGAGCGGTATGATTTAAACTAAAACTGTATTTTACTGCACTTATTGCTCCTTTCCTTAACCTCTATTTTATATAAAACTCAAACAACATCTACAAAATAAGAACATTATTACCAACCTACCGATACGAGAGTGCTGCCCACTTACGGACAATGTACGTAAAACCCCGCTCTTTTTAAATATCCATGCACTCGAAACTAGCCAGAAAGCCCCAGAGGAAAAAATCGATGTACTTGTTGATCAGCTTTCGTACAGTGGTACTAACATCCAAGAGAGAAAAACTTGTTTCACATAGCAATTTATATTCTATTTAAACTATAAGTAGTATTCAATGCAACATTTCTGGATTTACGCTGCAATAAACGATAATTCAATTTAAAGCAACTTTTCGTATTTATACTCTATTAGGACAGTATTTGCATATATCCTTTCCCATGAGCTCTTAAGCCCAACTAGTTCTAATAATCGCGAGCTTACCATTTAATTATCGAATCTACAGGAAAGTAATATTGATAAAGTCCGTAGTATATAGTTTTAGAACTACAGTCCATAAACTATTGATACAAGGTACCACGTGCACGAATGCCAAAGACTACTTACAGGTAGTAACTCAAATCCATCTTCAAATCCTCATGAATTGGAAAGCAGAACTGCAGCCTATTTGTGTAACTGTAAGCGGGTTGACTAACATGCAAGTTTCAGCATGCAATACACGTGAATCACCTCAAACTGTCATTTTAAGTCAGATATACCTTGCACTTCACATTATAAGCAATTAAGCTAATGCGTTTCAAAGGCTATTCTGCCTATATGGATGTCAAAGTAACTCCGCTAAATTATCAACGGTTCATTCCAATATAAAACAAAGTTCTAACATTACGATCTTTAACAGCATGCGGTCGAGCTTGTTGCAGAGCGCTAATAGAAGCTGTTCGTTCAAAGGTTAGCTTCGTTATCGATGCTTTGAATTTTCTTTGTACTGAAAGCATTCGCTGCTTCTTAACAAGACCAGACAAAATACAGGCCTACTATGGTATTATTATTGTTACTGATGCTAGTAAACATTATAGCAAAACAGTTTCAAAACAAAAGGAAACAAATATTATATTAGGTTACATTTCCTTTTTTTTTTTTTTTTTTTTTTTTTTTTTTTACTTTTTACTTTTTCTACCATGTGCATAGAAGGTAGAGAATGCATTACATTCCACACACAAATTTCATAGAGAGTTTTCAGAGAACTGCGCGTTCTGAGGTCTCTGAATTATATAGCATTTTAGAAAAGGGTCCACGTGCGCGCTTTGTGTGTGTGTGTGTTGTGTGTGTGTGTGTGCGTGCGTGCGTGTGTATGTGTGTGTCTGTCTGTCTCTATAATTTAAGTACAATATCCTCCATAGATATGACACCAAGATTTTCAAGAGAATTTCCCCATTCCACAATAAACTATACATGGCATATTTTTTCAAAATGTCTTTCTATTTATTTAAATTGTCCTTACAATGTTCTGAAACGGGAAGCCGTTATTAATTTTTTTATCTCTTGGCCATACAAACAGAACGGAATTTCAAAGCTATCACATAGCGATTAGCTTTAAAACATTTGACTATCCTTAAAGTCTACTGCATTCCCACACTCTCCTTGCACCTCCAACAAAATTAAGGATGAAATAATTTCTGCAAATGTTTATCTGAGTTAACATGAAGTAGACAAAAGAATATTTGTAAGAATAATCTGTGCAAGAGCAGCGAAAGTCATTTGAGTGCAACATAAGGGTTGTTACTAGTATTTCATACGTCTTTACAGAGATCAGCTTAAAGTGACCGCACGAAATGTAACCCGCAGTACATAGCGAGGGAATTTGATTAAAGCACTCAGGTTTTCGTTTTGGGTTACGGAGGAAGCATAATGTATTACACTACAAGAACGTAGACGTATAATAACATACCCAAGGGAAACTTAGGAACAATCCTAAATTATGTATATGTACATTATTGGAAGAGTACAATTTTGTCGTTCTTCCCATTTTACTGCAATGGTCATATCGCCTATTGGAGATGATGTTAACTCGTCTTTGGGTTGCTGGTACTTTAGGTTTTTAATCATTAGATCACGCACACTTTCGCCTCTCATACTTCCAGACTGGGGACGATGGGGAATCATCTTGGTTGGAGAAAAATCCCCACCCCAGCCGGAAATCGAACCCAGGGACCCTCGCACGGTAGACATGTGCTCTAATGAATGAGCAATGGGGCCGCCACGACTACAATTGAATATTAAGAAGTATTAAAATACATTAATGTTTTTATTTTGCAACAAACAATTACTTGCAAATAAGAGTAGGATCATTAGTTACTATGTTTTCTATCCTAATGCTTAATTGTTATAGAGATCAAGACAATAGATGCTAAACATAAATTTAAATAGGTCTTAAAACAAATTCAACAGACCATACTCTACGCATTAATATAGCGTTCAAGTAAGCACATTCATTTATTTTAGTAACAGTCATTAATGTAACAATATGGAAATATCGAATAGCCATATTCCATTAATTAAATTGACTAAATGCCATTATTGCGGCCGCGACATGGCCGAGCGGTTAGGCCGCTTGACTCTCATCAAGGCGGGCCCGGTTCAATCCCGCATGTTGAATTTGTGGTGGGCAACACAGCGCAGGGGCGTATTTTCTCCGGGATCTCCGGTTTTCCCCGCATCATTCTACCAATTGCTCCATTATCGCCTTTCCTTTTATTCATTCTCTCATCTACTTCTCGCTCTCATATCAGGCATCGGACTGACCACCCATCCTGGGTATTCTATCTGATCCAAAGTCTCTGCCCCTCAACAGGGATCTTCCAAAGCGCTCACTTATGGGTCCTGGAGGTGGAAGTCCTACGTGTGATGAGGGTAAACGATTGAATAAATGCATTTTTTTTTCTTATTTCTTTAAATGTGCACTTTTGAGTACAATGTGTTTCTTTACGGTTAACACTATTACTAATTTTTAAATTTTGTTTAAATATTTTAAATACTAATTTCTATCTTGAATACATTTTACACTACTATGCTAGTTTGCATAATTGTATCACTGAGTCTATCATGTGTTGCATTTGCAATAACATAGGAGGGTGGTCTGAAAATTTTCCGACCTCAACATGAAGATGGCAGCACTGGTAAATAAAAGCTAGTAAATGTCGTTGTTCATCTGTTGACAGTTACTCAATGCAAATCAAAAATAAGTTGGATTCTGTGTATGGGGACTCTGCACCATCATTTACCACAGTGAAATTTTGGGCTGCTGAAAAACGTGGCCGTAAGAGCTTGGGAGACGATGAACATTCGGGACGTCCAAAAGCTGCCGACGAAAACATCGCCAAAGTTCACCAAATGGTGCTAGACGACCGCCGCATTAAAGTGAGAGAGATAGCAGGGGTTGTGATCGTATCAAAAGAACGTATTTGTCACATATTAAGACATGAGAAAGCGCTCCGCGCGTTGGGTGCCGCGTTTGCTCTCATTAGACCAAAAAAACGTTTTCGAATGAACATTTCCAACGCTCTGTTGGCGCAGTTTAGGCGCAATAAATCTGAGTTTTGGCGCCGATTAATTACTGTGGATGAAACTTGGATATACCATTATGCGCCCTTAACAAATATACAGTACAAACAGTAGACTGCAAAGGGGGAACAGGCTCCAAAGAAAGCAAAAACTGCTTTTCCGGCTGGGAAAGTGATGGCGGCTGTTTTTTGGGAGTCATTGAGTTATTTTAATCGATTATCTTAAAAAAGATAAAATCATTACAGGAGCATACTACGCATCATTACTTGGCAAGCTGAAGGCAGAACTTGCGGAAAAACGGCCACATTTACAGATAAAGAAAATACTGTTTCACCATCGGTTGCACTGGCGAAAATCCACGAATTACGATTTGAACTGCTTGACCATCCACCTTACTCACCAGATCTTGCCTCAAGAGACTTCTTTTTGTTCCCTCTTCCGAAAATTGCGCAAGGAAAACAGCGATTTTCGTCAAATGACACCTTCATGGACAATTATTTCGCAGAGAAAAACGCCGAGTACTATTTACATGGGTTACAGAGATGGGAGCATCGCTGGGAGAAGTATGTAGAGTTACAAGGAGACTATGTTGAAAAGTAATAAAATTGAAAAAAAAAAACTTGTATTTTTATTAGGTCGGAAACTTTTCAGACCACCCTCGTAGCTCTTTTTGTGTGCTATGCTTTTGCCTACAAGGGAAGCAAAATACAATAAAGCCAACGCATTAATAAACAAAGCGATAAGTAAATACTAGTAAAAGACTCATTTCCCAGCACCCCATTTTCCCCCATTTTTGCAGTTCACAATTTATTGATTTTCCGTGTGAAACAGTCAATTTATTGTTACATGAAATGGGAAAAGGATCCCGATATTGCAACCTTCCTTGAGCGTGTTGTCAACAGTGGTCCAGGGCGCGAAATAATTTCTACACTAGATTAACATTAGATTAATCTGTTGTGGGATATGTGCAGCGCTTACTTTCATTTTTAACATACGCTAACACGTGAAAACCGCACAGTTATTAATATAGGTGCATTATAAGTTGGTGATTGGCGTTTTGCCTCCACGTGCTGTTCAGCTGCGAAAACAAGGAGAGGAGATAAACACGTCACTGACACGTCATTGCCGTCGCCTAGCAACCAGCAATCCACCAATCAAAAGTAAACTGTTGCCATAGTAAACGTGATTCACGTTATCTTCCTATCGCGCGAGAAGGAATTTCAGTGATTATCTGTGACATTGTTTTCAGTGATTCAGTGACATCTGGTTGTATGCTATTAAGTAATTGTTGCAGGTGTGCGCTATGAGCATTGCGAAACCAATGAACTTGTTTGAAGCCTTCTCCCAGAACTTGGAAATCGCCCATTTCATTCAACGCCCGATATGACTTACGTTATGACGCTAATTTCATATATACAAACGATCTCCTACCAGCAGCTAAGGCTGAACTTCTGCACAATTCTACCAAGAGACGCTTGGATTTCAAAATGTAAAAAGTAAACCTCTAAAATACATATTTTGGTAAAGCTATCACATTAGTGGTCCACAGTGGCCGTCAGAATTGACCAGCAACAGTCGAGAAGCAATCTTGTTACCTCCTTTCTTCACATCAACCTCAAATTACACCCGCCATCCTGCAACTCCTTCATTCCGTCTGGTAAATGGCTAATACACTGTCCACAGCTTGCCAATACACCCGCCATCTGAGGCATCCTATATATTAATCATTTTGAAAAATTAAAATACACCAGTGTTGGAATCAGCACAAATATGTCAGTGGAGAGGCGAAATCATGCATAAAGATGAGCCTATATCTGAACTTTCTGGAATTCATGAAATGAAATGTGTAGTGCTTAACGCCTGCTTTTACTACATACGGCACCGCAGGCGATGACACTGATACATGAGATGAAGATGGAGCACAGGTGGAATGAGATGGCGGGGGAAACCGGAGATCCCGGAGAAAACCCGCCCCAGCGCCATGTTGTCCACCACAAATCTCACTTTGCGGTCGCCTGGGATCGAACCCGGGCCGCCTTGGTGAGAGCCCAGCGGTCTAACCTCTGAGCCATGGCGCGGCCCTTGGAATTCATGAAGCTTTCACGACAGAAGATTCAGATTCAAAAAACGGCAGAAAATAGTGGCCATGATACACATAGTAAGCAATCAGCTAATGAAGATGTGTTAGCAATTGGAGGGACTAAATATGTAAGGCAAGATAACATAACAAGAAGGAAAGTTTGTGCATTTAAAAAAAATGTCGAGCAAGAAATATTTTTCTGCATTCTCTTGGTGCGAAGTGCACATATCAACAACTGTTAGCAGTTATTTTTTTCCTGGCTCATTCATTAAAAAAGATCGTGGAATACACTAACTAAAGTTTTAGCAAATTTGTTCAGTGCAGCCACCCTTGGGATGTGGACGAAATAACCTGGTAAACAGATACAATCGCTTCTATTTGCTACTATGTGTACTTTGCTTGTAGCTAATAGAACCAGAGCTGAAAGAAAGCAGCTTGATGAGCTCGCACTGGTTCCAGATATTTTTGAGGAATTTGTGCAGCTATGCAAGTGGCACTACAGGCAATTTCCTAGCGGAGACTTTGTTTCAATCCTTACAGGGTATGTGAGTTTGTCTCCTACAAATCTCTAGTAATAATTATGTTCTGAAACAGATTTTCAATTGTTCTCATCGAAAGATTGGCTGATAAGCTGTTGAAGGTCTTGTTGAAAAAATACAAGAAAATCACGCATGTTAATTCTATAAAAGGAGGGGGGGTAAATTATATTTGCGTAAGTATTGGCGTCAACTGTTGACTTGAAAAATATTGGGCCTAAACTCTTTCTCCGCTAATGTAGAAATGCCAGCAATTTTCAACGTGACCTACGGCAAGTGATGGTGACAAACATATATAAGGACAACGACGATGGCCAGTTTCAGCTCAAATATTGCATTGTTTGTAAACAATTGCCATGTTATAATAATATATGATAAAAATGAATAGCAATTTATATAAGAACCATTAAAACATTAACTGAATTTAAGATTAAAAAAGAAAGCTGCCCTGCCCTCAATCGGACCAAAGAAAGGTTACAAGTAATTGTAATAACAAAAATAAATTACAAAGGACAAAATGTCGATAGAAGTTCTCACTGTTGAAGAAATGCCGTAATAGCCACTTAAGCTGTGAAAGCATAACAGAAGATGTAAATCAAAATTGCAAATACGTAAAAAACTAAACAGGAAGAAACCTGCGAAAAAAGGTAAGATCAACACAATACTTGCTGGTCGCTTGGGAGATAGTCGCTTTGATCGCGAGAAGATAGATTTGTTACATAACAATGGTTTTAGTAATATAAAGCTAATGTTAGACGCAATTGTGTTGTTTAAGACGTGTAAGATTTATTAGCTACTTCATCCTCGGCTTTAGATTAGGTTACAATGTAAACAACAGCACGTGTGTAACACTTTATTGGTTTATCCAGTCGTACAAAGCCACACCTTACATTACTTTGCTACCTACTTGGTATATTTTTCTGAACTTCAGAAATTTAATGTGAAATACATTTTGACTACTGATTACGTAGAAAATGAAGCTAGCTACAGTGAAGCAATAAATATTACACAAATAAAAGTATTTGCCACTTAGCCTTTACTTATCTTAAGAAAATTGCTGTTGATACTTCTTTTCAAATGGAAAGAGTTTGAGTTTATCAGAGTTTATCTGTGGACTGAGGACGCAAACGATTTATTTGCGAAATCGATTTCCATTTGAAAAGAAGTTTAACGCCAATTTTCTTAAGATAAGTGAAGCCTAAGTGGCAAATATTTTTATTTGTGTAATACATTTTGACTGTAAAATGCATTTTCCATATAAGAGGACTTGCTTCCACACGAAGCCGTCCTCGACAGAAGGAAAATCTGATTGCGTTTGTCACTTTTGAGTGAAACTGTAAATGACATCTCCTGTCAATCAAATCTTCTGGCTGGCATTAGACGCCCAGACGGGTTTGAGAGACGCCTAAAAGAATCTCCGGTACAAACCTGGATGGCCAGTAGTGCGATGTGCGTTTCCGCTTTCACTCGAAAGGGAGGGGCAGGGGGAAGCTTTTTAGGAAACAAGTTATTGCCCTAATGAAAAGCCTCAGGCCGCTGATGCGGTGGTTCCATGCTTTATAGAGGGGGAGTTTCCCTCCAGGATAGACCTCGAAAGAACTTGTCAATGGCAACTGTTGTGCTGAAGGTGGGAGACGGAGAACCATTTTTGACATCTTGTTTTGTTTTTTCAGAGAATATTACTCGATATGTCCGAACGGCTGCCAATGATCGAAGATGTTTAAGTTCAATTTGGTATTGCATCTGAAGCATCTCCTAAAGATGCATTACGACTGTTCAGCCGAAGCATTCCGGTACCTTGTAGCTCACTGGGGAAGAAAGTAGACAACATTTAATACTCAATCAGAAATGATCCTTCTACCGACCACTAAGGCTGTAAATAAAGATGGGATTGACGCTTTATCCCATGGAGGTCGTATTGTGTGATCAGATGATTAGCCGAAGTGTCACAATTTGAGCTAATATTTAGGGAGATCAATGGAACTAACACCATCTCCACAGACATCAGCATTGCAATACGTATGTGCAGCATGATAAACCCATGTTTCCAAATGTCATGCTAAAACTTTAAAATGTATATGACAAATATATTTGTTCATATAAATACAATTAATTCCAAGGCATGATGGCAAAAGGCAGCAGAAGCCCATCAGAGAAATTCATCAGTTTCAGACATTCTCTGTGTTACCCGTAAAATAAATAAAAAAAATGATATATAATAAATCCAGTTTTGTTTCAACTTAAGAAACTTAAATTATAGATCTTAATGCTGTGCTTATTATGTTTCTTATGTGATAATCAAAATATTTCTAGGTAATCAGCATCTTACATTCTCACAAGCCTGTAATGATTAATTTTATTTTATTAGCTGTGCTAATTTTTGTTGCAAAGTTATAGTATAAAAATGTAATTGTATTTCAAAGCGCATTGCCACTTAGTTAACTTCAGTTGGACTATGCAACATCTCCCTACTTCCTTTGGTGACAGCACACCAAATGCCAATGATAAGTCGTTTTGATTCTGGTGGGGCCAACTAAGAAAAAAGGTGAAAATAAAAGTCCTAACCCTAGTAATAATTCCTGACTTGTGCAGCGTATAATATAGTACAAGACCACCAACTACTATTTTTAGAGTAACAAGAGCCAATCAATCATTTACAGATGATTTTGCTGTCCGATTTCATGTTCCGTTGGCTTTGTACTGCCTGGATATGGGATTGGAGTGATTTTTATATTAAATTTAATATTCATCTCTTCCCATACTTGTAATCAGTTAGACCTAAAACAATCTTTGTGTGAATATGACAACAGATATGACATCAAATAAATTAGAGGTCTACAGAGGGTACATCTTTACTTCTCTATCAGAAAGTAACAAGACTTCTATTTTCTCAAGACTTTGATGTAGAAACGTGCAAATGCATATTGTAAATGTATCAAGGCAACTATTTAGCTTGTTCAAAACAATTTTTGAGATGAACATATTATACTTTAATTTGAGTAAATTTGGTGAATAAATAAAGCAATAAGAATATTTTCATGTAACAGTTAGTTTGAGACAGGGTAGTTGCGTTAAAACTCTGCAAATACTTATTACCTCAAAACCTTTTATCAATTTGCCAATTAAATCACAGTAGAAGAAAAAATCAAATTAATGCTAGTGTTTATTCAATTTCTCAGAGAGCTGAAGAAAAGGAATCTTAGTTGTACTTACTGTGAGTACAAATAAAAGCGAATATCCCTAAACCAGAATGTTTGCAACTTTCTCCAACAAAACTTTCAGTGATCAAGATCTTCTGTGGACATTAATAAAGGGTTTACAAATAGACATAAGGAGATCAGTACATAATTGTAGACTGCACATTAAAGCAATTATATGTGCATACTATTTGCGACATCATATATGTTTAAACACACTTAATTAGGCTGATAAAATTATTTGTAGTCGGTTTTTCACACTGTCACATTTTGATTTGTTGTTGTTTTCAAATACTAGGCTTTGGCAATGAAGCCATTAGCTCTCCTGCTCTCCAATATTTCTGTGTAGTGGGTCTGGCAGGTAGGGCTTCACAGGTTAAAAGATGTTCTTCAGTCATTTCCTCTTCTTTGTTGCACAGAGGACAATTTGGACTTGTATAAATTCCTATTCTGTGTAAGTATTTGGCCAAATAATCATGTTCCGTAAGTAATCTAAAATTTGCTACTGCAGCTTTACGTGGGATTTCTGGAATAATTTCTGGATTTTTAATTAAAATGTTCCATTTTTTATCTTTGGCTTTGTTAGATATTGATTGTTTTTGTTTGTTTTTATATTTGCTTTTGATTATACTTTTTATGGATGTAAAGGGTAAGCTTTTACTTTTGTTCTGAATTAAATTTGCACCTTTTTGGCAAGAAAATCAGCTGATTCATTTCCAGCAATTCCACAATGTGCAGGTATCCACTGTAATATAATTCTTTTCTCTAGTTTTTGAAGTTGTTGGATCATTTTGTGACATTCTTTAATTTGGATTGACCTCATTTTATATGAACCTATTGCACATAGTGCTGCTTTAGAATCAGAAAGTATGACAGCATTTTTTAATTTATCTATTCTGTATAGAAGGTGTTGAAGTGATATATGAAGAGCCGTTACCTCTGCATCAAAATTTGTTGTGTGGTATCCTGCTGGTTGATAGAATGAGAAGAGTGCACACTTAATTCCTGCTCCTGAGTTGTTGTCTAAGTTAGATCCATCTGTATAGATATGTAACCATTCTTCAGGTGGGTATCTATTGTTCACAGTTTCTAATGCTAGTGCCTTTAGTACAGGTTTGGAAGTTTCAGATTTTGTAACTATTTGTTCTAAATCTAATTGAATATTAATTGGTTCAAAAGTCAGTGGGTTTTCTTTGATTAAAATGTTTTCTTTAGAATTAGGAGGATTCAGATCTGTTTTTAATTCCATAACTTTGTGTAGGAAACTTGTTTGTGTTTTCAACTTGATTGGTTGTAGTAATCTTTTCTCCCATTTTGTTGTTTTTAACCGCAACATTTTTTCATGTTGTATTAGTGCCTGCTCCTCTAAAGTTAGATGTATTGGATAGTTCCGAGTTAAGGCTTGCATTGCCGTGATTGGAGTTGATTTTGCTGCACCAGTTATTAGTCGCAGGGCCTGATTTTGGCGCACTTCTAGGTGATTTATGTTATAACTGTTTGCTGTAATTATTACCTCTGCATTATAAAGAAGTATTGGCTTGATGAATGTTTTGTATGTGGTGTTCAGTGTCTCCCGATTACTGCCCCACATTTTGATTTTGTGAGGAACTAGATTTATCAATTAATTTGGATATCACCGCTACTAAATTCCTCCAAACACAAATAACTTAACATGGCCCTGCGTACTTTAAATGGGAACTCTCGCGATCCTTAGTTAGCAACTATTTGGATTATTTTAAAAGCCTTTTGCATTCTAAACTGTACTAAAAATAAAGAAAAACTGTAAATTATTGGTATTTAAGGTATTAAAATAAAATTTAAATTCTGTAATTTATCCAGCTGAGTGCTTTCAATACAAAGCAGCTAACATTTTGAAACAATAATGCAAACCTGTGCAGCAGCCATAATGGTATTAATATCTTTATACATGCAGTACTCTAGGTAGCCAATTTTGCACACACCTCTAAACAATACAGATTATTGCTATTCTGACAGTTAAATGAATTTTGATTGTTGCTTTACATATGGCAAATATTAAGATGATACTGAGAAAGGGAGACAGTGGACATTTGCAGTGCTACCACACTCCAACTTTAAAATGGCTAATGGGTATAAGAGATCAACGTGTTAGCCTAAAGAGTTAAACTGGATTGTAAAATCATACATACCTGAGAAAGGTAAAGTAGAAGCAGTACACAGTAATAAACTACAATGTTCACTAATAACAAATGTATGAATGTAATATGAGAGCCAGGAAACAAGCAACATTTTCAAGAACCAAATTCATTTGGAAGTAAAATAAAGAAAATTGCAATATACATTACTACAGTCATTGCAATGGAAATCTGTACATTTTAAATGCAAGGAAAATCTTTATATACATAATGAGCTCAGTTTGTTCTTCTCCCACCACTACAAAAAAAGGCAGGCGGAGCTGCAAATTACGTGATTCTCGAGTGCACAGCAGCAACTTCCTTTCATTAGCAGCCCAGGTCTCAGTCTGCCTCTGGTATTTGCATACAGCAAGTTGTTTATTATGTGTTGTCATCCGATTTTTTATCTCAGTGCTGCTTTTCAAGATGTTTATTTCTACATCCAATACACAAAATGGGATGCAAGAAGCTCACTTGTGAGGAGAAGACTTGTGCTTTAACTCTGTTAGAGGTAGGTACCTCTGTAATTCGTATAGCTGCTGATCTAAAGGTTTCCAGACAAGCCATTTACGTCCTAAAAAAATGCAGCAGCACCTTTGATATGTGACACCACACCAACTCGAAAAACAGGCTCAGGTGGTAAAAGAAAGACTTCTATAAGGACTGATGACTTTCTAAAATGTGAAGTGATAGCTAATCTATGGATTACAACAACAGCTTTAAAAAAAATCCTCCAGAACTGCTCAAAAGTGTTGCAATCCGGACTATTCAGCATCAGCTTCAAAAAGACTTCGGTTTACCAATTTGGTGTGCTGCCACAAAGCCTCTTCTAACTGAAGCTATGATGAAGAAAAGAGCACATTTCTGCAAAACATATCAGCACTGGACATCAGAGGACTGGCGCAAAGTAATGTTTTCTGATGAAAGCACTTTCAAATTGGTCAGAGGAAAGTCTAAAAAGGTGAGAAGGCCATAAAATGTGTCATGGTATGACCCAAAGTTTACGGTCAAAACTGTTAAACATCCAGAAAGTGTGATGGTATGGGGTGACTTTAGTGGTAATTGTGGTGGAGGTGGCTTGTGCTTTCTCCCTAACAATGTAACAATGAAAGGAAGTAACTATTTAAAAGTGTTGCAACAGCATTTGGTCACATTTTGGCCAATTCATCATTGTCATTTCTTTATGCATGATGGTGCCCCTGCTCACAGAACAAAGATGGTTCAGAAGTTCCTAAACGACAATAATATACCTGTACTTGATTGGCCTGGCAATTCTCCTGACCTAAATCCTATAGAAAATGCTTGGGATCAAACCAAAAATAAAATTGAAGAGCTGCAACCATCAAATATTAAGGAGCTGCAGGAGGTATTGAAGAAGTTATGGGTGGAAATGAACAAAAAATATTTTGAAAAGCTAACAGATTCGATGCCCAGGAAACTCATGAAGGTGATACAAGTTAAGGGAAATATGACCAAGTACTTATTTTAAGGAGAAGTTCACAATAAGACTATGTAAAGCCAGTGTTTGTTGTTTTTATTACCATGTAAAGATTTCCACTGCAGCCACTGTATATTATAACAAATAAAGCAAAGGCTGTAACTACATTCATTTTACACAGACTTTATTAAATGAGAATATAAATTTAACTATAGGACACAAACCAATTAAATTACAATTTGAAAGTTATTTATTTGAAACTTATTTTGAGTGATTACTCAACTCCAACAATAAAAGGACCACATTCTTGATATCTGCCCTTTTTATATATTCAGGGTCCAGAAAGAAAAGGCTGAGAGAAACATGTATATTACATATATATAAAATCTTTATTTATTCATCAACTTTGTCCTCATCAAAGTAATTTCCCTCAAACATAAGATTTTGCCAACGCTTCTTCCAATCTTGAAAGCACTTCTGCAACTCACTATTCATTAGGGTGTCAGCTCTTTCGGCAATTCTGTTATATTTCATCAGTAGTGACAAAATACATCTTTCATGGTTCCCTTCAGGCTCGGGTATTTAAAAGGTGCAGAGAGCCATGTTTGGCGAATACAATACATGTAGCAAACTTTGCAAAAAAAAATCACAAACCACTGAGGTGTGAGCAGTAGCAGTGATGCAATTTCCATTAGTAGTTTTCACACAATTCTGATCAACTTCTCTAATGGTGTTTCAGCACTTTCCAGAACCATTTTCTTTACTCCTTCTAAATTGTTGTTAATAATTGATATGAGAGGGCATTCAAGGTGATTGCTGTCTTCGACATCTTCTTAGCCCTCTTTGAAATTTTCTACCATAAATTCTTATCTTACTCATAGTAGATTTGCCAAAAGTCAACGTCAACATTTCAAATGCAGTGCTGAATATTATTTTTCAATGCAAACTAAGTAAAAGCATGCATAATCTTTTCAACTGTCAACAATAAACCAAATATTCAAATAGCTGAAAATGCAAGCATACATAAAGAACATGTGTACCAACAAAATAAAATAAAAGGTTTCGAAAATAGGACGTATAAAGCGAAACAAAATTTAAAAATGTCTGTTTTTTATCACGCCTCATTTTTATTACACCTTGTACATAGTTAATATTTGTCTAGTCAACACATATGCAGTTCAGCTGCCTCCTTTGTGGAAGCAACTGCACTTGCATTGACCTTTGTATATTTATTAACATACAAAGGTCATGGACAGCAAGTCTTACTGAATGCCTAGACCAGAGTACAAAACAATAAAATACTCAGGTAGCAAGCTAAAAAGAAAAACTAACGGTAGTTAGTAATGAGTAAGGGGTAAATTTCTATGACCTAAAAAACGGAAAATATGCATGCGTTTATGAGCTAAAAAAATATCTTAAGTTGACAAACTTTAATTGGGAATTAATAAAAGTAGTGAACAACTACACAAAATACAATTATTTGTAACAAAACAAATCTAAAGATAAGTGAATATTAAATATTTAATAACTTAAAGATAAGAGAAGTTTTGTTACAACTAATTATATTTTGTGTAGTATTTGTTGCTTCACTGTTGCTAGCTTCTATTTTTTATGTACTAGTCAACAAATTTAAACTTTTTTCTACCCATGGAGAAAAATAGGTCAGTTCAATTAATTCAAACCTTCTAAATACGAAAATGACAGTAAAAGTTGTGTAACACATAACGTTTTTCTGTAACAGGACTGAGGCAGATTCTTACAAAAGTGACAAAATATTTCCCATTGTTAGCATATGATTCCAATAACATGATGAATTTTCATTGAAACCTACTATTCCAATATATAAAATGCTTTGGTTTTACATAGAAGAAAACACAAATTAAAATAAACAACGTGTTTGTCACAACTGACCTACATTTCCATTTTTTACATAAAATTCTTAGTAAAATTTAAAGGGAGTCGACTAATGACACTAAACAATACTTACTTTTAAATTTTCCTGGAACATGTTACAGAGACTTTGCCTCTATCATCAAAGTTGATGTCTGGTTGACGATGGAGGCAAAGTCTCTGTAACATGTTCCGGGAAAATTTAAAAGTAAGTATTGTTTAGTGTCATTAATCGACTCCCTTTAAATTTAATTTATTACAATAACACTGTTTTCAACACTTGCAAGAAAGGACTTGTAAAATTCTTAGTGTTTACTGAATTTTTAGAACTCCTTTTATCTAACTAAAAAACCTGAAAAGAGGGCCAAAAACAAAGCAAAAAGCATCAGAATTAAAGAAAAAGAAATAATGTAACAGTAAACCAGTGAAACATGCAGCTATAATAAAATATATCTTAAATATGAGTTATTTTTAGCACTTACAGCTTTATTTCTCCTTTTGTAGCCTGTGTCCCTTTCCCTAATTAAAAACCAACAATAGTCGCCCATCATACTGGGATCCCATCTACCCTGGTATCTGTGCTCCATCTTCTGAATATCCTGATGGAATCTTTCACAGCATTCGTCACTCATAGCTTCCAATTCTCAGGGCATAATTCCAATTGTGAATGGAGAAAGTGAATTTTGAGAGACATCTTAGCTTTTGGTGACTGTCCAGGATTTCTTGAACTATCTGTTGGTAATTTTCTGCCTTATTGCTTCCAAGAAATCCTTTCACCACTTACTGAAAGGCTTTCCATGCAGCTAGTTCCTTAGCACTTAACTTTTTTTTTTAAGTTTTCATCTTTCAAAATCTTCCTAATTTGGTGGCCAATGAATATTATCTCTTTTACTTTAGCATTGCTGAGTTTTGGGAACTGGCTTCTGAGGTATGCAAAGGCTTCTTCGTTTTTGTTCATAATCTTAATGAAGTTCATTAGGTCTAATTTTATATGGAGAGGAGGTAGTTTACTTTATCTGCATTTAATAATGGAACATATATGACACTGTGCTGTCCTGGAGTATGACTTGCTCTTAGAGGCCACTCTTTACAATGTAATGTGATCCAGTGTCCCTAATATCCCACAAGCACAGAAAGCAACAGACTTTGTAAATCCCCCTTGTAGTCCATCACATATATGCCCAGCATACTTGCTGTATTACTTGTACCTAATAGACTGCACATACAGTCATAGATTTCCTTCACTTCTACTGAATGTGCCACTGCTATTGATGTCTTGGTATTTCCATTGTGCAGCAACTCTGCTTTGATAAGGTAACTTAGAAGGGTTAATAAACAACCTCCATTCTTCAGGGATGTGTTGAAATCCTAGTTCACTCATTGAACCCTCTATGTATATGCATCCACAAAGGGAATTTTTCATACCATAGTAACTGGAAAACTATTCATGTCTCTTTCTGAAAACTGATATGCTGGTATTAGGAGTAGTAAATTCTACTGTTGCAGTCGTGATCCAACACCTCAGACTGCTGTTATGTGAGATTCATATCCCTTAAAGGGAAATCATTTAGTCTAGGCTGATTGATCAGGAGGAGTTTATTTTCATGTTATGGACCGTATTCTGCATTGAAGGGAGTGGAAGGGAAGGGTTCATCTTCTTGTTCATGTTCTGAAGCAATTTCTTTCAAATGTGAAGGTGGGCAGGGAAATGGGAGTAAAGCACCACGTGGAACAGGTCTTATTGCAGATGGAACATAAGGATACTCAAATTTTGGATTTTGTTTTTTGGAATGTCTCCTAATTTTTATTAAGAAGAAATTACAGTCTTCTTTGTGGCTAGTTGGTTTCGCACCGAACCATTGGCACTGCAAAAGGCATAGTGAGAATTTTGTCATCATTCATCAGCTCAATAAGATTGGAATAAGACATTATGCAGCACAGGTGAGGAGTTCGTTCCTTGTCTTCATCTCCAAAATGACAGCCAAACTGAAAAATGCTCATTTCAAAGTTGTTTTCAAAGATCAGTGCCAACTTTTTATAGTAAACTGCCCACACACATAGCAGATATTGTTCTGTAAATTTTTTGAAACACGATGAGACTTCTTTGCCCAGAAAATGAAATTGCAGATAGTGAAAGCCACTTAAAACCACCACTTTTCACAAGCAAGATCAATTTTAAACTGAATAAAACACGATGCTCCATGACGGGACTGTGTCATTTTCTGCTGGTCTGACGTAGAGGGTACTTAAGCAATAATTGATTGAATCATCCCTCTCCCCTTAGCAAGCCAAACATGCTGGAAACTAGTTTTTATTCTAAGTATGAACTCTAAACATTGGAAACATTTGTGAAAGCTGGTGTAGAGAACACCTGGGGCATTTATAAGTCCATACTTTATTTACATAGATTTTGAACAATTTTTACTGTTTTTAAAAACATTTCAATGTTTTACAAGAAAACAGTAGGTGTAGGAACATTTTTAGGCTCATATTAGTTCATTGCTTATAAAAATTGACCTAAGATGTTAATTTTCACCAATGTGGCAAAAACCTTGTTAACTAGTGTAATTGTTCAAGCATAAACATTTGTAATTGTTTCTAATCAACTAGTGGTTTATTTTAAATTAAGAAGAAAAAGTGTAAAAAAAAGAAGAAAAAAACAGAATAAAAAAAGGAAAGGCGAGAGTTTAACCCCTCACACAATACTAATATTGACATCAATTGTGGCACTGCTCACAGCAAATATCACTGGCAACAAAATATACTACACACATTTTAAAAAACACATTGCCACAATAATGAAAACTGAAAAGCAAAGAGTTCTACACTAGTGATTTTGGTCATATTAAGAATGCTGAAAGATCCAACTCTTGTTTTTGTTTACAATTCCTTAATTGAAGATATTTGTTTCCTGGGCCCATTTACACAATGTACTTTAGGTAAAATAAATACAGAAGTAAAAATTTGCTTTCATTACATTAAAACTATAACAAAACATTCAGGAATGTACCAAAGTATATAAAACCATATAGAACCAGAATTTTTCACAGTGCTAAAGAGTTAACTTTCACATTAATGATCCTAGTATGATGCAATTGTAATTTTTTAATTAGCTGATGTAAAATGTACCTCTTAGCCCTATTTTGCCTTAGAGAAGTTTTCAAACATGTACCTAAACACCAAATTGCACAAATGTTTACTGGAGATGAACCAAAAGTTTATAAAACAATGTGATTCACAATAATTATATTTTCCTGTACTGACATTTTAAGTGAGGCAATGAATGTGATTAATGTTGCTATTATAGTTAACATGCAATGGCTGTTAAGGCTAGAATTTATTGACTACACGTTTTCATATAATTTCAATGCAGTTTGCAAATGAACTTCAGCAAAGAATCGCTTTCTGTCAAAAGCTTTTGTGTACAGATTGTTTCTTCTCTTTATTTATTTATTTTTTTTTCCCAAGAACTACAGAAATTTATTTACCATTGGGACTTCATGTATAAACTTTTGTCGTACCAAAGTTTACAACACATTAATGTAACCAGCAGATGCATCAACCATTGTTTTCTTTCCTTACCATCTTGAATATAGGTTATGTGCACAATATGTAAAGATTAATTCCGTGATGATCATGGTAACTGCATACAAATTAGTATTATATGAAGGTATTAACTACAATACACATAACTTACTGTCGCAAAATCGTTATGAACCTAAGCAGCATTATATATATTCTATTAAAACCAAATGCATACAAAAAACAAAACTTTTTCTGTAGCCAAAATTTTATAGTACTTACAAGCTATGTAACAGTGGCATAATTCACAGTTTTAAGTCATCCATGGTGCTTCTTAATAGTTCAGACGAAAATTTTGTGCTCTCAAAAATTATAATAAAAACACACAAACACCGCACTACTTAACCGCGTAAAGAAAACAAACACCTTCAATATTCCACAGCCTTCTACAGTTGATGTTCCGTACGGTAGTCCGAGTTGAAGTGTGAAAATTCTACGGATTTCAACACACAACCACAGTTAGATGCACAGGTTGGATGTTATAGGACAGCACAAAGTCTACACATCTCATTTTAAGATATACTCATAAATACAAATTCCACTGAGGCAAACAGTATTCTTGCCACGTAATAATAAAATATTATTGAAGAGGAATTTTCTCTAGAGTAAATTAAAGAAAAAAATTACTAAACAGAACACACACCCTACACTCAATCGTTTGTCAACTGCAACTGGCAGCAACAATGAATGTTGCGACAAACAATGACTGCGACTCCAGTCATAAGTTTCAACAGCTAAAAGCAGTCAGAAAAGATGAGATTTTGAAGAAGATTTAAAGACATACTTGAAATGGTGATGGTTCACAAATGTTCAAATGTTAATACTAAACAACGCAGCAGTGTATTAATGATGGCAAGTGCTTTACTCGTCCATCCGTCCGTCCGTAGCTGCTGGCAGGCTGTGGTCATCTTATGTGATTTTGCTGCATGCTCAGCCTCAGAAAAGTTCAACCGCAGAAAGGAATTTGTATGCGGTACTATAGGGTGATCTGTTTGAATTACGGTATAAAGTGAAAAGGGGGGAGCAAGTTGCATCTCGATGCTATTGCATAGAATGCAGCACCCGCCACACCTTGGTGTAAATCATGATTCATTTTCCATTTACTGTCCACCAACGCAAAGTAAGTCCATGAGAGGAATGTGCCACCCTTACCCAGTGGGACAAGGACAGCGAATGTGTGTGGGAGAGAACGCATGCTACACAAGGAGCAGAACCGTTAAAAAGACATGCGCCCTATTCCCTCTGTACACTAAAGCTGGGAAGATTCATTCGCAAAAGTAGAAGCTGTCAGAATGTTTTTGAATGGTCTGTAACTGAGCTGACATGGGGTGCCATAAACTACCGAAGGAGGGTGTAGGAACCTTTTCCAACCACCCTGCGCCTCATTCCCCGGAGACTTTCTTTCCTGTGGTATACTATATGTATGACGTGTTCAATGTCAGTGAGGACCCAATTAACAAACAAATGCATCAGACTGAGATTTAATAAGCAAACAAAGAATGCGAGAGGATATAGGCATATATACATTATAAAATAATGCAGGAGAACTTCTACAGAATTCAGGGGGGGAAATGCAGAATAAAATGAATGAATAATCAATACCTGATGTAATAAGAAAATACAATTCTCGCAGAAGAAATACACTAGTGTCCAAAAGGTAAGAATAATTAGAAAAACAGAGAACAAAGAGAAAACGGTGAGTGAGCGCCATTAAACATTATCGGTGTTTGTCTCCCCCTACCGTTGGTCTATGATAGGTAAGTGAGTTCACGCTTAAAAATGTCAACAAAACCAGAGAAGCAAACCAATACCAGAGTATCAGACACAGTGCATGGTTAATTCGTTATTTTTCTCCCATTGTGAATAGAGAGTAGCTGCTTCGCAAAGTGGTCACAAGATAGCACCAACAGGCCACGAGGAGGTCAACTGGACCCTGTTTTGAAGGACAGAATCATCGGACGTCTAGAGGCAGGTCAGAACAGACCACAAACCCTTGGGTTCTGAATGTGACACCAAGTGTCATTTCCAGGCTTTGGAGATAGTTTAAACAAACAGAGGGTGTTCGTCGGATACCTGTACGTAGTCGCCCACGGGTCATAGCGCCGCAACATGACCCATATTTGACCATAACGGCACTATGACCCAGATTATGTCCGCAAGACAACTGTTTCCGAGCTTGCAGCCGTCTTTGGCATTCGAGTCTGGGGCAAACTGTATACTGGAGGCCTAGGGCAGTTCGGCCACTATGCCATACGTCCAGCAGTATGCGTCTCACACTCTCAAATATATGTACATGCGGTCCCACTTACAATGCACTCAGCAACGTCAACTTTGGACCTTGAATGAACGGAGGAACGTGCTGTTTACAGATTGGCCCAGAGTCAGTTTGAACAGTGGTTCTCTTCATACAATAATCTGGAGAGAAAGTGGAATCCGGTTCCATCCCACAAACAACGTGGAAACACGCTCATTTGGTGGTGGTGGTGGTGGTGGTGGTGGCGGCGGCGGCGGCGGCGGCATTGGCATACTCGTTTGTGCAGGCATAGTGTTCAAAGGACGTGCGGATCTGTACAACTTCGACGGTGGTACTGTGAATGCCCAGAGATACAGAGACGAGATACTGGAACCACATGTGCTACTTTTCAGAGGTATAGTAAATCCACACTTCATCTTAATGGACGATAATGCATGTCCGCATAGAATCCACCTGGTGGATGACTATCTTGAGAGGGAAGATATTCAACGCATACACTGGCCAACGATGTCCTCGGATATGAACTCTATATAGCATGCCTGAGGTGTATTAGGAAATCGAGCTGCAGCCAGGCAGCCCTCACCGAGGACCTCCAACATGCTCTCCGTGATGAATGGGAATTGCTGCCTGCAGAGCTCTCGAATCACTTTATAGAGAGCACTGGCTTGTATAGCCAGTAGAGGTCACCACATCCCATATTAACCGCTCAGCGCCATCACTGTAATTGGGAACTGATCATTAGATGTTGTGGAATTGTAAAAAGATGTCCCGAGATCCCAGTTGCCTGCTATTTCTTATTTATTGCATTCCAGATTATGTGTGATGCATTGGTAACAACATGTTGCATTATGCTTAGCTTTTGTATAATTGTGATAATTTGGTAATAAAATATTGAATTATGCTTAACTTTTGGACACTAGTGTATATACAGTCCTAGAATATCCCTGAAATGAGGAGATCGTAGGAGTAGTAAAATTAGCAGTATTATACTTTTATTTATACTGAAGTATATCCATAAAGTTGATGCTGAGCATCCATTTAACAATTACCAACCAAAAGTCCATTTTTAACTAACAAATTTATTTAATTCACATTTTATTTACAAATTATATGCATCCGATTCCCTTCTCCTGCAATTCAAAATCAACGTCAGTATAACAAAATGTAGCAGAGAGATTGCTGAAAATAACTGTCGCCGATTGTGGAATATATATTCTTGCCTAACATGTCTAATGAATCATCAAATCTGTATATTCTGTGTGCCGTGCCTTTTGTTGTTGTACCATGATGTGGGAATCGGTGGGTACAATCCTGGTTCGGAAAAAGGCGTTTAGCGTCGTTGAGACGGGGAGAGGTGTTCGAGGTCAGGATCTTTTTATATAGGATGCAAACACGTAAAAGCAGATTATGTTCCGGACTAGCGGGTTATTCTCCATTGCAGGTAAGGGTGAGCAATAAGTTGCTCTGTCTCAGGGTCCAGCGTTTGAGTTGAAGTACAAATGCTTCCTTGTTGGTTTTTCTCACCATTTTATTGATGTGAGATTTATATTATAAGATCGCTCCCTATCTCACTTGCTCGCCACTGCGTCTGTATCTCGCCTCCTTTTAAGCTACCCCCGTTTCACTTTCCCACACCTACTTGTAAGTTTTTCTCTGCACAGTCCCGTCACTTGACGTATTCACCCGCCAAGGAATCTATCCGCTGAAATACCCCAGATGAAGTGCCGCGACCTTCCTCGCCTTTTCGCACCCTCGGCGTACGTGGGCTTATCCATCTCTGCCTCTTTTCTAGTTCACGACTGTTTCGCCCGTGTCACGTGATGTATAGTAATTTTGATTGGAGGTTTGTTTTCCTTATATTTAACCTGATTGGTTTTTCACCCCCTCATATATCTATGAGCAGTTCAGTTTAGCCCCACTGGGGTTTATGGCCCTTGGGGTCATGGCGGGATACATTCTGACTTTTTCTCACGTTTCTCGACCGTCTTGCATTCCTTAGGGGAACTTTGCCCTCTTGTCTCCCTGGTCCCCTTTCTCACGCGTTTAGCGTTCCTTTGCACACATTCCTCTTGTGCTAATAATTTATATAGTTTTATCCTCCCTCACTTATAGGATCGGAAACCCACGGTTTCTGCTTCAAAATGCCCTTCAAAGGAATATTGCTGTTCTTTTAAACGGAAAATTGCAAATCCCTTCGAAAAACACTTCGAAAAACCTTCGAAAACAAATATTCTTCTGTTCACAATATTGTTATGCGTTAGCTTGGGAAACTCAGAAAGTTTCCATCTTCATTTCCTCATTATTTTTGTAAATTAAGCTATTTATAATAAGGTTAGTGTTGCCATCAATAGCACGTGACGCTGAATGTCAATCAAAAGAGTGTAATGAGAAAACAATTTATTCCAGTGATAGCTGTACTCATATTGGCTATGATGAATACCAGGGAAATTGTCCACCTAAACCAAGGTCGTGCTTGGGAAACTTCTGGCTGCATGGTGGTTGTTTTATGTTCTGATTGTTTAGTTGTTTCAAAACAATCGTAGCGTAGATGGTAGTATGTCTACCTCACGTTCAAGAGGTCCCGAGTTCGAATCTCGGTCAGGGTGAGTTACCTGGATAAAGTTTTTTCCGGGTTTTTCCCTTATCCTGAAAGACGAATGTCGGTAACTCTAAGCTCCATGGACCCCGGATGCATTGAGCATAATTTCACCCATTTCATTCATCGCCCGATATAACTAAATGTTGGAGGACGTAAATTACAAACAAACAAAAAAAATCAAACTTGGTACACGATATCAAACATCACATTGAAACTATAGGCCCTCCGGTTCCTTGACAAACAAAGGAGATTCTTGCCTGAGAATTTGAAGTTAGCATTACAAGAAATAAAACGATATCGCAACAGGGGTAGAATTAAAACGATATTGCAACAGGGGTTTAGAAGAACTTCGAAGGGCAGCTGATTCAGTCCATTACACCTATAAAAAGGACGACTTCTGAGGCTTAGTAATAACCAAAGCCTGGCGAGTGAGATAAGAATTTCCGGTACCGCATTAAGGTTCGCTGAACGCCTGGGTGTGAAAGGTACATTTTGAGCGCTGCACATCAATATTAAATGTCGCTTGCAAGATATGTCTCTCTTTACCGGATGTATATATTATTATATACTATATTACTATAGTGAGTAGATCTATCTTTAACTTTATTCCATTTAAAAACGTATAATTCGTATGTCAGTGTTTAAGCTAAGTCCTTTGGCAGTAGATTGCGTCAAATATTGGAAATAAATACCCAACAGAGAGCAATAACTAATCATAAGTTAATTGCTATGCAAATTATGATTTGTGTAATGTACGAAGAACAGCCGCAGTTAAAAAATTATCAGAGCTTGTTAAATCTGCATTAAGTAACGATAATTTAAATCATTTCGTTCAAATTTATTACACTTAAATCTTTTTACTGGAGCAATTGTGTTTTGTTTATCTGATATATTTAACCTTCCATCGGTCGGAATCTCATAATGTTAACAGTCTGTCTCACTGTATCTTACTGATACATTGCGCTTTTTTTTGCCCCAAAAATAACAGTTTAAAATTTATTTACCGGCAAATATTCTATTTCATCACCTTAGTATATTCATAGTGAAATGCTTATCAAATTATCATTTTTTATTATTTTTTACTGATTAATATCGCTACTAACTTATGAAAGGAATTACTTAAAACTTGGCATAAATGGCGTAACACTATCGGTCTCTATGTTTCAAATTGATGCATGCATTTATAAAAATTAGAAAATATTAGTTCAGCAACTGTAGTGGATAATTAGTCACATTATGATTAATGTGACTTTGTGGGTTCGTAGAATTAAAAGTCCAACTTGTAGAACTTCAAAATTTGCTTTATTTCCGTAGAAATACATTCTGGTCAATCCTTACAGTAGCAGGATTACGTCACATACACAATTACAATCTACCAAGGTCGTTGACCACAACAAAGAGTTCACTTTCAAAACACCAGTTTCACTTACAACTCTCGTTACGACTCTGTTTACGACTACTCATAAACTAGCCACGGCTTCTTTTTATACAAGACTTCATGGTTCCAGAAGATAATCGAATGTTCTGTAAGACGTCACCAGACACAACACGAACGTTCCAGACGTCTGACTTTATCTGTGTCGGCAAGTCCTTTATCTCCGGATTTTATTTATCTGTTTGCAGGCTCTTTATTTCCATACTTCGCTATCTTTCTGTTAGCGCTCCGCGCCGAACCCTTTGTGCGTGTACGCCACCAATCGTAAGAATGGATCCGCGACATTAATATTTAGCATTATAAATCAAAGAGTATTTAGTAAAAATTAGTACTACGTAAGATTAGAGTTTCACTGGGTACTAAAATGTTTCTGGCTTGGTGTATAGAATTACAAGAAGTGAAACACAAGGGGGAAAAAAACAGAAGCTGCAAGCGAGGTATCTGTGGTTATACTGCGGCAGTATGTAAGAAATGTTACCCTCGTGTTTTAAAAAGGCTAAGATAGGATGTGTGATAATTGAACTTACAGAGAAAAACAATACGAGGTGATATATTCGTCTGAGGTACGTAACGAAAAAGTCTACTGCCTTCCTGGAAGTGTAGCAGAGCGCACAACGTGACGTTTACCGTCGGTGGTCTCTGCTGGTCCAACTTCATTTGGGTCTCCAAGCGACTTAAATGTGTTTAGAAAATTGCTCAGAATTCGCGACACCTTGCGTGTCTGTAGAATTCTTTTCTACAATTGCAGGACCAGATAATGTCCAAATCATTGGAGAAGTAACCGACGTCTCAGTTTCTAAAGATTGCCAATCTATACTGCTGGAAAGCTGATGGCGGCAGTGTTGAACACGAAAAAGAATACTAAGATTCACCAAAGACGTGTATTTCTGGCAACATAAACTGCACACAGTTTAACAATTTGAACTCTCGACTTTGTCGTTTGTAATATGTTAATATCTCAGGTTTGGCAGCTTCATACCTTTTTTGTTTAGATATATTTATTTTCCCTAGTTTACCGTTTTTTATGGTTTACATTTGATTATTGTTTTCTGTACCTTTATTTATTTATTTATTTCATTTACGTTCTCCAACGCTGTCATATCGGACGATGAATGAAATGGGTGAAATGATGCTCAAATGAGTCCGGGGTCCATGGAGCTTAGAGTTACCCAACATTTGTCTTTCAGGATAAGGGAAATCCCCGGAAAACCTTATCCAGGTAGCTCAACCTGACCGAGATTAGAACTCGGGATATCTTGAACGTGAGGAAGACTTACACATATACACTATACATATAAACCATGACCAAGGCGGGACTCGAAACCTCGACCCGCTACACAGCGGAACACTAAAAACATAAGCTCTAGCGACCACTGCTTCGAGAGCCGGCTCAGTTTCAAATCCTATGGCGTCATCAAAATGTTGTATAGACAGAAAAAGAGTATTTAGATTTTTTTGGCACATACAACACAGTTGTAGAACTCAGTGGCGAAGCGTGCAATGAAACGCCGCTTCCCCAAGAATTTCAAGAGAAATATAAAAACAAAAAGTTAATGCCATTCAATATTTTATTAGCTCTGAGTACATTTTCAAAATTTATACGCTAACGTCAATGGTACTGCGCACTACTGGACAGCTAATTAAGCTCGAGTGACCAGTTCCAAGAGCTCATTCAGTACTGAATATTTCTACATTCACTCATTCGTAACATTGAATATCATACTTTGTAGGTTTCCGGAAGCAGCAGCGACTCTCCGGTAGTTCAGAAGTCTGACAGATTATGAGGCGGTCCTTGCCCGTTAGGAACCTGATTGAGTCCTCCCAGCACTCAACACCTCATTATGTAGGGAAGGTGACGCCTGAGGGTTACGGATGTAGGTGGTTTACTGGACAGGTCGGGGTTTTCCTCGGGGTTCGCTCTGCATGGTTCGCAGGCATTGTTCCTAGGGGTGAACTTTATTATGAAGAAAGCCGACCGACATGTGTTCTCGAACCTTGAGGAACCTCATATTTCTGTTTCTCCGTTCACCTACATTTCTAGTCCATCAAACACTTATTTTACATATATGTCCTATCTACTATGTGTTTTTCTGTAATAGCTGTGTATTTCCTTTCGATGCAAAATAATCAGTATAGAATATCTATGCTAACCTAATATTATTTTGATATAACTATATTAAGCAACTTTATGTTTATGGCCAAGGGGAACCGTTACAATTTCATCATGTGAAATCGCTATAGGTGTGAAGAAAACTAATTTTTGTTTTGTGTGGCTCTTTTAAATACAACTGTAAGTATATTTCAGAAGTATTAGCAATAGTATTTTGCATAGATAATGCAGTTAGCTGAATTACTGACTGCAGCATAGTTCGGATAACTGCCACCCAGAAACTTCATCAAAAAACTCCCTGGAGGGGGGCGGGGAGTTCACAGAACTGATAACCTGGAGGAGTGCAATGTGGTACAACATTTCTGTTGTTGTCAAATGCGTCTTTGGTGTCCAATAAATTCAGTTCTTGAACGAAATTTAATAAACTCACATGAGCTAAAATCACTTTCAGACAAGGTAGAAGCCACCAAGAATTAACCAGAGTGAAAATGAAATGTGTCGTTGTCGTGCTGTTGGCAGGCTGAGGGACAGCTCGTGGTGTGTCATGCGTGTACCTGTCCTAGGAGGGACTTAACCATGTATGATGGAAATGTGGGTTTTACAGGATGGCGGGGGAAATTTAGGTTGGTGTAAAGAAGGGAGATAACCTAAGCTTCTCAACGGTTCAGAAATCAGGTGCAACAGCCTTTTGTGCACCGCTGGGTGTGAAATTTTGGAAAGATTTTTTTTTTTTTTAATTTGGATAATCCAGGCAATTTTTGGGTGGGAATAATTTTGAGTTGGAATAATAACTTTAGGGTTACCGGTTATACCCGCAAGCCATGCGGGGAAGCCGAAACCGCTTTAGGCGGCATTCATTAGGATGATAGTCTCCAAGAGACCTACCCAGAGTGCTCTGGTGGCAAGGTAAACTCTCATAGAATTTTTTGGCCAGGCACCTAACCATATCCTTCAAGTAGGAGAGAGATGAGGCATAAAGCATAGCAGGAAGCACTAAAACCTTGAAAAGGCGCAGCTTAAGAGGGTTAGACATCGTGAACCACATCATTGGGTATAACGAAGCTGAAGCTCTTCATGCCTGATGCGACAGATCCTGGATGTGCTCCCTTAAAGTTAGACCCTTGTCCAGCTTGACTCACAAGTATTTTATGGAATTCGTCCACCCTATCCTTTGCCTAGAATAGGTAAATGTTGGTAGTTTGGCGGGAAAGCGGCGCTTTGTAAACAAGATGGCTTGACTTTTCTCCGGGTTAATGGACAATTGCCAGAGCTTGCACCATTCTTGGATGAGGCATGTGTCTCTGTATGGGGTTAAAGACTCTGCGTGGATGTTTATCTGTGCAGAAAAGCAGCATGTCATCAGCAAATTGTGCTATATTAACGTGCAGCTCAGTGAAAAGGAATGAAATGTGTTTAACACCCGCTTTTACTACATAAAACCGCACTGCAGGCGATAACTATCCAGAGTTCCAGTGAGCTGCTTTTATGAGGTGTTTCCTTGTCATGTTGAACTTTACCACATCTTCATTCCCTACAGCACCAAATCACTGAATTGCACAGATGAAAGAACTGCTCTTATTGTGGACAAGTAATCTCTTTGGAAAGTAACACTCCTCTCCCTAGTCACTGATGCATCAGACAGCTCTGGGGTAGTTCTTAGTACGAAATAAACTGCTGAAACACCAGTTTCTTCTCCAGAAACCTAACCAATACCCAGATAAGGAACAGTGCTTACGATTGTGAACTTGAAACAATCTACAGCATCATTGAACACTTTAAATATTATTTCAAAGACAGAATTTCACAATCTACAGAGTAAACACTGATCTATGTACTATAGCAGGATTTGAATAAATGCCCCTGTAGGCATTTGCCTTGCAACTACACTATACTGCTGTTGTTCACTATGGAACCAGACACATCATTGGAGAAGAGAATGTAGTAGCAGATGTTCTATCATGAATAAACATCACTGACTCTCCCAACTCTATTCATTATGATGTCGTTGCAAACATGCAGGAAATGGATTTTTAAGGATTGTTCAGCTACCATTCTTCGAAACAAGTCTAATGTGACAATGAATATCTCACATGCTTCAGGAATTCTGTACGACTGCATTTTCAGCAATTCAGAACCTGTTACATTCTGGGGTTTGTATGACAACAAAGATGGTCAGGAAAAATTCATTTGGCTAAACATCAAGGATTGGAAAACCTGGACTCAGACCTGTCTGAAATGTCAGAAGTGTACATTGATAAGCAAATAAAATTTTTATACTTCAAATAAGATCTGTTATAATAAAATTTCCTGACTGAGTAAGTGATTTTACCACCTCATTGTGAAAATTACTATCTCCTGCTTCTCTGTAAAACAGTTTGTTACCTTTTAACTGTTAACAGGTGAAATAAAATTAAACAAAGGCCTTTCCTTGAGAAAAAGCAAATTTAGCCCAAAATTTGATTTCTAAACTTTTATAAATCACTGAATTACTTACAGTATCTTATTTTCAATACACAGATTCCATTATAAAGATTTAAAAATGCAATAGAGTTGTAAATAGGATATTGAAAGTAAATCAATGTTTAAAAAATGGTATAAAAATCAATTTAGGACTAAATTTGATTATTTTTTGAGGGAAAGCCTTTGTTTAATTTTACTTGCTGGTAAGAAGCAGAGTCACTAGTAGATCAAAAGCTGAAACTGTAACTAAGAACTTAAACCTGCTGATTCTCAATATTTGGTATATCCAGCATCCATCATAATAGATCATGGCCATCGATTTGAAAATCAGCTATTCAAAAACATGGGCAAGTACCCAGGATCATAAACTCCACAACACCTTACCAACCACAAGCTAATGGAGTGACTGCATGCCAACATAGAACCTTGAAAGCAGCCCTTATATGTATATCCTCTAGTGATGTTACGTATTTACAATAACATTTGTCTCCCAGGTGAACTATTCATTGAGTCTCTAACATCTTGCAACAAGACTTTGTAAGTACTTTGATGGACACAGTCCACTACTTGAAACCAGCCCCAACTTTTAAACAAAGAACATAACTGTATTTGTCTCAAAGGAACTTGGTGTATAGCAAGGTGCTGCAACTCCACCACTCGGACCTATTTACTCAGGCTCCTATCCTGTAAAACATAGAACACAGAACCTCTTTGGCATTTAAATCCTTGGATAAGTCAAAAAAATTTCCATAATCGCTTAAAGCCAGCCTTCATTTTCAGAGGATTTCCATTACTTCTTTTAACAGTCCAAGCAAACCAGTTACACATCAGTTATATGTGTTTGGAGGAATTTAGTAACAGTGATGTCAATAAACCAACTACAAATATTTTGGAGATCAGTTACACATCTTCAGTACATTGCTTCACTTTCTGTACATGCCAAACATCTAATGCAGATTCGAAAAGGACCATGTTAAGATGGACAGTTTGATTTCTCCAAAGATTCACTAAGTTATTAAGGGGGTGGGGAGTGTACAGTGGCAATAAATGTTTCTTTCATTAACTTTAAAGAGAGTCGATTAAAGACACTAGACAACACTTACTTTTAAATTTTTCCGGAACTAGTTTCAGAGGCTTTGCCTCTATCATCGGCCGGCTCTCGACTGGTTCTCATTGGTGTAGCTGACGATACCTTGTCACAGGTCTCCTCTGGTGGCGGCTCAAGGAACTTGCTGAACAAATCCTTCTGGGGGATGTCGAAATTGAATACTTTGTTCCTATTTTTTGAAATGAAGATTTGTTCCCATGTGGATAGTTCTTGTTTTCCTGATGTATGTTTCAGTAGTTTTGGTTCTGGATTTATGTTGTGGTTTTTTTCCCAAAAATGTGTGGCAACTGCTGATTTTTCTAATTGTTTATATTTTATGTTTCTAAAGTGTTCCTTTGCTCTTGTTTCTAAATTTCTTTTTGTTTTTCCAATATAAATTTGACTACAGTCATTGCATTCAATTTGATATATACCAGATTTTTTGTTTGATGGAATGGCATCTTTGATGTTTGAGCAAATTAGGTTTTTTAAGGAGAAATGGTTGACTGGTGCTAGTTGAATATTTTGTTTTTTGAAGACTTTTTTGAATTTATCATAGGCCCATGGATGGTAAGTGAATTTTTTGAAAATCATATTAGTTTCTCTAGATGAGAGAGTTGTGGTTTCCTTTAGTAGCTTCTTCTTTTTTGCTAAGCTCACTTTTTTGTCCACTAATGATTTGGGCAAGTTATTTTTTTGTGCTATTTCAATTATTTTGTTGTATTCTGTTTTGTATTCTTCTGCTGTGAGAGGGATGTTTACCAGTCTGTGTGCTAAACTATTGAAGATTGCCCGTTTGTGGGATCTTGGGTTGTAGCCATTAGCTTTTATGTAGTTGTCTGTCTGTGTTGGTTTTCTGTAAATGCCAAAGTTTAGTCTGTTTTTATTCCTCATTATTTTTAGATCCAAAAATGGTAAATGCTCGTCTTTTTCTATTTCTACAGTGAATTTGATGCTTTTTTCTTGGATATTTAAAAGTTTTAGTGCATCACTGATGTGTTTTTTTGGTACTATTGCAAAGATGTCATCTACATATCGTTGCCAGAGTTTGAACATCCAAGGGAAACCTTTGTTGATCCTTATTTCTAATGCACTCATGTACAGATCGGCCAGGAAGGGTGATAGTGGGTTGCCCACTGCTAACCCTGAAGTTTGGTGATAATATTTTGTTTGAAACTGGAAGAAATTTTGTTCTATGCATAATTTGGTTAGTTCAATGTAGTCTGAAATTTCAGATGATGCCATTCCAAGTGATTTGAGCCATTTTTCTATCAACGGTGGGAGTTGATCAACTGGTATGCTGGGAAACAGTGATTTAACATCAAATGAGACTAGTGTGTCCTCTTCTTTTAGTTCAGTATCCTTAATGTGTTCTATAAGTTCATAGGTGTTTTTGATGCTTAGGCTGTCGAATTTTGGAAATGAATTGAATTTGTTTGTTAGCCACTTTGCAAGTTTGTATGTTGGTGAATTTATACTGCTAACTATAGGTCTCATTGTTATGGATGGTTTGTGTATTTTGGGTAAGCCATAAAGTCTAGGTAAGGTTGGGTTATCCGGTTTAACTGCATATTTGTTTGGTATTATGCTTGATTTTGCTATTGTTTTTTCATATGACTGTATGCAAGTTTTTAGAGGATTTTTGTTAATGGTTTCATATTCATTGTCAGTTAGTTCCGGAAAAATTTAAAAGTAAGTGTTGTCTAGTGTCTTTAATCGACTCTCTTTAAAGTTAATTTATCATAACAACACTGTTTTCAACACTTCCAAGAAAGTAATTGTTTCTTTCATTGTTTAGTTATACTCTCTAGTTACATTTTGTTTGCAAAAAAATGTTTTGTGTGAATTATATCTTTGAATGAAGCTATAAAGGCACTAAAGTTCACACTTACCGATCTTATTATTCATATAGATTAACATACAAATTTATTTAAAAGTTTGGAACCATTTAAACAACTTTTGAAGCATGTGATTGATAACACAGCGTTTGGTGTACAGAAAACTGAAACATATTACTTTTTATATTACCAGTTTATGAAAATGGGATCCCTTGCAAAATAGGCATAGGCTCTAAAGAATGAACATGTGATCAGGTCCTAAGAGACATGTTACAGCTAACTATGGAACTAATGCTTATACGCGAGTTTACCAAGAGATTTTTGTAGTTCAAATTATTTCAAGAATATCATCCCTTTTCTGTGTCCATTTTGCCCAAAAGGTGTGTTTTGAGACATAAACTTATTTTAAGTATCTTAGAATATTATAAGGACCTGATTAATTTCTGTCAATACTCTCCATAAGTGAAGACAATGTAGGTTCTAACGTGAATGGTTTCCTAAAGATTAACGAAAAAGCTGATACTTTCTATTAACAATACAAGTAGTGTTTTAAGTCAATTAGAGGCAGCCAACAAAAATGCAAGCCAAGAACCTGTGTATTAAATCATGTAATGATATTATAGATGATTTACAATAAACTACTCTGTCTTTAAGAGATTATTTTCATTTAATATAGGATGAGGCTACAGATAAATAGATGTTGGAGTTTATAAAATTTGAATGCCTAGAAAACAAAAATTCTCTAGAAGATAATATGACTATGACCCTAGTTCATTTTCTTTAGTTGGGTATCATTAATTTGTTCCAATGGAAAAATACAACAGTATGTTTTAAAAAACTGATTATGTTATAAATGGTTTAGCTTCCAAGTTCAACTCAAACTCAAAAATAATTATTGGTAAAGCAGATAGCTCTTAACTGATACAAAAGTTTCCTCTACACAATTGGCTGAGTATAAAGACAATTTGGATGATGAAAGACAGACTTCATAGGGACATTATGCATAACATCTTAACAACTTGCATGTTAAGACACTTTCAATATCACTGATGTATTGAAATCTCATCTGGAATCTGGATACATCTAAGAAAAGTTAAACAATTAATATAAACACTCACTGTTTCCAATAGCTACTTGTACTACAGAATATTCTTTCTCGTGCTTCGCAGACTTAAGAATTAGATAACACAATGATGACAATGTGGTACGATAACGATGACACAAAAGAGGTTAAAAACTTACCTATAATTAACTGCCACCATGAAGATGTTGACAAACTAAATTTAGACCATTTTTATCTCATTTGTTCAAATTTTAATGTAAATAGCATGTGCTGTCAAAATGTAAGCTCTGTACACTCATGATGATTTACAGTCTTTCGTTTTAAAAGGGATAGGTTATCTAGTCAGTTGCTTAAGAGGTAATGTCTATAATAATATTCTATGGTAAGGTAATTTATCCAATAATGTCATACAATTAGAGGCTTAAATATTGAATAGGAATGCTCTACAGTACGCATTTTCAATCTGAAAACAAATGCCACTGAGCTATCTTGCTCAGTTTAGAAACTTTGCTGTAAAGTCAGAATAATAATATCCTTATTTATACATTACATTTTAAATCTTAACAATTAAATAAAATGTTCTAACCACTGTATAAAATTCTAATTAAGTTTAAGGATATCGCTAGCCTAAGTGAATTCATTAAAAAATTTTGCATTTATTTACTAAATTTACACTACTTGGCGATGTTTGCATACTCAATATATTTGGATGCTGCTCACTATCTTCAAAAGTCTGCTGCAGGCTATAATATAAATATTTTTATACTTTTAATTTCCTTTTACCTGTGTCCAAAACAAAATTTGGTGCCTCTTTAGATATCGCTTAGTAGTAGGATATATGCACAAACATTTTCAGATTAATTGATAGCTATTTGGACTACTTTTCCCAATATTTCTCAATTTTTTCAACCCATAAAATATAAATTCAATTTTTGGAGTAGTCTAAGTATAGAAAAATAATTTTTAAAATTTAATTTTACTTAGGTTGTTCAACATGTCTTACCAAAACAGAGTTTGTAGCTCATGGCAGCTCAATTGTTAAGAGCAACCGGATGCAGGAGACTGGAAGATCTCTGTGGATCAAATCCTAGCTATGGCACTGAATTTTTCAGTTTGGCTCTCCTCTTTTAACCTTAGCCTACACATGGCTAGTTGGAAGAACAATTAATGACCATCAATTAACTTACATCACTTTTCATTAAGATTTCATAAAGAGGGATTTCAAGGGGAATATTTGGTCTTTGTTCTTGTAAATTTGGTTATTTTTCCAAACTATCAATTCTGTTCTGCCTGCAATGTTTTTGAATTTTGGGTTTCCATTGATGCGTCTACCCTTCTAAATGTCACAAGCAGCGTTATTGTTTTACATTTGCATTTGTAATGTATTATTTTGCTCTTGTTTAATTTCTTTTGATTTTTGAAATATTGACATTCTTTGCATATTCTTTGCATTGTCTGGTAGGCTTCTGAGACATTCTTCAATGGGATTTTGCCTTGATTATATTTTTGACAACTAATGCTGTTTTAAAGTATTCTTCAATTTGTAAAAAGCTTAGCGAAAATCAATTCGCTACATCATCACATAATGGATTCAGTGTTTATCCCATATGATACAAATATTGCAATGTCCTGCAGCATCAACTGCTTAGTTTAGGTGGTATTCAACAGTCTTGGAATTATGGGAAGTAGTCATTATACTCATATAGTGTTGATACAAGTAGACTGGAAAATAAATCTTATGGTGATTAAATTCTTGTAGTTGAGTTCAAATCACATGTGTTGCAAATAATGTAACAAATTCCAGCACAGAAGAGGAAAGAACAAAAAGGATATGTTTTTCCAGTGAACTCTGAAGCAGCTTTTGCAGACAGTAAATTAAAATAAAAAAAAAATTAAAAAGTAGAGGCTACACCATTATCTGGAATGGGATCTGATCCCATGTTCACAGAGCGCTTATAACAAGGCTTTGATAAACAAGCATCTCTTTTAAAAGGTTTATTGAGTCATACTTTATTAAAACTTCACTCATGCCAAGCTTTTGCTGATAGTATATTCAATGCTGAGATCAAGCAATATCTGATGCTTAGTGTTTACTAAGCAATAATGGCAATGCTGAGGCTTAAAGCAGTATTAACAAAGGGTATTTCCATGTAAGATGCCAGGACATTATGCTTTGTTCCTGCCCTAACATATTTATATTAAATGTTGGCATTAAGGAGAGGAAGATCTTAGGATCAACACCAACTGGCATGAAAAGGAATATTTAAAAACTGTTTATTTCATTTGCATAAATATAAAATTGCAGCACTTGTAATAAACTATTAAGAACCACATTGCTTCATATGAGATCTGCTTTAGCAGTAGAATTAAAAAAATACCTCTGATAAAATTCTCAAAATCTGGAGTATATTACAAAAATAACATCTATATCAGGCACTGGAAGAGAGCTTCATGATAACCTGGAAAGAGACAAAATTGTAGTTAATGTTTATTGTAACTATCCTGAGGCATGTTTTTGCATTGGCCATAACATGAAAACCTTATTTGTGGCTGTTTTGTCATGCACAACTCTTGAGCTAGCTTTTTAAGAAGCTCATAAATAATAAAACACCAACAGTGCAGCAAGCCCAAAAGAGGTACTTGCTAGTGGGTGGACAGTTGTTTTCAAGTTAGGGATCAGAAGCCAATCTGATTAGGAC
Organism: Mantis religiosa; assembly: GCA_030765055.1. Classification (NCBI taxonomy): domain Eukaryota; kingdom Metazoa; phylum Arthropoda; class Insecta; order Mantodea; family Mantidae; genus Mantis; species Mantis religiosa. Next base: position 45,843,738 of record CM060949.1, on the reverse strand, counting down.
TAGTGAATGATCCTGAAATGTCTGCAAGTTTAAGCATCCACAGACTTTTAGTCATAAACAGAGCCCAGATTTGTATGCAAAATGCATGTTCATTTTTATATATGTATACTTAAATGAGTTATTTGTATTCCACACTTTCCAAACAATATGAGCAGTATTTGATAATGTATATAAATGATTCGCTGAGGGAAAATGCATATTTTAAGTTTTAAATTAAAAAGGTCCATATTTTACTCTTGAATGTGACATTAAATAATAATTTTCCTCTTTAGCTAGTAATATTAATCTTCAAAGTATAAAATTGAAAGAAGCGTAGAGACAGTGAAGCACAACTTAGCACAAAAGTGAACCGAGAAGATATTGAAACACTGCTTCATTCACATTGTTTTTTCACAGGACATGTTTCAAGAGCTTTTGCTCTTTTCACCAGCTGGAACTCGACTAATGCAAATTGTAGTGGTTTCCTCAAAAGAGGAAATTTGCACTAGTTGTGCTAATGTTAATCTTACTTGTACTCTGGAAGATGGCAATATTATTAAAGAATGTTTTCATATTCAAAAGAGAAGTAACTGGGGTGGGTCTTGGGCGCATAAAATGAGCAACGTGTTGAAGCAGATAGGTATGGGTCATTCTTGGATAAATGTAGAGTATGGGTATAGAGGCTTCTGGAAAGAAGTTAAGCTAATATTAGAAGATATTGACAGACAGATTTTCGCCAATACAAGTGACAAAAGTTCACTGAGATTATATAGAGAAATAAAAACAACCTGGAGGAGGGAACAATATATAGATATATGTAGTAAGTTAGGGTGAGAAGGTTTTGCTTGGGTGAGAATAGGAATGAGAAACTTGAAAGGTATAGGTCAGGAGAGGGAGCTAGAAAAATGTCCATTGTGTGGAGAAGAGAATGCAGATTTCCATTGTATATTAAATTGTAGTCAAAGATATGGAGAGAGCAGGCCTGGCTATGTAAATGGGACAATTTGGGGAATGAAGTAGTAATTAGAAAAATGTTGTTAGTAAAACATAGGGAATTATTTAGGGAAAGTGAAAGAGAGATGGCTATGATGTAGAGTAGGATAGGTGAAATGGAAAAATGTGTAAAAAGCAGTAGAGGGCCTCCAATACACAAAAACCTAGGGTTAGGTGTATGGGGACCAAATTATTATTCAACAACAATATTCCTATAAACATGATAGGATCTTCAGGATTTAGGAATATACGGCATTTTCCAGTATGGATTTTATAATTGTAATCTTGATTTGTATTTCCATTTGATGTTATAAAAGGAATGATGAGAAATAAATTACAAATTAATCGTACTCTGAAAAAGCAAGCAAAAGATATAAAAATACATATGCATTTATTTATAAATAGATGTAAGCTTTAGCAAAACTCGGAAAAGCTGGAGAAAACCAAATGAACTAAACATATGACAATATGATTTACAATCAACGATGGGTAATCAGCATGTTTATTTACATCCATGTAACAGAGGTACACCCGGGTGTCTCATGAAATAATATTGTGCAATAATTAAGATTAGGGACGAGACAAGGTAATCCCCTTAGCAGCCATAAAGCCAAAGGAAATACAACAATCAGTATCAGGCATGTCTTCACGTGGTTTGGTGCTTCCTCATTTTCCATAAATTATCACCTTCTTGGCTTGACAGTTGATTCACAGCTCAGCTGCATGTCTCTAGTTGACAACTGAGGAAATTAATTATTTGAATAGGGCTTGTGTTTTGGTTTGAGGAATGCCGACACACATAAATACAGCACATCAAATGTAGCGGGTTAAGAATACATCTTCTTTAAGTCGACAATTAGAAGCCAAGTAGGTGAACAAATATGTTTGAGTGCCAATTTTTCTGACTTGTGTTTATCTGTAAGGGGTACCAACGTTGTGGAATACTGAATAATGTGTAGCTTCAGAGTTTCTTAGAAAAGTACAGAAACAAAAGGGTCTCAGATGAGTCTACATTAATTAAAAACTATGGACCACAGTGTTTCCAGGATGTTATTTCTAAAATTAAGGATACATTGGAACACGACAAAATATGGATTTTGATAAATGAAATGCCAGATGCTGCAGCACAATGTGTTGCTAGTGCAATAGTGGGTTCATTGAAAGCAGATTAACAAATCATTCCTCTTGAACATTCAAGCACTTGACAGGCACCAACATTTTTCAATGAGCTTTAGCTTTCTTGTGTCCAGATGGAGTACAGTATGACAATGTGGTTTTATTTCTCACTGATGGTGCTCCATATACAGTAAAAGCAGGAACTGATTAAATTTCTTTATCCCAAATTAATTCATCTGACTTGCCTTTCTCAAGGTTTACTATCAACCTATTAGGAGCCAAATATAAAGAAGTAGAGTTACTTGTCTCTAGTGTTAAAAGGTGTTTCTGAAGGCGCCACTAAGAGTTCAAACAATAATAAAATCCTAATTAGAAGATGCAGCTAGCATTGATATAGCTCAAAAATGTCTTTCCGAAGATCACATTAAAGAAACATCCAGGATATTCAGAGAAGGTTCTCAAAATTACCTGAAATTATAATACAGTTGGATGCCGAAAATAATTCTTTAGATTTTTCATTTTCTCTGTAGATGAAATTTCAAATATACTGCCTGCAGAAACTCACAGTGTTGCTAAAATTGCATTTGATTAGCTTAGTCAGATATTAAATAAAAATCCTGGTTATATAACAATCTGTCAAATCAGTAAAATGTCTGGTGATAGTGAAAAAATGTAACAGAAAAGAATTTGACGAACCAAATACAGGAAAACTAATGAGCAAATTGGGAAGGATTATAGAAGAACCTGGATGATAACAATAACCAACATACCAGCAGAAAACCTAGTCCAAATTCAAGATGGTGTAACAAAATAAAATTGGATAACACAAAAAAATGGGGTGTTGCAGCTGACCCGATAAGCCCAATACTATTTAACGTACTCATGCATGATATTGTAACGGGAGCGCTGGAACACCCTGTGAAAGCAGCTGGCAGCGGAAGGCAGGGGAGGTTCGGTTAGCCACACCTCCTCCTCGTTTGTCTTGTAGTGGTGACAGACTGTGGTCAGGGAAAAAACATGACTGTGTCGCCTGTTTTCTCTACACCTGTTTCTCGAAATTACGTAATCTGGAACATTCTCCTGGTCACTAGAAACCGGCGATATTCCTATATAAAGAGAGTTACAGACAGACAGAGTCGAGTTGGTCAGTCAGTTGGTTAGTGTGTGAGTGAGGACAGTTCTTGGTGTAAGAAGGCAGTGTTAGTCAGTGACGTGTTAATGAACGAGAAGATTGTGCAACGGAAGACTGTACGTAACTGTGAATGTGTACCGGAGCTTACGTAACCGCGAGTACAGTGAAATTGTAACGGACGAACTGGTGAATTGTAATTGTTGCAGCACGTAATTCTGTGTAATTGGCAAGTGTTTAACTGTAAGTCGGTGGAAATAAAGCACATTTTGAGTGGTGTAATTGGACTTTTTATTTCACGAACCCACAAAGTCACAATATTATAGCAGCGGTGAGAAAAGAAACATAAGAGGTAGCAGTATATATGGATGCAGACAATATAGTGATCTCCTCTAGAAACAAAGTGAAGCTACAGAAAGCAATGGATACACTAGCAGTATGGGCAGAAAGGAACAAACTCACCATAAATGAAGACAAGATAATTGCGCCACTATTATACAGCACCAAAAGAATTTCTGATCCTATTTTAAATGTAACCAAATGAAATGTCTAGGTTTGCATGTCAGGAAGAAGTGGCTTTTACTTTTTTAATTTGGTTGAGCATTTCCAACTTTATCTTCCATGACATGTCTAAAAGAACAAGTATCAATATTTAGAGTTACATATAATATTTAGAGTGTTTAATGTCCTATAAGAACCTACTTATATCATAATTTTCTGGAAAGGAGGGAGACTAGAAACAAACACAGAAATCTACTACAAAAGGCAGCCACTGAGGAAAGCCAATGCCTATGAATATTTAGGCAAACGAATGTGAAATCATTCACAGTGCACATGAAATGGAGACTGATTGAAGTAGTGAGAGCCATAAATGACATAATGAACATACAAAACCTGTCCTCAAAACAGCAATAAGGCTATTTGAGTCCAAAATACTACCAGCAGCATCCTACAGGCTGGAAATAGTATGGTAATGGCTAACAAAGAGACAACTAAAAACATTGGAAAACCTGAAGGCCAAGTATCTAAAAAAGATAATAGAACTCTCAAAACTTGCCCATCCGGAGTGACGTATGTGATGGCTAGGGAAACATTCTTGCTACAAGATCTGATACTAAGATATTTACTATGCACAACAGAGACATCAGCGAAAGTGCTACATAGGAGGAAGAGGAAACAATGAGATCTGGGATGAGTTTTACACCACAGAGACCATGACAAATGACAGCGAACCACGAGCTGTGACACTGGTGACCAGAATGGCTGTACACAGATTCCACCACAGAATCTGCACCAAAAAGACGTATCACAAACCAGAGGACACATGTGTGTGAATTGTGTGAGAAGAGATGCGACCGTTATCATATTACAGTGTGCAAAAAAGGATTCTTTATGTGAATAAGCACGAAACATATGAAACAATACACAATCTGTGAGCATTCTCTTTATTATTTTAAAAGAATTCACTGAAGAAGAGTTGTGATATTTATCACATGCACTATGACAAGATGCAATGCTCATTGTATAAAATCTTCTTCACTTACAGATGTAGGAGCTTCACACAAGGGCAACTACTTATCTACTACAACAAGCACAAAAAAACGTAAAATTACCCCTGTCCCCCCAAAAATATGGCTTCAATTTTTGTTCATTTGTTTTTGCATTTTATGGTTATGTAATTTTTCAGTCATTTTTGCAAGCATATTTTAATACCTTATTTTGCATACAAATCCGGGCTCTAGTCATAAATTATCACTGATGTATGGTTGCCTACTATCATTTTCTATAAATACTTAAAATCTGTTTATAAAATTAATTTAAATTTATTCATCCTTTTGATCATAGTACATGATATAGGATACGTCAGGTACTTATAACTAAAAATTATACAGTAAACATTTACACAACACAAGTTTAGAAATGAAAATTCAGAAACTGTATGTACAATATAACAATTTGTCTGTAGTTGATATTAAAAAATCACCTATACTATAAAAACAATGTTCTAACAGGAACTTTTTCACACAGTTAAGGAAGTGCAGATATTGTCAACCTAGTATATTACACACCCAGAAGGGTTCATGGAAAAGTATTTAAAAACTCATCAACTGAGTAAAAACAATGTTGCAATAGCAGATGTTTCACCTTGTGTTTAAATACAGTTTCTGAGGTGGTGAGTTTGATATTATCGGGTAGCTTGTTATATAAGGTAATTCCAGAGTGTCTTACGCTTTTGCTGAATAGTGATGTACTATGTGTAACCATGCTCAGTTAATGCCTATTTCTAGTGAGATAATCATGTTTTTCAGAGTTTGTATGAAAATAAACCATGATACAAGAATCCCTTTGTTTCTTTCCCATTATTGTTCTGATTACTCGTGTTTGAATTTTAAAGATTATATTTTCTTTATCACAGTTACCCCAAAAAATCACTCCAAATTTTAGTAAGCTATTGAAATGAGCAAAGTATAGATTAATATAAAAATTATTTGTGGTTGGTTTATTGACACTCGTCACTTACTTTTTCATATATTTATGAGAGACTAGTTTCAAGTTGGGAAGAGATTGAAAATGGAGGGCAGGGCCTTTGAAACTAGTCTCTCATAAATATATGAAAAAGTAAGTGACGAGTGTCAATAAACCAACCACAAATAATTTTTATATTAATTTTGACGTCACTGTTACTAAATTCCTCCAAACACACATAAAGTATAGATTCCTCAAAGTGTTCAAATTTGCAATATTTTTTATGGTTCTGAACATAAAACAAAGCTGGCTTAGTTTAGATGCCAGTTTTTCAACATGTGTGTTCCATTTCAGGTGCTCGTCAATCCATACACCCAAGAATTTAGTACTGGGTTTATAGTGCACCAATTCACTATCTAATTTTATTTGTGGCTTATATACATTAGTATTCTGAATATGGCTGAAGGAAATGGCTACAGATTTATTCTTATTTATTATTAACCTGTTCTGTATAAACCAATCCTGAATTCTTTGGTCTAAGCTCAGTATGTCAGACTTAACATCATTGTCATTGGAATTTAGTAACCGTGACATCAAAATAAATCTCAGAAACTATTTGTAGTTGGTTTATTAATACTCGTCACTTACTTGTTTATATTAATGATAGACTAGGCGAATGCCTTTGAAACTAGTCTCTCATTAATATAAACAAGTAAGTGATGAGTATTAATAAACCAACTACAAATAGTACAAAATTGAATCGAGAATATATTGACACATTGCTTCACTCACACTTTAGTGTCAATATATTCTCGATTCAATTTTGTACTAATTTGTGCTTCACTGTCCCTACGCTTCTTTCAAGTTTATACTTTGAGTCAACTACAAATAGTTTCTGAGATTACCTTATGTAGTTAATTGTGAGAAATAAAAGAAGCATTTTTATACTATAAAAATTATTTGTGGTTGGTTTATACTGTTTTCCAGTTACAGCAGATCATATGGATTTATCTTCACATTTTGTTTTATAATACAAGAAAACAGAGATAACAGTGACCATGGACTAAGTCAAAGAGTCCAGAGGGATTAATCGTGACACACTTCAAAATTCTCTGCTAAGCACTTGTCTCCTAAAGAAATATCATTTTAAAATGAAATTATGAATTATTTATTAAGGGAAGTCTCTTATAAAAATGTAAGAATAAAAGACAGTATAGCTACAGAGTGGAGTGTTACTGAACAGCAAAATTTTGCTAATTATGTAAAATCTCTTTTACTATTTGTTTTTAACATTCCTCAGCATTTTTAACAGAATATGAAAACTGTAAAAAGAAAACTTCCTACCAGGTCACTAAATTCAATTGTTGTGTAATAACTTAAAACAAAGCAAGTACACATATAAATATAGTTTGAATTTATTTTCAATGACAATAAAACAACACAATGAAAAACAAAAGTTCTTGTGGGAATAATGGTATGTATGTATTATCTGTCTGACAAATGAGTGCAGTTGTTTGGGAATATTGTTGGTGTAACAGGGTTCAATTTAGGGAGATCAGAGAAGGTGGGATTGGCACAGTCTAATCCTCAAAACATCAGCACAGTGTACATAACAAGATGCAAATCTTTTCTTGTGAAATGGGCATCCCATGCCTTTAAGTTTACCATTCACATGATTTCCTTGAACTGAATGAGTGATAAGAACACTGTCAAAATCATATGCAACAGCGAACATGACTTTAAGTGGACCCTGTTCTTGTCAATACTTTTTTGGCCATGGTGAATCAATGTGCTGCCACTCATTTGATTGTCTCTTTAATTTTGGTTGGTAGCATTGAACCCAGATTTCATCAAACGTTATGATACGTCGATGAAAACGCTCACCTTCACGTTCATAGCATTCTAAGTGTAATCTAGCTGTTTCCATCCTCTGCCACATTGTTTTCTCTGTGAGATTGTGTGGAACCCATTGTGCGCAGTCTTTCCTCATCTTTAACTTCTTCTTAAGTATGTGGAGAATTATACCAGGAGCAGGACTGTACCTTCCTAGTTCATTACAAGTCCAACAACAATGTTCTTCCAGCAGTGCTCTAGCAGCATTCACATGCACATCATCACTTGCTGATTGCAGTCTGTCAGCTCCACGTTTTTGATGAATGTCTTCCCTTCCTCTGTATTCGCCCACCTAGCCACAGTACCATATGGTAAAGTCTATCTACCACAAGCTTCGAATAATTCTGTATGGCATTGTCGAGCACTGATACCTCTTGCAACCTGAATTTTAATGAAGCATCTTTGTATTTACTAAACATATTTAAAGCACTAAAGATAACAGCCTACAGTTAAACTTACTAAAATGTCTTATTAAATAAAATTGTCTTCAAATTCACAGCTAACAAACATTAGATGCTCTTATTTTTCATTATCAGCTTACACGATTTACTGCTGATAGCACCAAATGCAGGCAGTGTTGCCACTAATTTTTGAATGATCCATGTAAAATGTGCATTGCTGGTACATACACAATAACAAAGATTGCTAATTTCATCTACAACTGTTTGAAGTAATATTAACATTAAAATCTTTTTAAACCACTTGTCAAACTATAAAAACACTTTAGCTCCACTTACATTTAAAATTAGCACATGTTTCAAGGACCACGTGTCCCCATCATCAGCTGAAACATGTCCTAATTTTAAATGTAAGTGGAGCTAAAGTGTTTTTATAGTTTGACAAGTGGTTTAAAAATATTTTATTGATAAAGCTCCACTGTTTATAAATACTTCTATTTTATAATTTTAATGATATTCACATCTTCGCAGTACTACATAATATGTTAGCTTATTAAATGAATAGTGTGATTAATCTCACTGTTCAAAAACTTTCACTTATTATTGATATGTTAGCTTCAATTTCAAATATATTATGTGCTATAGACACAATGTTGATATATAAGGAACACGAAACAGCTTAACTTCTCCTATGATTCACTGTATCAACTATATGCCTTGAGCATTCTGTAGGAAGCTAATGAAAATAATTTTTCAAACATTCCAAATATATATGTAAAAGCATGAAGCCATCTTGTGCAAGTGCAATGCAACCATGAAAATGACTGCATTTTTTCCCCCCCTGCATTTAATTCTTTTTGTGTTTATAGCAGTTTATGCTAAATTAAAATGCTCTTGGGTGCTCTGAAATGATACAAATATTGGAAAATTCAAAGTTATTCAAGTGTAAATGCGAGGCTTAAAGAGCAATTAAAAATTGGATTATATGTCAAAGAGTACAGTGCTTACCTTTAAGGATACATATCATGGACAAGAAGAATCTGTGCTCATTGTTAAAATTTTTTCACTGAGTTTATTGTTGCGGTCTCTCAAGCAACGGATCAAATCAGCCTGTTTCTCCAAGAGATCGTTCATATGGTCACCACGTTCTCTACAATGCAAGAGAGATAAAACTTAGCATACTGATTTACACAATGAGGGCAAATGCATTCCTAAACAAATGCAATGCAACAAGCGTTAAGTGTAGAACAGATAGCTGGGACATTTTGCTGTCTTCAGCTTTAAAGTACTAACAGATTAATTCCCTTCATATTACACTATAAGGCATTAATTATACACCATAGTACTTTAATATTTAAGGTATTAACTTTTAGCTCAGTACAATGTTCACTGAGTCACTTCACAACTAACCACAAAAAGTTTTGATCTCATATTTAATTGAAATTATTTAATGTTCAATTAAAAATACTTTCTTCTGCTGTATTAAATTTCGTTTTTGAAGCATATATTAAGTTCTTGAAAATTCACACATACTTTCACACATGTTCATTTTTCCTCTTTAATTTATTAAGTGATAGAAAGTTACATTAAAAGATGGTTTAGACTGTATGCTCACTTTGGGTTTACTCACATATTCAGTCTAATCATAATTACTATGCTGATTTTCATTATGTATAGTAATTAAATGCTTTAAACTTAAACTTTACATTTAACTCTGTCACCAAATTTCCCAACTGATAAATCATCAATAAGAGATTATTATAACAATGGAAGAATAACTGAATGGTATTTCCAGAACAGACTGACACTGTAATTTCCAAATGTAACATTGAGAATAGAGCAAGCCAGAAAAATGTATAGGTAAATGTGAATGGTAATGGCAATATAATACAATTTTGTTGCAAAGCTAATGTTATAAGCATCTGATATGTGCAACTATATATGGTGCAAAATCTGCCCACACAGACATGGCTTACCGTCACCATTTGATGAAATAATGAGTTATTTTCCACATTTTCTATCCTTCAGACTACAAGGGTTGTTTGATAAGTCTGGTAAATTTCCATGAAAGGATGGAAATTTTTTCAAAGTACAAACTTGAAAGAAGCGTAGGGAGAGTGAAGCATAAATTAGCACAAAGTGAACCGAGAAGATATTGACACATTTCAGTGTGAGTGAAGCAATGTGTCAATATCTTCTCGATTCACTTTGTGGAAATTTTTTGTTGCAACTTTGTGGGTGGTAAGCTTGATTGACAAGAAAATTTGAAAGTGCTACAATAAACAGTTCATTGCTATAACCATCTAAACTGGTCAGTGTGATAGCTGCGATTGGAAATGGAAAAAACAAGAGTTTCATGCTGTTATTAAACATCTTCATTTGAAGAGCTGGACTGCCGCACAAGTCAAAACTGAATTGGATGAAGTTCACGTGGACTCTGCACCAACAATGAAGACCATTTAGTTTGGGTTCAATTAATTTAAATGTGGTTGTAGAAGCACCGAAGGTGAATCACGCTCTGGTCGCCCAATTGAGGTCATCACACAGGATACCACTGAAAAAATCCACGATCTGGTTATGCAAGACCGCCAAATCAAAATCTGTGAGATTGCTGAGGCTTAGGCATCTCAACTGAGCGAGTGCACAATACCCTACATGAAAAATTGCCAATGAAAAAGCTGTGTGTAAGATGGGTGCTGCAATTGCTCTGAGTCAAACAAAAGCGCATCCAGAAGAACATTTCTACCAACTGTGCCAATTTGTAACCATGGATGAAACTTGGATCCATCATTACATACCAGAGTCAAAAGAGCAGTCAAAACCACGGACAAAGGCTGGTGAAAGTGCACCAAAGAAGGTAAGGAACAACTTTGTCAGCTGTTAAGGTGATGGCCACTGTTTTTTGGAATTCTCAAGGAGTAATCCTCAGACTATCATAAAGAATTATCAAAGTATTTAAAGTGAGGTATATTTCATACAAATATGAGTAGCAGGCATGCTTAATTTATAAGAGTACTCACTCAGACAGGTCGATGTTCACCTTTCCTTCAAAAACGTTTTTGAAGGAAAGGTGAACATCCACCAGTCTGAGTGAGTACTCTTATAAATTAAGCATGCCAGCTACTCATATTTATATACCTCATAGACTACTTGGAAAAAGGCAGAATCACAACTGGAGCCTATTATGCTTCATTGTTAGATCGTTTGTAACTGAAAAGAGACCGAGATTGAAATGCAAAAAAAGTGCTCTTTTACCAGGATAATGTATCATCGCACACATCAGCAATCGCAATGGCGAAAATGTATGAATTTGATCTTTCAATTAGTTCCTCATCCACCTTATTCAACAAACTTAGCCCCAAGTGACTTATTCCTGTTCCCAAACTTGATAATTTGGCTTGGTGGCAAGAAATTTTCATCAAATGAAGAAGTGATAGTCAACAAGTATTTTGCAGACCTTGGTGGAACCTATTTTTCCGATGGGGATAAAGCTGGAACATCACTGGACCAAATATATAACCATCAATGGAGACTATGTTGAGAAATAAAGTGAGATGTTCACGGAAAAAAAAAAAAAATCTAGTCTTTTTTTTACCAGACTTATCAAACAACCCTTGTATGACTACGCATTTCTTTGAGTTACATACATGGTGTACACAACCAAATAAAATCATGATGTAAATCTTTCAGACAAAGCAACCTCATCCACTGGTATCAAAAAGGACAACTGAGGCAATAGATCTATCTTGCTTAAAACTGAAGTTGTAGCTGACCAAGTTGTTGTAAGGTTTACAATAAATATATGAGTACTCCAATTAAGAACTATACAAAAACTGATGGTTGTGAAATGAACTGAAAGAAAACAATCATGGCCTGCTGGCCTTCCAAGGAGGCCAATATAGTCTATAACAACTTGATTCAATTTTCTGCTCTCCACGCTATTCTTGATAGTTCCTAAAGAAATATTATTAAAGGCATCCTAAATGTCTAGTAAAAAACTGCCACACCAGTTCACCATAGTCCAACAGGGTGCTGAATCAGTCTGATGACTAGTTGATGAAGAGCTGACTTTGTGGATGTACTTGGCCACAGGCACGTATTCAGAAGTCAATTTCCGGGGGGGTCCAAAAATCTACGTTGAATTATTTTCTTTTTTATAATTAATCAGGGATGTATTTTTATCATGTTAGTAAAACTAAAAACAGATGTAATATATTACATTCACATTACTTTCTCCACCCAATCTTCTACAAATTGTTCTCAGAAAAGCTTGTTTCTTTGGATAAAGTCTATAGAAAGACCTTTAATTGCACACTTTTGTTCTTATACCTGGGATAAAGTGATATAAGCAGCAATCAGATATTTAAAAACCAACCACTTTTTGATGCATTTGAAGTATTAGTTCTCCTTGAATGAAAAAGGGAATAGGATCTTAGAAGTTAAAAATTACATACCTTTAAGTAAGTATCTGAGAATTTTAATCACTAACAAATAATATATCGGAATTAGTTAACTTTGCAATACATTATTATAATTGACATTATTTGTGTATTTTAACGAGCTACTTGTGCAGTAGCTTTTCGTTTATCTGTTAGGTTTAGGATAGTTATATAGACTTCACTTCCAGTAAAGCAAACTTCAGGGTTTATCCTCAGAAAATTCACAATAGGCATTCTATTTGTTATGCAGCTATCTTAAATATGTAGTGTTTAAATTCAAATTATTGAAGCCATTTTCGGACGATTTTATTGAAAGTTTTCGTTTCGCATCTTTGAAAGATAACGAAATTAAATCCTACATTTTATATTCCTCCAATATTTGGGTTCTGGAGCGCGCGCGTAGACATTTAATTTTTTTTCCCCTGTTCTGGTGTCCTCAAAACTTGCATACCTGATGACATCTCGATATCAACTTTCTAAATGGAATGTAACACGTTTGTGCTTACTAAGCACGTGGTAGAGGCAATAATCATTGATCCCGTACTCCCGTACACTGACATGAGTCTCTCTGGTTCTCACAATTTCGCAACTCATATAAAGTACGATTGCTCCATTGCGTATCGTCATCAGCAAACTGTTTGGTTATAAATGATTTCAACTGGAGCCCACCTCCATAGTTTGGTGGTAGCGTGTCTGACTCCCAGTGAAGAGATCTTGGCCAACCTTGCCGCGTACCGGGAAGGAGGGTTTACCTCCACCCACTGTCTGCGAATATAAGACGCAACGTTCCATTATGTAGAGAGAGCGAGAAAAAGGGAAATGCTTTCATGAGGAGGTGGGGTGAAGTGAAAAAACTCCACCTTTGCTCATATGAGCGCAAGTTGGGCAACGCAGAAGCGATATCCAATCGAGATCAAGATAGTTTTCTCAATAGGACTTTTTACAGGGTATTCCCTTATCTTAATAAGACGATTGTCGGGTAAATCTTATGTTCTAGTCGCTTTAGACTGATGTGATGGTATCACCCGTTTCATTTACTGCCCAATATGATTCTCCAGTTAAAGGACGTTAAAGTATTAAAAATAAATAAATAAAATACTAGGTTTCTTATGAAATTATGCAACGAGCAATTTTGAGACTGTTAAATGTGCATAACAATTGTTATATAGGATGAGATGTTTCGAAAATAGCTGATACGAGGGAAGTAGAAATTGCGGGAGTTGCGTATTTTATGAGCTCCACGTACTCTTTTAACCTGATGTTTTTATCTATGATAACCTGGTTTCTTAGTTAAATAATCATGGAAATTAAAGAGGTGTTTATCGCCTTTTCCCCAAAAATTCAAAATTGTCGTGTCCCAAACATGCAGCAATTTAATCGTAATCAATAGACATGTTTCTGAGAACAGAAAATTGACGAAAGTTCTTCCATCCAAAAGAAGATATTCACTCACTTTAGTCAATGACCCTTGTTTCAGTTTAAATAACTCAGTTCTGAAGACAGTCCTGAGGGCAAGCAAGAAGTGCACAGTCGGGAACAAAAGAAAGAGTCACAGTTTCAAATTTATTTGATCATTTAGTCATTTGTTGCTAACATTTTTCTCAGAAATGTTTATTTCTTGTGAAACTATTTATTATTTTTTTATAAAATTACTTATTAAGATTTTAGTTAGTTAATTTAGGAAATTAATCCTTTCTTCACACTAGCCGTACATAGGCTAAGGTTTATCATTGATAGAGTCAACATGAAAAATCCAATGCCACGGCCGGGATTTGAACCACGGATATCCTGATTTCCGTCCAGTCGCTCTTACCCATTGAGCTACCATGGCCAACTTGCTGTCATGACATTCAATTCTTCATTTGACTCGTATATTTCCCCGGTAAACCACTAGGGGCTCTCGCATTCCAGATACACCGTTTGTGGCGACTTACAATTGTAAGTACTTGCATTGTAAGTACTACTGTGATGAAGCGACAGTAATACTTACAATGCAAGTACTTACAATGGTAAGTCGCCACAAATGGTATATCTCGGATGCGAGAGCCTCTAGTGTTTTACCGGGGAAATATACGAGTCAAATGGAGTAACAGCGAGTGGACGAAAACCAGGAGATCCGTGGTTCAAATCCCGGCCGTCGCATTGAATTTTTCATGTTGACTCTATCTACCTATTAAGAGTTTTCATTGCACTAGGCGGCCTTGTTTTGTACAGTGAATAGAGACGTTAAGAAGAGAAACTTAAATAAACTTTTTCAATTCATTTTAAACTTAGTTTTATTTCAACTATTTATTTATTAAAGGTTCGGAATGACAATTCATTTGGGGGGAGGGGTCCGGATCCCCTGGACCCCCCCCCCTTAAATACGTCCCTGCTTGGCCAGTAGGCATGTTGATGGGTTTATCTTTCAAGCATCTATCTACCAGCCTTTCCAGAGACTTAAGATGCAGGATGTCAGGCTAATAGGATGAAAATCCCAAGGTGTGCAGTTAGACTGTCTGTCTGGCTTAAAAGTACAAGAACCACTTTGGCCTACCTCAAGAGACAACTATCTAATGGCCAAAAGACCCTAAATATTGTCACTGGGTATGAGGTGATAATCCGCCAGACCTCCTGCAGAAGTGCTGGGAACCCCATTATTACCTTTCTAAATAAATGGGGGAAGAATACCACAAATGCCTCATTTATGGAGAATATAAAAAAATACCTGCAAGTGTTATACGGTTCCTTAAGGTAAAAAAATATAGCAACTGTTTAATGCTTTATGATATAGTCAGAAAGGCACTATCTATAATGTGTATGGATAACAAAAGTAAGTAGTTGAGAATAGAACAAAGTGACGAATAAAGCAGCGGAATTGCGTCAATAATTGAAAAAAGTATTTGTAATTGGTTTTTTTGACACTTTGTCACTTACATTTTTATATTATTGAGGGACCAGTTTCAGAAGCTGTCATCTCCATTTTCAACCTCTTTTCAACTAAATCAACTCCAATCATGCATAATTGCATAATCAATATGTACAATCAATAATTTTAGTGATAAAGAAGTGACGAAGCAAACTGTGTCTCATCCTGTGTTTTGCATTTCTGTCACAATATATATACTGCCGATATATGGCCAGGAGTTGAGTGTATAGGGGAGGATAAGGCCTTTCCAGCACCTTTATGGGAGACTGTGTCAACAAATAAGATGAAATGTTCACAGGGAAAAAAAATATACTCTTGGTTTTTTACCAGACTTATCAAATGACCCTCGTATTCAACAACTCATGTTGAATTTTGACCAAGAGGAATGGCTATATATATGGATCCGAAATAAAGACGGAACGACTGGTGCTGGGATACACTGCAGACTTTTCTACACATAAACATCTCTAGAAAAAGAACATATTGCTTTTGATGGGGAGATAAAAGCAATTCAAAGCCCCTTGAAAAAACTAACATACCAATAATCAGTATTTTCAAAAGTCATCATATTATGTGATTCACAAGCTGCAATATCAGCTATTACAAACTTCACCAGTACACCTATTTGTAACATATTAGACTATAGGAAATTGATCAGAAATCTCACTGCACAAAGCAAGGAAATAGACTTACAGTCTTAGGGTTCCCTAACATTGTGGAATTGTTGGCAATGAGATGGCTGACAGGAACTCTAATCCCACCTTGTCACAGCACTCTTGCGTTTGCTCAAGCAGCATCTATCATACACCAAACGATCAGGAAAAGGCATTGAGACATTCCAGAAAACAAAATCAGTAAATATTAATGGAAAGACCAAATAGAGCTCCTATCAAATTGGCCAAGAAGGGAAGCAGTTGCTAAATTCTGTCTGGCTACAGGACATGATTGCTTGGCTAAACAACTGCACCACATTGGAATACTACAAAGCCCAAACTGTATGCTCTGTAACCGTGGTACTACAGATTCTAGCCACCTCAACAGTTGCTCCTGTATATATTGTGTATTGTCATTGTTGTAGCTAATGATAGATATCAAAAGCTCTGCATTAAATAAATAAATAAATAAATAAACTGAACTTAATGTCATTATTTCAATGTTCATTTTACCCTCTACACATACTTTTAAAATAGACTGTTTTATTTAATTTTTCTGGAACTACCATGTTTATGTATACTAAGTTCTCTACATTTACTTTGCTGGAAACCAGTTTGATAACATAAAAAAGGATAATATAATTACTTACCTGTAGCCTACCTCGCCACCACTATAACTATCCTGTATGAAGCTCACCATCCATTCTTCTCGTTGTACGTCTGGCGCAGGACCACTCCTGTTGAATTCCATTACTTTACCTTAACAAAAAAAAAAAAAAAAAAAAAAAAAAAAAAAAAAAATCAATGAAAGGTCACTTAAAATTTAATTAATCCTTTTTAGACAAAACTCTAGCTTGTTTCCTTATATATTTTTTTTTTCACAGCAGTGTAAAATATACATGCAGAAACATAGGCTTTAATAAGCACTTTATTATGGAAAGGAACTGTGAATGTTTCTGGCTGAGGATATGTAAAAGTTTACATGAAATCGCGATCCCGGACAATTTATAAGAAAATCATCATTTTTTATAAGATAACTAATGTTTTAAGTTACAAATTGTTATATTAGTATATAACAAAAGTTTTTTTAAGTGTTTTATTTACATGACTTTTTCTAATCATTTCTAATCTAATTTTTTCTATGCTAGTAACAGTGATGTGATTTAACTTTATAGAAAAATTGAGTCAGAATTCAGAATACTTGCATTACATAACATGTAACATGTAATGTGTTTTAATTTCTGATTCAATTTTTTCCAGAAATCTCCATTACTTATTTACAGCAGGCACAGCGAAAGTTTGCCAATCTACCTCATGCACAGAAGATACATTGGCGTTGTACATTCAATGGCTTCAAGGAGTCTTGTAAAACTTTTTTTGGAATAATGCCAAATACATTATCCATATAACAGTGCCAAATCTTCAGGACGTGGGGGAATACTCTCGTGCCTAGATGGCTCATGAAAATTTCAGCCAAGAAAGGGCAAAGTGGTCTACTTTTATTTATGCCAAAAGTTTTTGAAAGAAACTGCTATTAAAAGTAAAGAAACTGTTCTATGCTCAATTTGGTTTGTTTTATGTAACCTTCCATTTCTATGGTGGGTATGTCAGTTTGCTACAGCCACTGTTTTAAGTTTTTCATCACTATGCCTCTATTACCTAGTATAACTATAAAGGACACCAATTTTGTCCCATGTCCTTATTCACAGAAAAACATATCATTAGCTATGGCAGTTAGATTAGTGTGTGTACTCATATATGAAGCGATTGACAGGGTCCTGTATTATCAAACTTTAGCCTATTTTAGATTACAATGCTTAGGTTAGTGTGTGTACATGAACAGGATAGGGTCTTGCAAAAAGGCAACATCCATTCCTACCATCAATACCAGTTATTTGTAACACCACATCTCAATTCTTTCTCCAGTTTTATAAACTGACACAGATATAATAGCTTAGCCCAAATGCTGATTACTTTTAAGAGTTTTGGGATATCATTAGGAAGCTAATTAAACTAAGAGTTTTGGGATATCATTAGGAAGCTAATTAAACTAATTCATGACACTACTACAAATTCTGATTAAACAACTATTGAATGAATGGTAACCAATTTTGGATTGGTTATACTTCGTGTTTCTGCAAATTTGATTATAAAAATAATAAATGTATGTTTTAACATAAGAAATTTCTTCCGGGCTTTGGAGCCGTGGTCTGATGGAGTTAAGCTGTCCATACGTTTCGTCCAACCCTCCGGCCGTGAAAGCTTCCGAACACTCAAATGTATCGAGATTTAAAAAATACGACTCATCTAAAATTTAATAATATACTCAAATGTATGTTTGCTTAAAATTGTGCAAAAGTAATATAAGTAACTGCCTTTAATGCTGCTTTTTATGTTGTAACTCAAACTTATGTGCCCTTCCCTCATGTAGTGTTTGTGGTGCCTTTGCATAATGTTTTCTCAGCATTTTTATATATTTTCTTTATTTTTTTTTTTCTTTATGTTGTATCCTAAAAGTTTTAGTTAACTCTTTGATTAAGTAACAGTTTTTAAATGCCTATTGGACAAATCTAAGTAGGGATAAATTGCCAAAACATGGGCATTGCTGGGTTCTTCAGCTAGTAAATGAATACATTTTGTGCTAACCATTCCCTGTTTTAATTAACTTTAAAGAGAGTCGATTAAAGACACTAGACAACACTGTCTAGTGTTGTCTAGTGTCTTTAATCGACTCTCTTTAAAGTTAATTTATCATAACAACACTGTTTTCAACACTTCCAAGAAAGTAATTCCCTGTTTTATTTCCTGAACCAATAAAGATCTTCATAA
The DNA here is from genome assembly GCA_030765055.1 of Mantis religiosa. Taxonomy (NCBI): domain Eukaryota; kingdom Metazoa; phylum Arthropoda; class Insecta; order Mantodea; family Mantidae; genus Mantis; species Mantis religiosa. The sequence continues at coordinate 45,824,935 of CM060949.1, read as the reverse complement.
TTATATTTAAGAGAATATTTCCATATTTTATATATATATTTCTTCTGCCTGAGTTTGTGATGCATAAGCTCAAGTAAAGCACTTGCAACCTGCTCCCTATTACCCTGAAACATCTACTGAGTAGTATCAGTAAACATATGAGTGCAGTTCAACAAGTACCCATGTTTCAAATTATATGGTGTTGCTAAGGGAAGTTTGTGTTATCACCCTGTACTGTCATTTGTAACATGTCAAAACAAATTTGGTGCTGATTCATAGCATGGTTCAGATTTTACAGATATTTCAATATGTTATTCAACTTGTTTTTGCTAAACTGGAAAAAGTACAGAATTTTTTTTATTGTCAATAAACTTTATTGTACCCAAATGCATTATGGTACTTATAGTTGTGAGCAAGAGTAATGTTACATCACTTGAAATGTGTGTTAGGATGCTGTTCAATAACAGTCCTACATCAGTTACATTTTATAACATGAACATTTAAGTATTAACAAACATATAATCACAAAACAAAAGCCACTTTATCATTCATACAAAACACATGATATTAAATGAGCAGGTCGTTGTGTCATTTTCTTTTTAATCTATTTTGTGGTTGTGGAAGAAGGTGTAGGAAAATGTCTTGTAGCAGTTGATTTGGATGCTTAGCAAGAGTTTGGTGTAGTCTGGTATAGCTTGCCCTGATGACATCGATCACTTCTGGTATGTTCAGGTCCCTGTGAAGAGTGGTGTTGCTAACATACTATGGGGCACTTGTGTTCAATTTTATGTATCTGTTCTGGATTACTTGGATTCTTTTTACTTATGATGCTGAAGCAGGGCCTCATATGGAGTAACCATATTGCCAAATAGATTTGACCAGGAGTTGTACAGAATGCATTTATATGGCATTGCAAGAGGCAATTTTGACTGCATTAGGTGTTGGATTTGTTGGATTCAGTGTCTTAGTCTTGAGAGAAGATATGTGATGTGGAGATTCCAGGTTACTTTACTGTCCAATATGAGGCTGAGGTAACTAACTGACTGAGCTGTAGGTATAGATATTCCTCTAAGAACTATGGGATAATATGTTATCTGCTTTTTATGTGTGAAACATGCAATTTGAGATTTCTGTGGATTTATTACCACTCTCCAGTCAGAACACCATTTTGTGTTTACAGTGCAGAAGTTATTTAGTTTCTCAGCTGCTGATTCACAACTGGCTGTACTAAGGATTGTAACATAATCAGCAAAATGCACAATGGTTAGTTGAGCATGTTGAGGAAAGTCAGAGGTATACACTGTGTAAAGAAATGGACCTAGAATACCTCCTTGTGGAATGCCAGAGAAGATTGGTTGTGATCTGAACTGTGCACTTTGATATTTTACTGAAAAAGATCGGTTATGCAGATAGGATGCTATTATTCTGAAATATGTATCAGAGACATAATTCCTGAACTTCAGCAGTAACCCACTAAGCCACACAAACCCACACTTTATCAAAAGCTTTCTCTGTGTCAAGGAAGAGAGCTAAGCTCACTTGCTTTTCTTCATGTGTGTCCATAATTGTGTCAACGATTCGATGAAGTTGCTGTGGACAGGAGTGCAATGGCTTAAATTCAAAGTGAATAGACGGTATGATCTTTTCAAGCTGTACAACAAGACGAGGCAACAATAGTCATTCAAATGCTTTAGATAATAGAGATAACAGACTTACTGGGTGATAGCTTTTAGGATCACGTTTGTTTCTGTTGGGTTTATGCATCATAACAACTGATGCATAATAAGACCTGAAGCTTTCCTGGCGATGAATATGCTCAAGTTCTTCTTGGAAAGCAAGCCAGGTAAAAAGACATCTTTTCACCTGGCTTGCTTCCCAAGAAGAACTTAAGCACAACTGATGCATGTTTCCATCTTTGTGGGAAGTAAGTCAAGTGAAGAATAGCATTGTAAATTTTCATTTCCAAGAAAGGAATTGTAAATTTGTGTTAAGAAGACTACAGATTTTTTTGGAAGATGTGCAAGCAAAGGTTGGACAACTATCAAGTCTTCACCAGGAGCTTTTTATTTGGAGGAAATTAACTAATTGCATTTTTTAAACTGTCCAGGCTGAAGAGCTTAGGAAAATTAGAAAGCTGCAATGGTTGAGATATGCTGTTGTTAACAAAGTCAGTAAAATATTTGTTAGTGATAGGATTGGGTTGAAACTGCTGTTGTCATTGTGCACTGAAAAACTCTACCTTTTCATCTGGTGTTGAGTACCAATGATTGCCAACTTTTAGAGGAGGTATGTTCTCTTTGTATTTAAGTACACATTTAGTTTTTCTCAACGATCCACCTTGACAACTGAGGCTTTTTATTTCTGCTTCCAGGGAATCGTAGTGTTGTTTCTATAGTGCTCTGTTCAGCTTCCTGGAGATATTTAGTATTGTTTTATAAGCTGGATTCTTTCCTATAGTCGACTATATATCCTTTTAGTTTGATGAAGATGCTCGATGTGTGGGGTACAATGAAATGACTTCATTTTATGTGTTTGGCTGTTACTAGATGTTCTAGTGGCATACTGTATATTTGGTTATGCTAGAAACTGCAACTTCTTATGTCCCTAGGCATTCTGAGTGAAACTTTTGTGTCTATTTGTTCCATTGCTGCTGTATACAAACTCCAATTAAAGGGATACTTGATTAACGTGTGAGCATGTTCTTTTAGATTTACATTCAATGAAAGATTAATTACAACTGAATAATGGTCTCTTTCAGGAATTTGCTCACCCTGTAAGAAATGGCTAAGCTGACCCCACCAGTGGGTGGAAGGCCCTTGTTCTTAAAGGATGTTATGGGCTATTTATTTATTTATTAATGGTCTGAAGTTAGTTTTTGTAAAACGAATGCATCCACACACATGCATGACATGTTCTTACCGATGAAAAAACTCCAAAACATCAGCAATGCTTCCATCGTGTCGGATAGTAGGTTAGTTCAACTAGATGCAGAATTTCTGATTTAAACTGATATTATTACCTTGTGAAGCAGCTTCCATCTTGGATTCGTAGTGTTGGACCCTCATTTTGGGTATTTACTATCAAAGTCACTGCCGAGAAGATAATATGATTTCATTGTATCAAAGATTCCCCAGAAATCTGACATTGTGAGTTTATTTGCCAGAGCCAAATAGAAAGAGCCAATCTATAGTTCTATATCACCCATATCTAGTAATATTTGGGAAACTTAATATTAAAGGTCTACAATGCTCTGTAGTTTGCTGTGAAGAACTGCAGTTTTAACAAATATGGCCAAACCACCTTTCTGTCATTGCTGGGATGGACTGCACAATAAATCCTGTACCATGGAATTCTAAAATGCATATGTGGCGCTAGCTTAGTTTCTGTAGCTAGGAGAATGTCTATGTCAAAAGCAGAGAGAAAGTGTAACAGTACATGATATTTGTTGTTTATGCCCTGGAAATTCCATGTGCATATGCAACTTTGTCCTTTAAGGGTTTGCTCCAATCCTTTTTATAATCACTCAAGTATTATTTGTGTAAGAGTATGAGAGGAACCAAGAGTAAAGTAGAAAATCTAATTTATCCAGTAAGCACTCCATTTGATTCTGTTTTTTTGACTTGCTTGCTTCTGAACACAATTTTTTACTAAATGGCTGAGATGGTACTGGGAACAAAGGAAATTGCATTTCAGAAGCCACATTGATTCTAAGTGGTGCAGCCCCAGCTATACTTTCGGTGTTCTATCTTTGGAAAGTGGATGTTGAATTTTACAGCTTCACATGCATTGGACATCCTTTGTAACTAGTTGTATGTTTCCCTTTACAGTTTATACACACAGGGGGTGCATTGTTGGGCTTCTTACATTTTGCAGGCATGTACACCATCACATTTTACACAGTGAACTTTTTAATGACAATAATTTTTACTGTGTCCATATTCTTGGTACCTGTAGCACTGAGTGATATGATGCTTTGGTTTAGGAGGTTCTACTTTTATGACTGCATGGTACAATCTAGTTAATTCATATATTTTTTCATTATCTGGATTTGGTTCGAGATCCACGAAAAGAGTGGTGTGGGTTCTTTGTAACTGGTTGGTAAACAGGAACCATCTGTGTAGGCGAGAAACCTAATGATCTTAATTCATTCATTACAATGCTTGTATCACATGTAGGATGTAAGCCGTGCATAACTACTCAGAAATTACGATCCTGCTTCATTTGGTAAGTTGATTTGATTTGATTTGATTTGATTTGATTTATTGATTCATCCATTAAAACATGTACATGTTATAGGACACGTCAAATTAAAAACTAAGAACTAAAAACTAAAAACTAAGTACAATATTTATAATTAAGGTAGCTAACTAAATATTTACAAATTTAAAAATTCATCCACGCTGTAGAAGCTATTGGCTCTAAGGAAGTTTAATAACAATTTCTTAAATTGATGTTGTGATTCAATCTTTTTTATAGATTCAGGTAGCTTATTGTAAAGATGTAAGCCAGCATATGTGAAACATTTTCATACATCTTTGTTTTGTGTGACTTCACAAATAAATTATTCTTTGTTCTAGTGTTGTGTATATGAATTTCAGAATTTGTTTTGAATAAACTTAGGCTTGCTTTCATATGTACAAGAGTTTCATATATGTATATACTTGGCAGTGGTAAGATACCTAATTTACTGAAGTATGACTTACAACTAGTTGTGCTTGAGACATCTGCTATGATTCTAATTATTTTCTTTTGGTATCTGAATACTTTTATACTGTCTTTAGATACTTGACTTTGTTGTTTACAAAGTAATGAATTGCCTTTCTATATCCTTCTACTGTTTCGAGAAAAAAAATTAACTCTCTGATTTGAAACAGATTTTTAGTTTTTTAGTGCCTGCAGAACTGTATTCATGTCTCAATGTTATTTATGTAAATAGATGGCGATGGTTTAATAGCTTTGATTTGGGAACTCAGTGGTTCAAAGAAATTTGGAATGGAAAATGGAGATGTGTTGGCAGCCCTGTTAGTACGTAATCTTTTGCTGCATAGTTTACCACATGATTGGCTTTTGTTTCATTCACATTCAATCTGAGCTGTGTGCAGTAATAAATGCTTTTTACACAACGAAGTGTTCAGGGATCTTATTACTAACACTTCTACCTGTGAATAACTAAATTATCTACTACTTACAGTAGAATCCAGCACAATATGGGCTTTTAAGTCTCCACAAGCAACTTAATTTTTGCACTAGTACAGAGAACAAATAGATGCGGCCATGGCTGGCACTTGTTTCAAGTGCAATATTGTTCAGTGATTCGCTTTTTATCTTTAGAAGGGAAACTTACAAGGAGATAAAACGAAATTGGATGCTGTTTATGGATACCTTTTGCCTTCTATGACAACAGTTAGATATTGGTATAACAAACTTAAATGTGGTCTAACATCCGTTTTTGATGAGGAGCGCTTAGGAAGCCCTGCAGATGTAATTACCGAGGAAGTCACTGAAAAGATCCATGATATGATTCTCACTGACCATCGAAAGAAAGTTCGCAAAGTGGCAGAGGCCATAGGTATATCAATGGGAAAAGCAATTCATATTCTGCATGATAAGTTGGAGATGAGAAAGCTGTTGACCTAATGGATGCCGCATTTCAGCTTTGAAGCTGTGTTTGGAGCTGTTTAAATGAAATCTGAAGGACTTTTTGCATCAAGTCTCACTGTTGATGAGACCTGGATTCATCACTATACTCTGAAAACCAAGAAACAATCAAAACAATGGGTTGCTTCCAGAAAATCTGTTCTAAAGAAGGCAAAGACGGTCCCATTGGCTGGAAAAGTGATAACGATTTTTTGGGGTGCAAAGGATTAGAAAAAGGAAAAAAGAATTACTGGAGCATACTACAATGATGAGAGAACGTAAGCTTTCACGGCTAGAGTCCATAATACAATTAATTATTTCCGGGCTGTTTTGCCGTGGTCTGTTGGCGTAAGAATGTCAGATGCAGTGAAACTTCGACCAAACCACTGAAGATGTCTACCGCAGTTGTGGACAAAACATTTGGACGTTCTTACGCCAACAGACCACGGCAAAACAGTCCGAAAGTAATTAATTGTATCATACTACAATAAGTTGTTGGTCCAATTTGCCAAGAAGCTGAAGAGACATGGCCCCATATGGCAAAGAAGAAAGTTCTGTTTCACAATGATAATGACCCATCACATTCATCTGGAGTTGCTGCTGCCAAACTGCATGAATTGCATTATGAATTCGCTGCCACACACCACATATTCTCCTGTTCCCAAACATGAATAAATATTTCGCAGGAACAAAATTTAGATCAAATGAGATCTTGGAGAAGGGACATATTTTGCAGAGTTTGATAATTCTTATATTTTGGAGGGGTGAAACAACTGCAGGAGTGTTGGGAGAAATGTATATCCCTAAAAGGGGACTACGTTGAGAAATATATAATTTGTGTTTAATAAAAGTGGCATCTTCATTCCTAACTCAGGTACTTACTGAACCACCCTTGCAGAAAGATGCATCGCATGTCAGTGACATGAAGATGTGCTTTATTATATACAATTTGAGATGCATCTCATTAGAAGATTTGCCCATGATTCATCAAAGGGGACAGAACTTTCTGCTGATATATGTCACCCAATATTACATATCAGAAAGAATAATAAAGATAAAAAAATTAAGAACATCTTCAAATGACAATAAATACTATTTTCTCTATAAATATTTAACATTAAAGTAATAACTTACGTATGTAAGCAGCAATCACACCGGTAAGTAGGGTAGCCTCCACACACAATGTCATACACAGATAGAGAACAGGCCGTTGGAATCCAGTACTACCACATTGTTTCTCAAAATCTTGTATGACGTGATGAAAAATTGAGGTAAACACCAGAAGAACAGTATTCCCTGCAATAATAACAACTCTTTGATAAATTACACAATAAAAGAGGGCAAACAAAAAATTATGACCAAGAGATTGTAATTTTATAATATCTTGTCTTGAAAACCTTTAATAATGCATTTATTAGTACAACTGTTTTAGTACATAGTTATTTCATAATTTGGAAAACTTATGTCCTCGGGTATATGGGGTAAAGCTACATTTTTCTTACATACTAAACCATATTTTTATTTATTTTTTATTTATTTATTTATTTATTTAGCATTTAATTTCTGTACAGAAATATTTGCTTTTTCAAGATACAGTACAAACAATACAAACTAGAAATTCAGAAAATACAGAATTAATTCTACATGCAATAATCAGATTAAATTGTATCAATGTCAACAAATACAGAAAACTTACATGAATTGTCAACCATTAGTATCATAAAATTATTCTTATGTAATCATTTACTCTACTTAATCTGGTACCTAAAATATTCAAAGAACTCTTGAGTACTATAGAAGCACTGATTTATTAAAAATGATTTCACATCTCTTCTGAATCTTTTCTTATCATTGTTTTCGATTTTCTTTAAGATTAAGTTATACATGTGAACCCCTTTATGAAGTACTGAGTTAAGTTTTTTATTTGATCTTGATCCCAGTATATGTAATTTAGCACCATTCCTAGTATAATGTTCATGAATAGTGTTATTTGTTTGAAAATATTGTATGTTGTTGTTTATAAAGCATACGGTTTCTAAGATATACAGACATGGCAGAGTTAGTATACTATTTTCCTTAAAATATTTCATACAATGAGTCCTTTTGCTTAGATTAAACATTCTTCTTATTATTTTCTTTTGTGTTACAAATAAATCTTTTATTTCGGTAGCTGATCCCCAGATAAAGATACCATATGCAAGATAAGACTGCACATATGAATAGTAAATCAGCATTAATGTTTGTGTATTACAAATTTTCCTTAGCACTGATATTATGTAGTGGGCTTTATTAATTTTTGCAGTAATATACTGAATATGCGGCTTCCAGGTTAAAAATTTGTCAATAATTACCCCCAAAAATTTTGTTTCATTGGTATATTGTATTACCTCATTGCCAAAAGCGATTACAGGAGCTATATTAGCTTCATTTCTATTTGATAGTGAAATATGCATACTTTGTGTCTTTTTAATATTAAGTAGTAATTTATTATTAGTTAGCCAATGCATCATATTTGTCATCACAGTATTAGCATAATGTTGCAATTCAGAATTATTGCAGCCTTTGATAATTATATTAGTGTCGTCAGCATATAGAATAGTTTCTGCATGGGGAATATTAAGTGGAAGGTCATTAATATATACTAGAAAAAGCAGTGGTCCCAGGATAGAACCCTGTGGAACCCCACATCTCACAATTTCAATATTGGAATTAATATTATGACCATTTAATTCATTATTAACTACAGTATACTGTCTTCTACCCTCAAGGTAGGATTCAAACCAATCATGAGATACCCCTCTTATACCATAGGCTTCAAGTTTGGATAATAGAATATTATGGTCAACCAGATCAAATGCCTTAGACAAATCCATAAAAATCCCAATAGTATAATTATTTGCATCAAACCCTTCTAATGTTTGTTTCATAAAGGAGTATAGTGCATTAGAAATTGATTTATTTTTCCTAAATCCATTTTGTTTATCACTGAATACATATTTTTCAAGAAAAGGAGATATCCTGTTGAACATAACAGTTTCCAAGATTTTTGAAAACCCCGATTGAACTGAGATAGGTCTATAATTATCAACATTTTTTGTATCTCCCTTCTTAAATACTGGTACAACTTTTATTAATTTTAAGACATTAGGAAATTTGCCTGTTGATATAGAACAATTACATATATCCATTAATGGTGCTACTATATATTCTTTGCAAGATTTGATTATACACTCTGGTACATCATCAAATCCAGCAGAGAATGTGTTCTTTTTTGAATGTATTATTTTAAGAATCTCCTCAGAAGTTACTGGTTTGAGAAATACACTTTTATCGTTTCTGATTAATTTGATAGGAGTATTTGTTATATTGGGATGAGTCAAAGGTACTCTATCAGCAACACTAATAAAGTGTTTATTAAGGATATTTGATACCTCAGCAGGATTATCTAATTTTGTATTATCAACTATTAAAGTAATTTTGTCTCTAGTTCTGACCATGTTGTTAGTGCTTTCATTTTTTACTATATTCCAGATAGTCTTATTTTTATTCGATGAATTTGAAATGCAAGTATCTATATATTGCTTTTTTGCAGCTTTTATTACCTTATTATATATTTGCTTATACTTCTTATGATATTCTATAAATGCTTCAGTTTTGTTTACTTTACTCAACTGATTTAGATAGCGTTTTCTTTTGCTAGAGATAATAATTCCCTTTGTTATCCATTTCTTCCTTTTACTAGTTTGCTTCTGTTTAACAACTGTATAAGGAAAAGCTGTATTAAAATTATGCAAAAATGTCAGTAAAAACTTTTGCAATTTTTCATCTATTCTTTTTTCATTGTAGACATCAGTCCAGTCTTCAAGGTTTAAGAGCGTATTGAAATATTGAATATTTGCAGTAGAAAATACCCTTTTATAACATGTTTGGGGAGTTATTTTAGCATTATTAGTCCTAAAGTTTGTTAAATTGGATACAATAGCATTATGATCTGAGTAACCAGTGTTAATATTCTCCAGCTTGACAGTAATGATAGATTTGTCTAGAATTATAACATCAATTGCCGTATTTGACTGTTAAGTTAATCTTGTGGGGTTACTAATTACATTTGAGAGATTGAACAATGCTAGTAAGTTTTTTAATTTATGTACTGATGGGTTGTCTTTTAAGAAGTCAACATTAAAGTCTCCACATATAAAGATTTGTCGAGAGTGTTTTTGGAGTGTATTAATCAAACTCTCAAGTTTATCTAGGAAAGTAGCATAACACCCATTTGGAGAGCGATAGATACATACAATAAATAATTTTAGTTCCTGTATATCAATTATAGAGTGTTCAAATATCAGTTCTTCATTTAGCATATTGGTTTTTAAATACCTCTTATATTTGATTCCTTTTTTTACTGCAATCATGGTACCCCCATGTGTGTAGTTTTCTCTACAGAACAAGTCTGCAACTATAAAGTTTGAAAAGATATGCGAATCTAGGCTAATGCAGGTTTTTTTAATCCAATGTTCTGTAAAACAACATACCTGAATATTTTCCATTGAGTTTAAGAAAATTTCAATTTCAAGAAGCTTATTGCCAAGGGACTGTACATTATGATACACTATACTCAAGTCATTTATGTCTGTTATTTTGCTAATACTTGACTCATATTTTGCATGACAATACATTCTGCAGTCATCATTTAATTTGTTATAATTTCTTATTTGTTTGGAATCCTTAATTGCTTTATATTTTACTCTGCCAAAATTATTATTAATATTAGATATTGCTCTTAACTTTATAAGATCACAACTACCATTTAATATGAGTTTTTTGGTTTGCAGCATGCAATGTATCTATTAAACAATTTACCAATAATTAGTGAACCCCTTCTATTTAAGTGAAGTCCATCTCTCCCAAGATCCCTATCTGTGATCCATGAGTTTCCGTCAATAAATATACAGTTCTTTTGTTCACACACCCATTCTAACACAGAATTTATTGCATCAATGTATCGGGTCTTCCACATAGTTACTTTTGCATGCTCCACTGTAATTTCGTTTCTATTAAGGCTTGTTTATTATTAATTCCATTAAGAATCACAAATAATGTTTCTCTGCTACCACTGTATTTAAATTAATTCACATTCTCAGAGAAAGACAAAAAAAGTAAAAGCAAAACAAAGTAATCAGTTTTAGAAAGGAAGAATCAGATTGATCCTCCAGATCTTGCTAGTCAGTTGAAGACTTTAATATTGTGTTGGCATGTTGTCACGTTAGATTAGGATGGATGGAAGCCAGAAGATCTGTGCTTCAAACCCTGGCTATGGTATAGAATTTTTCAACCTTGTCCTACACATTTGAAGTCCTTATGTGAATGAATTATTGCCAATGACTGAACTAAAATAATTTATATTAATATTATAAGAGGAAAAACATTTGTTAATGAGCATATGTAGTAATCTACAAAACCACTCACCCATTTAGAATGAGTGTGTGGTGTTTTAGAGCCCATCACAGCAAGGTCATTTGGGCCCGCTCACCCGTTTTGATAATTCTTTCACCATTGAAAATCTCGATTCCTTCTGATGGACACGGGACTATAAAACACCCAATTTCATTTAATTAATTTTAAAAGATTAAAAGGATTTGTAAAGCCCTTGTACTTTAATATGAATACATTGGAGATAACGTTTGAATATACACATTTTTGAAATGATAGCTCCAATGCACTCATATAGGTGGTCTCAATTAATTACAACAGAGCAAAATAAGAGAAAATCAAATCTGTTTACAAGGCTGCAATATATGTGTGATACCAATACCAAATATTTCAACAACCCTCATGTATGAAAGTTTTGCTTTATTTCTTTTGTACTTACAAAAGGAGGGCATATTAAATTATTGCATAAAGATAGCAAATTGGTAACTTTATAAATCAGTAATATTTTTTAATAAACAACTGAAAATATTATTTTTCTCGATGGTCACATACTATGTCTTTCCAAATAGCTTAACTTAAGGCCTTGGAGCACAGAATCTATATATTCATCAACTTCTTCTTTATTTCACTTTATTGTTTTTATTAATATTTAACATCCTCCAATGTAAGTCATTTTGGATGATGTATGACATGGGTGAAATGATTGATGCTCAAATGAGCCCAGTGTCAATAGAGCATAGAGTTACCTAACATTTATCTTTGAGGATATGGGAAAACCCTGGAAAAGCTTTATCTGGATGTTATCCTTATCGAGATTTGAACTTGGGCTCTCTTGAATATAAGGCAGATCTTCTACCGTGCTACAGAAGTTTAAACTGTTAAGTTTAAATGCAGTAATACCTTTTCAATTTATATTAAAAGACATTAAGTCATACTTTATTAAAACTTCACCCATGTCACTATTAAAAACAGGAACGTTTTCGAAACTGTCCCAGTCCCATCCTCAGCTGATTGGCGACTGACCACTATCTTTACCAATACCTTCCCCTCATTTCATTATAATGAAATTCAAAGAATGGTCAGTGCAACCGACACATGTCATTCTTCAGTTTGAGAAAATGGCATTTTCATAGGATTCTATGAATACAAGCAAAAATCTGTTTTGAATAAACAATTCATATTGTAGATGTGCATAGCCAAAGAGAGATAACTAACCAAGAATACATGTAAATGACATGTAAATACAGAAAGCTGAGTATAGACCTATAGCCTTAATTCCATAAAATTTTATTCCACTACGACACTTTATGATCTTAGACCTCTTGGATTTGAAAACTACGAGGCGCATCCAGAAAGTTTCCTATATTTTTAAAACCAAGATGACATAGTCACATAAAAAACTTTATTGGCAACAGGTACAGCAATTACACAAATATAACTATTTGCAACAAAAACTTCACTTATCTTAAGAAAATGTCAATTTTTCTTATTAATTGAGACTGATTTCACGAACATTTGTCCGCATCTTCAGTCAACACACTTCGTCATCAAGGATACATGTTACTATGTTACTAGTTTTTTCAGAACTACCAAAATCTGAAAATAAAATAAACCTGAAAACAGAATCAACTGCTGGTATTTCAAAATTCATTATGCGATGTTTATTTTTTAAAATAAATATCTTTTCCCAAACCATTAAATCTATCGGACCATTTAACTGGTTTAATAATTTAACTTCAGGATTTATTTCATGGATAAATAACATTTATTGTGTGTCTATCCAGTTTTTGAGGTGTACCATTCAGAAAGAAACCTTTGAGAGTAAATTGTCATCTCTTAAAGAACTAATTTAAATTTACTGTAAAATAAAAGGATTAAAATAATGGTGTTAAATAAGCATTAAATGCATGTGTGCTCAGGTTGTCTATACACGTCTATATCGCTTTGAGGCATTTTAACTTGGACATCATATGACATCCATATCGTTGAGTTAATCATCTATCATTAACAGAACATAGAGGGATTAAAAATAAACCAAATACAAAATATATCTTAACACTGTAATAAAGTTTCAAATATATTTGAAATTCAGTTTAAAAAATCATAAGTAGAAGTTCTTTCAATTAACTTTATTGGGCAGTGAACTCAAAGAGTTTCATAATATTCTCCATTTTTCTTTGAAATACTTTCTCCTCATACCTAAAATTTATTCTTACATGCAAACTTTACTTTTACTTTACTTCCCCCCCCCCCCCCCCAAAAGTAAGCAATAAAATATTATGAATAAACTGCAAAACTTTTAGCAACACACTTCACTGATTGTGGCACTGGACTGCCTGTAGGTGCATTCCTGATTTTAATTATAAATAATAAATATTGAGATAAAATACATATTTTCCTTATTTGTTAAATAAGTCTTAGGATTTTTTATAAGCAGGTATACTTACAGAAAGAAACAATATAGAAAGGCAATCTACTGAGACTATGAGTTTGCTGATAAAACTCCAGATAGCCATTCACTCTTAGATTATGATGCTTCTGCTTCACATCATTATCCACAATCTGCAACATGTGATTTATAGGATGACACTCATGTATTCCTAAGCAAGGTTTTGGGATGCACAACAAGTTGGTCATTCACAAAGAAATAACATTATAAGGTCAATGGCACTGGAAATCTAAAGCCAGTATAATAATAACAGAAGTACAATAGAACCTTGTTTTAACTACCCTGCTTTTAATGAAATTCTACTTTTAACAGACAGTTTTGAAAGCCCAGCCAAAAGTTCCAAAAGTCCTAAAAGTGTAATGTTATTTAAACCCACTTTTTATGAATCCCACGTTAACAAAAAGCCTGTTTTTATGAAAATATTTTTTTTTCGGATTTGTGATTATGCAGCTTCTTCTGTGTAGTTAGTACATTAAGATTTTCAGAATACAGTTAATGCTACCTCCATTCTAATGGACAATGTTACCCCTTTTTGGATGCTTTCAAATTTTTTAGCCTCTGCGCATCATATCATGTTCTGCTTTAGTTCACATTCAACTGCAAAAATGTGCACCTCTGAAATCAGGTTTGTCAAACCTTTTGGTTTTCGGTGTAATGGGATGACTCACACTTAATCCTTTTGTGGTAGGCATTTGCTGGCACAATGAAACAAGAGTTGTATTTATTCACTAACCATTTTGCTAATTTATAGGTGGGTGCCTTGATGTTATTTACTATTGGTTTTATTTTTTTCCCAGCTTAATGTAATTTTGGAAGTTAGTGTAGGGTTATGTTATTTGATATTTGCTAAATCAATCAATATCTAACACAGCCAAAGATAAAAAATGGAACATTTTTAGTAAAAACCCAGAAATTATTCCAGAAATCCCATGTAAAGCTGCAGTAGCAAATTTTAGATTACTTACGGAACATGATTATTTGGCCAAACACTTACACAGAATAGGAATTTATATAAGTCCAAATTGTCCTCTATGCAACAAAGATGAGGAAATGACTGAAGAACATCTTCTAACCTGTGAAGCACTACCTGCCGGACCTACTACACAGAAATATTGGAGAGCAAGAGAGCTAATGGCTTCATTGCCAAAGCCTAGCATTTGAAAACAACAACAACTTATTTGCTAAATCATTCTTTGAAAGTGTCTTGACTGCATCTAGTGTGCTGTAGTAGTTTTTGAGGCAATTTTTTTTATTGCCTTGTATTCTTTGAAATGTGGCATAGCCTCTACTCTATTAGTGTAGATGGATTTGTCTAGGATTACTATTTTGTTCCCTTTGTGCAATTTGGTACATTTAACTGATTTGATTATGGAGTTGCTGTTAAAGTTATTGTGCAGTTTGTTTATACCATATAAGACTTCTTCACATTCATTATTAGCACTGTTTTTTCATCATATTTTATATGGGTTGATTAAATATCTGTAGCTAGATACTCAATTTTGTTTGAGATGCCAACACAACTTTTTAGATCTTGGCTTAAAAGAAATCTCCTGGCTTATTAAATTTTGAGATGAAAGGTTGGTTACATAGTCCTCTGTGTGTGTGGTTTTTTTTTTATTTTTTTTTTTAAGGTTATGTCCATGTATTAGTAGTTTCTCTAGCTTTAAAGCTGCTTCATTCATTTTTTCACTTAGTCATGATAGGAAGTTCCACTGTAAGTCCTGCCAAGTTATGCAGTCCTTTGTGTATGTGGGCATGAGGCCAGCAATCACATTGGTTTTTGATGGCACTGAATTTTTCATGTTAACTCTATCAAAAACCTTAGTTTATATACGGCTAGTGTGAAGAAATTATTAATTTCCATCCATTAACTAAAATAATAAGAGTTAAATGATGAAGCCTAGGACTCAAGTACTTACAATATTAAGTCGCCACAAACGGTGTATCTCGGATGCGAGAGCCCCTAGTTGTCTACCGGGGAAATATACGAGTCAAATGGAGAATTTAATGTCATGACGGCAAGTTGGCTATGGTAGCTCAATGGATTAGAGCGACTAGACGGAAACCAGGAGATCCGTGGTTCAAATCCCGGCCATGGCATTGAATTTTTCATGTTGACTCTATCAAAAAGATGGGAATAGTTGATGCAATGCAAAAATGGAACAGGCAGAAATGCTTAATCTCTGAAGTGAAGAAGAAGATATCACGGTCAAATTTCACTGGAAGTTTGACAAACCTAGGAGTGATTTTATGGAATAAACACAGGTTTAAGAATCTGAAATATGCAGCATTGTAATTTCTTTTTTCAGCTAATTTGAATAGTGGCAGATCTCATACTTTGTATCATGAACACATGAGTTAAAGTGAGAATTTTTTTATCTTTAACCTCATATTCTGCCAATCTTTTATGCCAACGCACTGTGTGATGTAACAGAGTCAGACAACTTTTAGCACGCATGTCAGTCTAATTTGCCACCATAGTTGAGTAGAAGTATTAGAAACAGTTATGTATTGATAATATATAGAGACGAGTTGGATTAGAAACACTAAACATCACAAAATAACAAAAGTACCTGAACATATACCTGTACTCGTCTCCTCATAAGCGTAAGTCCAACTATTCTTTAACTTACTTCTTATTAATTAAATTAATTATCAATTATCATAGTAAAAAATAATAATTGTAAATGAGTGAAGCAAAATTTCACAAATACAGAGTAACTATGGCGTTTTGATACTATTTTGAGAAATATAAATACTGCATACAAATCAAAATCCTGAATGTAATTTTCAACCAGTACTAACACAAACCATCAGTTATCTTTCAGCTCGTATCTCTGGGCAGTTTTGCTCAAAACTACCAGACACAGAAATAAATATTTCTAGCATAACAAGTAGGATGTGCCATATACTCCCTTTGTGTGGGCAATGTTTCTTCCCCCCCCCCCCCCCACAATGAACTCACTTTATCATTTTTAAAATGTTGGTACAATCTGGTTTTTTCATTTATCAATAAATGGCTGTGGAGTGATCAGTATATACCACGTTGAACATTACACAGGTTAAATTAATGATTTATTTAAAATAATGAAATTTAACAAAGCACAACATAAAAGTTTTACTATAAGAGTTAAAAGTGTTTTATGGATTAGTTTTGTAATTTCAGCAGAAACTATGCTTGGCTGATAGAATCTCAACTTGTATGTAAAAGCAATAATAATGCCAGTTTAATTTTTCCTGTGTTTCAGATGATTTCTAGATATTCATACCTTGAGACAAAAATCAAAATATAAATAATTGTTTACTGCAATATTACAAAGCAAATTACCACTTACCAAGGAAATGCACCAGAAGGCAGCATGCAAATATAATATAATGTAGTATGACCCACAATTTTCTAAGTTCAATGGCCAGAACACTGCCAAGGTAACAGCTGTTACTGCAACTGCTATCTGAAAACATAAAGAACTGTTTTAGATTTACAGCAATGATAAAGCATATATATTGTGACTTTGTGGGTTCGTGAAATAAAAAGTCCAATTACACCACTCAACAATGTTCTTTATTTCCACCGACTTACAGTCAAACTCTTGCCAATTACACAGAATTACGTGCTGCAACAATTACAATTTACCCGTTCGTCCGTTACAACTTCACTTGTACTCGCGATTACATAAACTCCGATACTCATACACAGTTCGTACAGTCTTCTCGTTCCACAATCCTTTCGTTCATTAACACGTCACTGACTAACTCTTACACCAAGAACTGCGACTGTCTTCTCGCTCACACTCACTAACCAACTGATTGACCAACTCCACCAACAACAACAACTGACTAACTCACTCCGTCTGTCTGTAACCCTCTTTATAGGAATACCGCCGGTTTCTGGTGTTTGCACGATTGTTCTAGTAACAGAAAGATCGAGAACCAGGTGGAAGGAAAACAGACGCACAATTATGTTTCTTTCCGACCACTGGCTGTCACCACTATAAGACAAACGAGGGAAGGGCGTGGCTAACCAAGCCTCCCCTGTCTTCCGTTGCCAGCTGCTCACAGGGTGTTTCAGAGCTCCCGTTACAATATATATATATATATATATATATATATATATATATATATATATATATATATCAGTCATCACAAAATATATATATAGCATTCAATGTCATTAAAACTGACACACATTTTTATGCTGCATAAAAAAAATTTCACTTTAAAATATATTTTGCATGTCCATTATGTGCATCAATGGTAAGGTAGCCTGCTGTCAATGCTGAGGCTCATCTCCCCATAGTTTGACGAGTTCAAGTTGGAATTCTCATCCAACAGATGCTGAAATACATTAATCTGTTTCTAAGCTTCACCATTAATAGCTTTTTCAATGTGGTTAACTCTGCTACTCACTGACTGCTCTTTAACCCTTAAACCCTACCAGGGCACCCCATTATATGTATATTTCGCAGTTTATTTAGTTGAGTTGACAGTGCTCACTTGTACTTCTGCCTATCTTTCTGTTTGACCTTGAAGTTGATAACCTCTGCAACTGAGTGACCAAACTTCGATAAAGAGGTGACATTCTAGTTTGTTGGGGTACTGCAGTACCCATTGGTAGTGTTGGTGAGAGTGCGCTTATTTCGCAATCACTGTTGGATGTAGTAATCTTAATCTGTTTTGAATGTTATGTTTGTTAAATATTTAGGCGGTTTTACCTATGAATTGAAACATCCTGTTTTGTTTCAGTGAGTTCAACAATGCCGCAAAGCGTGGCATTGATCGCTTTGATAAATTATGCCCTACTTACATGGTTTCCAGAAAGGCTCGTAGATGGCCTCTATGCATATTCTATGGGTTACTGAATGCAGTGGGAATCAATACTATGATACTTCTATTGGTTTCTAATTCTAAATCTAAAGAATCCATGCCACATTAACGAAAATATATACAGATGTTGGCTACTGATTTGATAAAGCCACACCTTGAAGCATGAATGAAGATCTCAAGTTTGTCAAATAGTCTCCAAGAAACAATCAAAGGTATTCTGGGCATACAACAGCAATTGTCTATCCAAAAGAACACTACTTCAGGGAGATGTGTCTTCTGAAAGCAAGGACCAAAAAAGTAAAACTCGCTGCAACACATGTGAAAAGTTCATGTGAAGAACATCAAGTGAAGATATGTCCAAAATGTGCAAATGAAGGACAATAACCAAAGCAGAGGCTTCTTTGATAGGTAGTTCCTTCAATTGTATTGTGGAAAATAAAATGCTTTAATTGTGAATCCTCATTTACAGACCCCTAGCCCTATTCTCATATTTATTTTTCCTGTTTGCCTAATTATTAGCAACAACACTTCCTTGTCCCTGTCCTTTAATGTCATTGTGTCCACAGTCACTTCTAGATCTTTCCTAATCAGTATTCCTATTCTTCTTGATGCCCTACCTTTATCACTATATTTGTTTGCTCTCTTTCCTACGAATTTAAACTTCTCTAACTCTATATTTACATTCTTTTCAAGCCAGGTTTCTACTGCTTCTATAATGTCCATGTTTCCTATTTCTTTTTGTAGCTCTCCTGTAATTAGCTTATTTTTTAAACCCTCGACCTTTCAAAACATCAGCTTTAATTCTGTTCCCTACTTATGTTTCTGTTGTTATACAATTTAACACTTGTAAATGTTTAAATGTAATATAGTTATTACTGTTAATAATTCTGAGTATTTTTCACTACTAAGAAAGTGGCAAAATAAATACATTCATTTAATACATTCTGGAAAGCAAATTGAATTTAACCAATTACTTACAGCTAAAGACAACTCCAATGCTACAACACATACTGTGTTGAGAGGATGAAATTTCTTATTCATATCATTTCCAGAAACCGGTTGAAGATGTGCAGTATCAGAATCTTCATTACTAATTGAAACATCATTGAAGAATACACCACCCTGCAATAAAAAAGAGGAATAATCTTATTTTTAATTTATGAACACAAAATTAATATCTATACAGATTAATCATGTACAACAAAGAATCTTAAACGCATGAGCAATATTTTAAAATTTAATGCCTATGAAGGCTGTGTATCTTGTTCCAAGGATGAATATGTAAAAGTTTGGGGTGACACATTGTATGAGTCAAAATAAAGGAATAATTTTATTATACTGAATGCCAATCAAAAGGATGATGGACAATTTTAACAACTTGCTAAGGGGCTTTAAATGAATGGGAGGGTGTTGGATATATTACAGTGTTAGTCACAGCAATGAAAAGAAGGACCAATTACAGCTGAGATGTTTCCATAATAATCACAGATGCAACAAATCTTGTTGCCAATATTGTAACATATGATTAGTATATGCCTGACAAGCAACCCAGCAGTAACATGCACTGCATTATGTAGAAAATGAAGCTAGCTACAGTGAAACAATGAATATTATACAAATATAACAATTTGTAACAAAATTTTCTTAAATTAAGTGAGGCTTTTGTTACAAATTGTTATATTTGTATAATGAACTGCATTTCTTATCTTCTGCTGTCGTTGCAATATAAACCACACCTATTTGTATCCAGCTTGCAATACTTGCATCAGTTAAGAGAGTCCCTGCATACTGACAAATTCGTTTGCATCATTCTATTTAAATGGTTATTTGCGTTGTGTTTTTGTGTGCTTGAGTCTGTATATCTGTGTGTGTTACAAGTATTTGTGACTGTGCTAATACTTTTAATGAACATCTATGTCTAAAAATTATGTAATCAATGGGATTATTGCAGACATGGTCAGAAATATAATGCATATTGGTGTATAATGTATAGGATGTTCTAGAATTTGACTGAAAAGCTTTAAGGGGTTATAGAGGGGTGATGGGGCAACAATTTGAGATACAAATTCATTGAGGTGGTATCAGTGGCATACTGGCTCAAATTTATTGCACAGACTTATGGGGTCTGCGACCAAAAGTGTCATTTCTCAAATAATTCCCCCAACATCCCTCTATAACTACTTTAAATATTTCTGTCGAATTCTGAAACACCCTGTATATATATTAATCAAAATGAAATGCATTAACTTAATTGTCCCATATCAGTTGACAGACTTTTTCGTGAAGCATCATAATAAAAAATCTAAGTACAGTAGGAAGGAGGAAGGGAGATAGAGACAGAAAAATAAAATTGAAAATACTTGAAAGCTGTATTCACACGCCTTGTTTTGCTTTCTTGAGTAAAAATACATCAACTGCAAACCCTCAAATTCTTTAAGTTAATTGATGGAAATTAATCACTTCTTCACACTAGCCGTATATAGGCTAAGGTTTTGGATAGAGTCAACCTGAAAAGTTCAATGCCATGACCAGGATTTGAACCACAGATCTCCTGCTTTCTGTAAATTGCCACAAGCAGTGTATCTCGAATACGAGAGCCCCTAGTGGTTTACCGGGAAAATATATATGAGTCAATTGGAGAATATGTCGGGAGGACACGTTGGCCATGGGTAAGAGCAACTGGACAGAAACCAGGAGATCCATGGCTCAAATCCCGGCCATGTAAAGTTTAATATTGTGTGTGCATGTGCGTGCGCGTGTGCGTGTACGTGTGCGTGTGTTTTTTATTAAAAATGCTCCATTTGATGAGAACAATTGAAAGTGTGTTTTGGGACAGAATTTTAGTCGAGATTTGTGGTCCCATCAGTCTCTGACCTAACTCTCTGCAATTTCTATCTGGAGTAACATAAAAGGTAAAATATAAAGGGTATAGGACCAATCCATACATTCTAGAAGAATCTGTTAGCATTTTTCAATGTGAACTACATTGTACAATGGATAGTTTTCTAAAGACATACCACAAATGTCTAGACAGCAACAGCGGCCAGTTCCAACATCTTTCATGAAATTGGTAAGCAAAGCCTTTAAAATTATTTTTAAAAATGTTGTATGGTTGTATCTGCAGCATTCTATGAAAGCAGAAAATATTGAGCGTCAATGACAGAGAAGAGAAATATTGTGCAGCAAGTTGTGGGTTCGTAAAATTAGAAGTCCAATTTACAGAAATTCCAAATGTTTATTTCTGCAGAAATACACTCTGTTTTATTCTTACAGTAGTCGCATTACATCACATACACAATCACAATCTACCCAGGTCAATGACCACAACAAAGACGTTACTTAACTTTCACTGTTTACAACATCTGTTTGCGACTGACTGTGTTTACTGCTGTTCACGACTGCCCCTTGGCGAGTCGTCGCTTCCTTAAATACCTCTACTAATAATTCCAGACTGTTCCAGAACAATCAAGAAACCGAACGCTCTCCATCAATCAAGATGTTAACAGAATGTTTCAACTTTATCTGTTTCCACATGTCTTTTATCTCAGTGATACACTATCCATCTGTTATCTTTATCTGCAGGCTCTTTGTGTACACAAGCCGTGCTTATCTCTCTGCACCAAACATTTTGTGCGCGTCGCCGCAACACTGCTTCCTCCTCAAGGCTGGTCGTCCCGAACAGAACCATCGCAGTGGGCCAGACGATCCAGGTGTATCACCAACATCTTTCCTTGGGGCACCTTCTGTCGGGTGGGTGAGGGGTTTGGCAATGTTGGAGAACTCTCTTATAAAACGGTGGTAATAACTGCACAGCCCCAGGAATCTGTGCAATTCCCTCTTATCCTTCAGCCGAGGCCAATCTCTCACGGCCTGTGTCTTCTCCGGGTCTATGGCCACTCCGGTTGGTGAGACTATGTAGCCCAAGTAGTTGACTTCCTTGCGGAAGAGCTGGCACTTCTTCGCGTTCAGCTTCGGTTGGTAGCCTGCAGTGTCTGTAGCACCTTGCTCAGGTTTTCCAGATGGTCTTCGAAGGTCTTACCGACGATGATGATTTTGTCTGGATATAGCAGGCAGGCATCTTAAGTCAGCCCTCTCATCACTGACTCCATGAGGCGTTGAAGGTAGCTGTTGCGTTGCAGAGGCCAAAGGGCATAACTGTGAACTGCCAAAGCCCCTGGCATGTCGAGAATGCGGTCTTCTTGTCTCTCGGGTCCAGAGCTACCTGTCATTAACCCGACTTCAGGTCTAGGGTTGAGAATCACTGTGCACCAGCTAGCGTGTCCAGGGTGTCGTCAATCTGGGGTAAGGGGAAACAGTCCTTCCGGGTGACAGCGTTCAGCTTCCTGTAGTCCATGCAGAAGCGTAGCTCACCGTTCTTCTTTGTCACCAAGACTGCAGGGGAACACCAAGGGCTGTCAGACTCTTCAATCACTCCCCTGGATTTCATGTCATCTAGCATATCCCGCACCGCCGCTTGTTTTGCCAGCGGAACGCGTCTAGGGTGTTGCCAAATACGCCGGGAGTCTCCGGTTTCGATGCGGTGAATCACTTTGTCCGTGCGGCTGTAGTCACTGTTGCCTTGGCTGAAGACGCGCTGGTATCGTCTCAACAGTTGTCGAACTTTCTCCAGCTGTTCTGCGGTCAGGTGGTCGGCCGCTCCCTCCAGTAAGCCTTCCAGCCGGGGCCCCAGGTGTTGCGTCGGCACCGGCTCCTCTGTCTTGTCGATTGCTGTTACACTGACCACGGGCTCGCACGTCCCCAACCCCGTTCCGACCTGGACGTCGTTATCGGTGTCTGCCAGGTTGAGCAGTCTCACTGGCACCTCCTCTTGGCACGGCAACAATGTCCTGGCTACACATAGTCCGTGGACAGGCGTCTTCTGGTCCAGCATCATGTTCTTCGTCCGCTGGCCTTCCAGTAGCGCCGTCACCACCACCTCGCTTCTCGCGGGGACCACCACGTTTTCCTTCAAGATGACCCTGCAGATTCCAAGGCGCTCTTCGGGTTGCCGGAGTATCACCTCTTCTCCATTGAGCCGCAGGATCTTCCTGCCGACGTCGACCGTCGCCTCGTGGCTCCTGAGGGCATCCAATCCCAGTATCACCTCCTCAGCCACATTCGCGACGAACACCCACAGACGCACGGCACTCCGTCCCACGGCCAACTTCAGTAGGGCCTCCTCCACAGGCAAGGTGTCACCCAATGCCGTCTCTAACTGGTCGGCTCGGTTTTCTCGACGGCAAAACCTTGGCCACGTCAGGTCTGATGATGGTCACAGCTGCCCCGGTGTCTACGAGCACGCGGCACGGCTTCTATCTCACTCAACCGTCCGCGATGAGGCTGTCATCAATACGCCGGCTGATGCCGCGCAGTGTCTCTCGAGGGGATGGTGGTGATGGCGCCGACGTGCCCCTCGCCACGACGGCCCTTACTCGTTTTCCGGCTGCTCTTCCTTATGTGGGCAATCTCTCTTCAGGTGGCCCAGCTCCCCACACCCCCAACACAGGCCACTAGGTCTTCGCCGGCATCCCTGGATTTGTCTTCGGTCTCCATTATACCGTATACTCCTTGTTCTGGAAGTCGGGGTAGCTGTCACCTTGGCCGCCTCCATTCTTAATGCTGCCGTTAGCGCCTCGTGGATAGTTTTGTAATCGCCGAGCATTAGGCGGTGACGAATCTCCGTGTCTCGTACCCCGTCAACTTAGGTGTAGGCGGCTTCCCGGGATACTAACTCTGGTGGGAGGTCGACTAAGGCTTTACTGGCCAGCTGCTCGATCGCCAGGACGAACTCCTGCAGCGTCTCCCCTGGCTGCTGCGACCTTGACTTCAGCTGGCTTCGGTAGGCTGCGGCTAAGCGGTGGTTTCCGAATCGGTTTTTCCGGGCTTCCCAGATGTCCTTGGGCGCCACCGCTGTCTGGACCGCGTTTAGGACTTCTGCGGCCCGTCCCTGGAGGCTGGCTATTAGCTGTGCGGCTTCTTCCTCCAGTAACCATTGTGTGGAACTGGCGGCGGAAGATTTCGAAAGTTGTCGCGCAGTCGTATTTAGGAGGTTTGAGGCGCGCAGATGTTGTGTCGCGTCCCGGCGCGTCGTTCTTTAAATCCTTCAACCTCCTGCCGACGATGTCCTCTACCATGGCGTTCAGGGACTTTGTGTTTCTGTCGGCCTTTTCCTCCAGGTCGTTAACGCGGTTTGCCAGGTCTTCGACGCGCTTGTCCACTTAACCCATCCGCTTGCCCAGCTCCGTGACGTCTTCCTTCACGCCGGCCAACTGTTCCTCAAATTTGGCGGCGAGGGCTTCGTTCGCAGCCTTCATTTCGGTTGCCAGGCTATCGTTCGCCACTTTCATTTCCATGGTCAATTCGGACATCTTCACGGTCATCGTCACGGCCAAGTTGCTATTTGCAGCTTGCGTCTTCGTTGTTAATCCCGCCTGCATTTCTTCCATCTTCTCGGTGATGTCGTTAGTCGTCTTTATTTCTGTTAGTTCCGCGGCCAGGCTGTTATTTGCCGCTTTCATTTCCGAAGTCAGTTCGGCCTTCATTTCCATCATCTTCTCCAAAATCTTTTCCAATGCCGCGTCCATCGTTGAATGTTCCACTTCCTGACATCAATTGTGACTTTGTGGGTTCATAGAATTAAAAGTCCAATTTACAGAAATTCCAAATGTTCTTTATTTCTGTAGAAATACACCGTGTTCTATTCTTACAGTAGTCGCATTACATCACATACACAATCACAATCTACCAAGGTCGATGACCAAAACAAAGACCTTACTCAACTTTCACTGTTTACATTGTTTACGACTGACTGTGTTTACTACTGTTCACGACTGCCCCATGGCGAGTCGTCGCTTCCTTAAATACCTCCACTAATAATTCCAGACTGCTCCAGAACAATCAAGAAACCGAATGCTCTCCATCAATCAAGATGTTAACAGAATGTTCTAACTTTATCTGTTTTGGCATGTCTCTTATTTCAGTGATACACTATCCGTCTGTTATCTTTATCTGCAGGCTCTTTGTGTACACAAGCCACGCTTATCTCTCTGCACCGAACCTTTGGTGCGCATCGCCGCGACAGTACATTGACTCTCCCATTATCTTAACATATGGTATTTCAATGAAAATTATTATTAGAGCTAGTTTTGAGAAAATCAAAATTTTCGGAAAGTATTTATTATAGTGTGTAGGTGCATTTTTTTCAAAATCTTTCTTTGTGTCGCATCCTAGGAAGCTGCTGAACTTAAATAGTAAGTTTAGTACTTAACAGACTTTTATTTTTGAGTTCTGCTGTTCACAAAAACATGGAACTTTTTCTGAAAATGCTTTTTAATTGGGGACCTCAAAACATGTTTTTTTTACTGCAACCTGAATATATCATTGGTGAAATGAATATTTCCCCTACTTCTTTAAGTACATAGTACTTATAAGTATAGTAAACATGCAGTAAAGAGAGTAAAAACTGTGTTATTGATTTTAACACATCAAAAACCACAATGGTTAAATTTGCTTTATTAATTTATAATATATCAACATGTACGCAGTATTTATGTATTTCAAAAAGCCATTTGACAGAGTAGGTTGGTGGAAATGAAGCAAACTGTTATGAATTAAAAAGAGAAAGTTTCTAAATAGTCTTTCTATCCCAAATAACCAATCAGGACAAGAGAACTTAAGAGAGAAGAAAGAATGGTAGATGCAATAACAGGGCAATCTTTTGTCATCTGTTTTGTTCAATGTTTAGTTGAGAAACTATGAATAACTGTTTCCAGAACAAGGGAGAAGAGAGATTACGAAGAATGAAATGTCAAAGATTTGTTGTGTAGCACTGTTAACAGAAAATATCATAAGTAACAAATGGACAGCTTCAGACATTTACAATATATCATAAATAATACTATGAACTACTGTAAAGAGTTAGCATTGGCACAGGAAGCTTTAAATAGAAAAATAAATATTTTCTGCAGATCCTTAGACAAAGAATGAAGATATTAGTGATCTGTTTTGTCTAAAGTGTAACTGTGTAGTGAAATAAATGCTGCAGCACAGTGAAAGCATTTTGAGTTGAAATCAGAAAGAATTCAGCACATGTAATGAACAGATAACATAACACTGAAATTACCAACTGATCAGGAGAAAGAAATTGCTAGAAAATACCTGGTGATAATGTTATGATGTATGCTTCATATGCAGAAACAAAAATAAAGGTGTAAAATTGAGAATGAAACAGTCTATGAATACAGAGAAGTACTGCCCTAGTTCGAAAATGACTGATTACCTTCTTAAACATATGTTTAAAACAGAAAAGTTTGCAAAACTATGATCCTGTAAGTTATTAAAATTCAATTTCCAAAATCAAATTATTTATTCAATAAATGCCTAATTTCTAGATCTTGACAGATGTACACTTTGGTGTTTTGCATACAAGCTTGAAATGCTGTAAAAAAGAGATACAGCGATAGGGTTTTATCTAAGGTTTTTCCTTATCCTGAAAAGATAAATATCAGGTAACTTAAGCTATGTAGACCGTGGGCTAATTTGGCATATCACACATTTCATTTATTCGTTGACCAATATGATTCACCTAGATGTTTAACTTCAAGCAAAAATAGGTGGCTGCAACTGAAATAACAAGCAAAATTGCTACATTTAGATTCCATTTCTTCATACTTCATTCTCTTAGAACCTATTTTACTCTGTACAGATCATGATGTATGAAATATTTTGAAAGAACGTTCTTTTCTACATTTGTGGAAAAATTATTTTTCTCTGCAAAAGATGTTATAAATAGTTTTAAACAGCATTTCCCAAAAAGTTTACAAAAAAGTGGTTAAATTAGGCATTATGAAATTAACGCATTTAATGCAAACCACTAACTTCAGAGCTTTATTATTAAACTTTCCTTCATAAAAAAGTAGATCCTATCATTTGAATCAATTTATTAACAATGCATTTGGAATGTTGTTTCTAAAGCAATTCACTTTCTTCATAGCTATAGATGTCGCAGTAAAGTAAGTGGTATTTCATCTCACATTATGAAATATTTCATTGGTGTGTAGTCAAGATGATGGGAAAAATCTGCTAAATTATTGATCATTTAATAACTACCAAGTCCTCCTAACTAAAAAGAACTTTCTTACGGATATTTTTCCTCCTTTATATTTAATAAACAAGCCCTGTAAATAAGCAAACATTTAATATGTAAATTGAGGTTAAGGAGTGACGGATGGATTATAAACTTCATAAAAATGCTGCAATATGTGAAATGCTTTCCTTTAAGTTAGAAAATGGCATATATGTGAATGGTATATGAATTGATTGTGTGAAGAAATTATTTTCAAGCAAAGAATTATTAAAGCCTGCATTTCCCAAAGTTTTCAACCTGATTTTTAACATTATTTTTATGAGTGAGGTGCGCAACTTTAATTTTTATTTGCGGAAATTTCTACATTCCGCTACCATACCGATATGGTTCATGCCCCACAGTTTGCAAACTGGTTTCGTCTGTCTAAAATTATCTCTAAAGTACTAAAATTATTTCAAAGTATTGTTGGGAAATGATTGTTCATAGTATTTTTAGTTACTTAAGATACCAAGCGCTGATTTCAAATAGGTAAATTAAGTTGCTTTGGCAAATAGATGACCTTGTCTGATTGAGGTTGAAGTCCAAAATTTGCATTTGAGCCTTCGTACAATAAATTTGTTTCCCCGAGTAACAGAGCTCAGAAGTTATTAATATTAATTTGTATTCTGCATTTTAATTGCAGAAGCAAACAAGTTAGCTGCACCCTTCTGTTTTAACGTCATGCCGGCTGTCATTTCCTTACCTAAGAACGATACACCCGCACTTCAAGCATTAAAATCGAAGACGTTAAATGACCCACATATTTTCTGTTTTACAAATGTTGAGTGTACTCAGAGAACTATTGCTGTGAATCCTTACCCCTGCAGAAGTGTTGTAATTTCTTCCTAGGCTAACCATAATCCCGCAATTGTGTAGTTTTAGGTTAACTCTGCATTCTTAATTCCGCAAGTTGCCATGTTTACTCAGGATTGCTCAGGATGGTGTTGATGACGATTATTATCATTATTAAATTACGATAAGAATGGAGACAAATAATTTGACGTTGCGCATACATTAAGAAATTACGCTGCATTTGCTGAGTTAATGCAAAAATACAACCGACGAATATCGACAAATTAAGGTTAAATAAACTTCAGCTTTTTATATTTTATGCGTTGTGCAGGAAATAAGTTTTCCATGTCTTGTTGGCCATACACTAGGCGGGTGATTTAAAAACATTAGAATAACGACATAGTCTTTAGTGCCACAAATATTTGCTTTTATGCCGTTAATATGAAGAAATTGAAGACAGCGTCTTCAAAAGGCACATTTTCGTCTGGTAACACGCCAAATACAACTCAACGATCAGATCAAGAAAAGTCTTCAGCAAAATCCAGCAGTATTTTGGATGCCAACACTAAACCAAGAAGTATAAAATCTCTGGATCTTGATGACATATTTGGTTTTAATGAGGCACGCAGACGACTGGAGGAACAACCATTAAATCTAGGGCTAAGCACAGAACAAGACTTTATTCCACACCGGGTATTCATAAACCATGTTGACTGTTACCATGGACAGACATTTGCCAAGGTAAACATATAATTCATAGAACAAACAGGACTATAATACTCAACTGCAGGGTTATTCAGATTAAGTGGCAACACTATTAGCAGTATCTGGATTGCAGACATGTGACGATTTTTACAGTTCAACCCCATGCAGAGCCTATACATAGAAACAAGTTGAATGGATCAGGCCAACTAGCAGCATTATTTTTCTACAAATTAAATATTGAATGTCCTACCAATGTTCCTTACATTTTGAAGGAGAGGCAGATATTTTCCTTGAGCTCAAAGATGGTATTCCAGGGTCTTAAAATGTTAACATTTACATCACAGTTCTTCTTGAGAAATGTTGGCTATGTCCTTACCATATATTATTTGTTGTTCTTTTAATATTTGGAGATATTATTTATACACTTTGTCTTTTAAATTGTTCCAAAGTAAAAATAGCCGTGCATGCGGCTTTGGGATTGGGTAGGTCACACTGTACACTTCCTGTCATCAAAAATGTCAGCAATGGAAAGCAGTCCATGCTGCATGAACTGTAGCCATATCTTGTTGAAATATCCTGTCCATTTGTTAAGAGGGAAAAGCTTCTTCAAAATTTAGACTTGGTAATGTGCAGCATTAATTAGTTGATGAAAGAAATTTTAGCTACACTCAGAGCACCCATATGATTATGCAGTGTACTGCAATGTAAGAGTTTTGGATTTTTGGATTCTTGGGAGAGAAGTGACACAATAGCGAGGATGGAGTCTGGGAAGAAAGAGGAGAGAAAAGAGGCACCTACAACCCAGGTGTCACTAAAACGTTGGTGCTTTATCTGATTACACTATGTTTGAACTTTTTTTTTTTCACAGTAGAGAGGCTGTGATAGCTCATTAAAAATTGTGTTTTGGCTTTTATAACAGGACAAACAAAATTTTGTAATAGTGAGCAAGGCCAAATATAGTACAGGTATGCCACTTTCTATAGTCAATGGTCGGCATGTGCATACCAATAAACAGGAAGGGTAATTCCCTCTCTTGATTATAAGTTATATTATAAATGATTATAACAGAGCATGCAGCTTCTCTCTACTACATAAATCTTTAGAAGGGAATACAGTGGCAAATTGAGCTGCTTTCTAGATGCAACTATGGTGATTCTTACATTTATTTTTTTCATTGTGGTAAAATTATATCCATTGCTTGAAGTTAACTGAAAAGGGAACTGGTATGGTCTTCTGTTTTAAGCTAACCTTACTTTTGTGCCTTTATGACATTTATTATTTGAATGCTTACAATATGCTAAGTGGGATAACCCTAATCCTCTCACACATGAAACACCTTATATTGTATATTTTTCTTCTTCTCCAACAAGCATTAAACCTTTCCTGAGGCTTGTTGCATGCCCCAAATGATTAATTCTATGATTTATCCATTGTTTTTTAGGTCTTCTGATGTTTTGTTTTCTTTTGGGTATGTAGTCTAGTTTGGGTAACGTAAAACTACTCTCTTGAACTCTGTGCAAAGTTCATAATTTTTTTTTTTAAAAAAAGATAAGTGATGTTTGTGACAATTATATTTTACTGCAATATTTGTTACTTCACTTTTGTTAGC
This sequence comes from Mantis religiosa, assembly GCA_030765055.1. NCBI lineage: Eukaryota > Metazoa > Arthropoda > Insecta > Mantodea > Mantidae > Mantis > Mantis religiosa. The sequence continues at coordinate 45,794,386 of CM060949.1, read as the reverse complement.
TTCTGTGTTTTACCTATTCATTATTGTATCTTTTCTTACTTTATTTTTTTTTTCAAGTACTTTTATTTGTTCCACTGAGAAACTTTAAACTTTAGTTCCAATATCTACACTACTGGTCAAAAGTTTTCAATCACCTATCAAAACTCTGGATTTGTGGATAAAATAGGAATTTTGTTCTTAATATTTTATCATATCCCCGTTCTGATAAAATATGTACAAAGGTACTTTTTAGATGTAGCATATGATGAAATGTTGCGCTGTAGTTTATGGTCAAGTCTGCTTGTTTATTTGTAAGAAAAAGGGGTGTCAGGTTAGTCATCTGTCATCTAACCCACTAGTTTTATCAGCAGTCTGCTGGTGAAAGCAGAGATCTTATCTCCACCATTGATTTGCCAGATGTCACTTGCACACATCTAAGCAATGTCACATGCTGCCTCTAATAAATAGCTCTGTATAAACATGTAAATCAGAGGTGTTTCAGTAGTGTATTTGACTGGTTGTTTGTGTAGAGGAGTGCTGATGAATCCCTACAACTACACTGATGTGTCTTTGCCTATGATGTTTCCATTGGAAACAGGCCTCATTTCTTCAGCAATCTGTGTAGCAAGCAGTATACATTGGTTTACAGTACACTATGTGCATATAGCGGTGTGTTTGTATACCTGAATAGGTTCATACCATATTACCTCCTAATGGGACAAAAGGAGGAGATTGGAATTGAAAAACATGCTGTAATTGTAGCTCTGCATCAAGAAGGCTATTCTAGTAGAAAAATACCAAGAGAAGTTGGCATAGCCCAATCTACAGTGGTGTTTACACTGCAGCGGTTCAAATAAACTGGTACCAATGCAAGTGTTTCTTGATCTGAAAGATCCTGAGTAACATCATATCGGGAAGATCAGTTCATATGTGTCAGAGTAAACATCGGATAACTCATACAGCTCCTGAAATTCTCAAGGAAGACAATATTGTGCGAACAGTTCTAATCTCTGTTTCAATGGTGCAACATTGCCTTCATTAACAAGGTTTAAAGGGGTGCATAGCAGCCGAAAAAAAAAAAACAACCTATATTAGGCACACAGAAAAGGTGGAAAGATTATGACACAGCAACATAAAAATTGGAGCATTCAGCAATGGTTGAAGGTGTTATTCACAGACGAGTCTACCCCGGGGGCCTATTATGGTAGGTATGAGATTGACGCTCCCGGGTTCTTGAGCCAAATCTCTCGATTCGGTGCTCTGAGTGGTGAGAGAGCTAATGCCAAATGCCCAAACAAGGTCCACATCCGTGTTTGTTCCTAACCTCCCTGAACACACATTTGACGGATAACCTAGCGGGAGTTGGCAGAGTGGGAAGCGCAGGGGTGACTGGGTAACACGTAACTCCCAGCTTCTGGTTATCATGTAGGATTGTGTTCATATTCGCTGATAAAGATCAGTCCCGGGGAGGGTCCATTGCATGAACTGTTACACTCCTGAAGGCGATTGGGTCCCTTTGTCTATTCATTGGGAAGTGAGACCCTGAGGTGAGCAAGGTCCAGGTCAGGACTCTTACTTAAGCCGGGGTGGCATGCCATCAGAGACGTTTGCAATGCTGGAGGATATTGCGCTATGGGAACTGATAAATTCAACAAAAATGTTAAGAAAAGCAGAAAGAAATAGCTGAGTCTTGTGGTCCTCACTATTTGGTAATTTTTAGAACTGAGGAAGGTCGAAAATTGACTACTTAAACCCGTTTATTGTTCAGAAGGGTCTAGATAATATTGCTGGTCCTGTAAAATCATGTACCTACTCGATCTCACAATGGCATGCTCCTGGTCGAAGCAGTTTCAAGGATGCAGGCTGCAAAAATTTTGAAAGCCAATATGCTTGCGAGTTTTCCGTGCGCGTGGAATTGCATAGGACTCTGAACTCCTCGCATGGTGTCGTAAATACTAGCGTATTGGATAGGAAAACTTGGCGGAACAAGGTGTGACAAATGTGTATCGAGTACACCACAAAGAACGAGGTGAACTAATGTCAACTCGTACCCTGTTTCTTAACTTTGATCGAGTAGATCTCCCGCAAACGATTAAGGCAGGGTATGAAGCTACTGAAGTGAGGCAGTATATACCAAGTCCACTGAGGTATTATAAATGCCAGCGCTTTGGCCACACGAGTGATTCTGGTAATGGAGTTGCTACTTGCATTGACTGTGGGGAAGTCAAGCATGATGATGCATGTACTTCACCTACAGCATGTGTTAACTGCAGTAGTAATCATTCATCTAACTCCAGAGAATACCCATGTTTTATGGAGGAAAAGGCGATCCGAGGGATCCGGGTAAGAGAGAAGGTGTCCTTGGAAGCCCGGAAACTCTTGCATATTCGTCAACCTTCTGTCCCTAGGACCGTTACTTATAGTGCAGTTGCAGCTAAACCGGTACCTAGACGTGAAATCGCAACAAAAGCTACCGACATAAACGGGGCAGTGATATCCGAAAGAACAATTGCACCAAGATCACAGCCAAAGCAACAGACACCTACACGAACAACAGTGAGCACCTCAGTTAAGCCACCTGACAAACCATCGACGTCCAGCAAAAAGAGCAAACTGTCCGTAATATACCAAGCACCAGACATTAAGTTTAAGACCCAATATGATGGAACTGCCTTTCTGAAAGAAAACGCAAAATCTGCTCCCGAAAGGATCGAGCATCTCCTCCGACATAATCTTCGGAGGAGTCATCTGGAGAGGACTCAGACCAGCGACGTTCGTCGGTCGTAGTTTCCAATCGATTCGAGCCCCTCGAACCGAACGTTCGAGAAGGGAAAGAGTCCTCCTCTATAGAAGAAATAGAGCAGGAAACCCCCCAGGGGCCTACTTCGATAGCTACGGGTTTGGCGCACCCGGGGTCCCGAGCCAACAGTCTCCCTCGTGTGGGCTCCTCTTCGTGGTTGAGGGAGACGGTCAACAGGCCCACCCACGTGTAGGCCGTGCGTGGAGACCCGTGGAGAAGGTTTTTAGATTCTTGTCTAGTTTAGAGTTTAGGATTTAGTGAACGAAATTTTTAGTAGGTTTTGATTGATGTTTTTTTATGTACGTGTATTTTTAATAGGTTTTGTTACACTTGTACAGTTTTTAGAAAGTTTTATATCTGGCTTTTGCCATGACTAGTTTTTTAAAGGGCGCTGATGACCGCCGTAGTTGAGCGCCCTTATATATATAGGGTTGTCTCATAAATTCGTTCGATTCTTGTTACGTGTTTACGACTAAGAACTCCTGAGAACACTGCATGCCCCCATTACTTTTACGCCAAAGAAGTTGCCTAACAATATGCCTAACAATATGGGGTTTGTTTACAAATACAATAATTGAAAAGAATGCTATGAACACAAACCACAGCGACCTCATGGCCAAAGGTAAATAGATCAACTTATGTAAGAATTGGTAACCAAATTTCAGTACGAGTTTGTGGATGCAACAGTGTGGAGTTGTAACTTGTGAATGTTAATGTGGAAGGCAAGAAGGAACATTTTCGACATTCAATTTTATTACCGTAAAGGTAAAACTGCCTCACAAACTCAACGGAAAATGTGTGCTGTTTACGGAGAAGATGCAGTGACGAATCGGTCATGTCAAAAATGGTTTACTCGATTTCGAGCTGGGAACTTCTCTGTGAAAGACAAACCTCGTTCTGGACGACCTGTGGTTACGGATGAGGAAATGATAAAAGACAAACCTCGTTCTGGACGACCTGTGGTTACGGATGAGAAAAGGATAAAGGACATGATTACGAACAACCCCAGAATAACAACTCGGGAGGTAGGTCAGGAGCTAAACTTATCTCATGCAACTGTAGCCAGGTACCTAAAGAAACTTGGTTACGTAAATCTTCGGGATGTATGGGTTCCGCACGAACTGAGTGAACAAAATTTAGTTCAGCGCGTTTCCATCTGTGACGCATTGATAAGACGCAATGAAAGTGCCCCTTTTCTGAAACAGCTGGCTACAGGACACGAAAAGTGGATTGTGTACAACAACATCCGAAAGAGAAAGTCATGGCGTAAGAAAGGGGAACCACCACTCTCAATTCCTAAACCAGGGCTTCATCCTGAGAAGATTATGCTGTGCATTTGGTGGGACTGGAAAGGAATTATTTATTGCGAATTTCTTCCCCCTGGGGAGACCATCAATTCAGAGAAATACTGTTCTCAGTTGGATCGTCTGAAGGTTGCCCTAGGAGAGAAAAGGCCAGAATTAGTATGTAATGGTGGAGTCGTCTTTCATCAAGACAATGCCAAACCACACACTTCTATGGTAACTCGTCAGAAATTACGGGATTTCGACTGGGATGTGTTATCTCACCCGCCTTATTCTCCAGACATTGCCACATCCGACTATCATTTATTCCGATCCCTGCAAAACTTCCTTAATGGCAAACGCCTTACTTCCTTGGAGGATTGCAGACTCGCCGTAGAAGAGGTCGTCAACCAGAAAGTAGGCCACGCCGTGGCTCAGTGGTTAGACCGCTTGGCTCTCACCAAGGCGGCCCGGGTTCGATCCCAGGCGACCGCCAAGTGAGATTGGTGGTGGACAACACGGCGTTGGGGCGGGTTTTCTCCGGGAACTCCGGTTTCCCCCGCCATCTCATTCCCCCAGTGCTCCATCTTCATCTCATGTATCAGTGTCACCGCCTGCGGTGCCGTATGTAGTAAAAGCGGGCGTTAAACACTACATTTCATTTCATTTTCAACCAGAAAACTGCAAGATTTTGGAAAAATGGAATTGATAAGCTTCCTGAGAAATGCAGATATGTTATTGATAATAATGGTGCATACTGCACAAAATAAAGTTTGTTTTGAAAAGTGCATTGCCTTGTTTACTTTTCGATGACCTTGCGTATGTAAACAGATTACCCCTAGATAATTAGGCAACTTCGTTGCCGTAGTTGTGATACGGGCATACAGTGCAGGCGTTCTTTGTCATAAACAAGTAACAAAATCGAACGAATATATGAAACAACGAATATATATCATAGAGCAGGAAAGTCCTGACCTGGTTGCTAGAATGGCAGGAAAATAAGGCAGGATAAACCTGCCGAAACGAGTGTTAACCCAACACCTAAACAAAAGGGCAAATTGATCCGACCACCATTCAAATCTACGTAATGTGCATATAGATTTGACATCTTATCCCATTACTGTTGACACGGCTGTCCTACAATGGAATAACTGCAAACTACTAAGGATAAAACAACTACAATGGAACATACAAGATTTAAGAGCACATCGACCAGAGCTCGAACTTTTGCTCAACAAGTACGACCCCTTGTAGGTATGCTTACAAGAGACTAAGCTACGACCACAAGACAATTTTAAAATCAGACGTTACACACCGCTAAGGTGTGATATTGAAACAGAAGAGGGAATTCCTGCTCACGGGGGCACTATGATGCTCCTCAGGGATGATATATTAGTAGATCCTATCTACTCTGTCATCTGACATCTAGTCTGTAGCTGTAAGTATTAAACTGCCATCAATCGAGTTTGGCATTTGCAATATATCTACCTGCATCTGATGACCTCTCGTTAACTGACCTTGAAGTTCTGGTTCCCCAAATATCAACATCGTCTCTTATAGTGGGAGACTTAAATGCCCATGACCCACTCTGGGTCTCAAATCGGGCATGTTCCAAGGCAATCTCATTGCAAAATTCCTGGAGAGCAATAACTTGGTTCTCCTGAACACCGGAGAGCCAACGTTCCTTTCAGACTCCTTTAACACCTATTCCCACGTTGATTTGGCAGTTTGTTCATCTCAGTTAGCAGTTTCATTACGATGGAATGTCATCTCTGATTTACATTCCAGTGACCACTTTCTATGTCGTTTTAGTCTCTTAGCACAAGTTGTGTCTTCCTAGCTGGCGCTTTGATCATGCAACTGGAACCTTTACACCCAGTTGACTGTTTTTAATTACAACGTGCATGATTTAGTTGACCATTTCACAGATAATTTTTTTTCCGCTGCAGAATAGTCTATTCCCCGTTCGACTACCGACACCGGTCGATTTCCTGTCCCACGATGGACGAACGACTGCTGGAATGCTATTCGTGCTCATAGACGTGCTCTAAGGGTATTCCAACGACACACTACCCTAAGTAACAAGAAAGCGCGTGCAAAGTGTAGGCAAATAATTAAGGATAGCAAAAAGACCGCATGGAACAATTTTGTACCGTCTTTTAGTAGACGTACACCTTTCTCTGTTGAATAGGATAAGCTAAGGCGCGTGGCCAGCAAATCGACCCACTTGCCAATCGCTGGTCTGAAAACATCTGCAGGAGCTATTGTTGATCCGTTTGACGTAGCTAACACCTTCGGCAGTGCTTTCGCTGAAATAATTATGCTCCTGAGTTCATCTCAAGACTCAGGTGCAATCCCAAAGTTTCGTATTTCGTTCCACAAACCTTGAAGATTATAACCGCCTCTTCACCTTGGCAGAGTTAGAACACGCTCTTTCATCTTCGCGACTCTCAGCACCAGGACCGAACGGAATCCACGTTCAAATGTTACAACATATCTCACCTGAAGATAAGGCATTCCTACTCGGGATCTGCAACCGTGTTTGTGTTGATGCCACTTTTCCTGATAAGTGGTGAGAAGCCACCATAATACCTATTTTGAAAGCTGGAAAGGACCGTCACCTCCCTTCTAGCTACCGTCCTATTTCGCCCACTAGTTGCGTGTGCAAGGTGATGGAACGCATGATTAATGGCCGGTTAGTATAGTGGCTGGAAACGGACAACCTACTGAGTAACATTCACTGCGGTTTTCGACGACTCCGTTCAACAGTGGATCATTTTGTATCCATTGTCGACACAGATTATGAACGTATTTCTTAAGAACTGTCAAACCATGGGAATATTTTTGTGGTACGTGTTAGCGGGCAGGGTTGCTACGCACTCTGCACACCTGGAATATACGTGGACGCCTACCACTCTTCCTTCAGGAATTCATGAAATATCGCGTTTTCCGAGTAAGGTTCAGCTCGTTTTTTTCGAATCTTTTTGTTCAGGAGAACGGTGTACCACAGGAATCGGTACTAAGTGTTACGCTGTTTGCTATTGCGATTAATTCTGTCTCGAAATGTGTTCTCTGGGGGTCTCGTCATGCCTATTTGTAGACGACTTTGCCGTCTACTGTATATCTCAGCGCACACCGTTTCTAGAGCGTTGTTTACAGACCACTTTAGACAACATTAAGGATTGGAGTTTAAAAATCTTCGAATTCGCTCAAGGACAAGTAGCAAAGAACAGCTAAATGATATTTCAATGGCTTGACAAACGACCACTCTTTCTGTGGGGAATGGAAAGCCCATTCTGTAAGCAGTATTTCAAGTGCACACATAGATCAGTTTCCTGCACAAATATGCCACAAGAGAGAAGCAATGGAAGTGTACTTCTTAAACAGTGGATAAATGGCGATCCATCATTCAGCATAAATGGGAAAGTAATTTTTTGTCAGCCTTGTGTGAAACAGGTGAGTTTAATCATTCATGTTTGTATTAACACTGTATTATCCTACTTTCAAAAACCTTGTAAAAATCAGCACCTGCAACAACAATATGCCAAACACAAATTAGTATGTTGAGGAGAGCCGAAAGAAGAGAAACTGAATGTTTTCAGTTTTCCAAACTAAAGCACAAATTTGACTAATGTGACAACTTTCTTCATCACATTATATGACTACATTGAGATTTAGCTTAAAATATGTCTGAATCGTTAAACAAGCCTGTCTAATGCATTTCATCTTATTTTAATTTAACGACAATATCTGTTATTTTAACTTGCTGTGGAGCAATTTATGAAATTTGGAATAAATGTAGAACTATTTTGCCTAGGGAACCGCAAAATAGTATTTGTGTAGATAATTTGTTGCAGCATATGTTGCGATGATTGTCATTTTGTTATAGAGAAAGACAAATCAGCAGTAGCTTTGCATTTTTGGAGAGAGCAACACACAAATCTAAAGGTATTAAAATACATTTCAGGAAAAACAGAACTTACAGTTGGGAAAAATAAGAATTCTGTTTTCAATTTTGAATTTTGAAGCTAACCACTACAAGGAATAAGGTCAGCATTAATCAGGAACTGATAACGGTAACAGCTACAGAAACATTTTTTTTTTACATTTCAAAATATGTAGTATCACAAAATGATTCAATAATTAATCTAAATTATAGGTGAACATACTGTCATAAGTCCACCATAATTAATTTTGATTGTAAGTTGTATAATAAATTAAATTATATAAATTCATATAAAAGAATGTATAATTTTTTCTCTGAAACCCTCACCTGGAAAAATGTTCTATAAAATGTTATTGAAAGGTTTTTATCTATTTTGGTAGAATTATCTAATTGATTAATTTTATATATTAAAGAGTTAATTTCTATTTTGTGATAATCAATGCAATATATTCCTGTTTCTGTACTAGTATAGAACTAGTACAGTACATAGATCTTACTTGTTTCCTACAAATATTTTCTTTCTGACATTTGCTTATATTGCTCCTATTACACACAACTCCAGGTTATTAGACTATTGGTGACCCAATATTTTTACCTTGTCATTCTTTATTTACAATTTTCTAGTCTATCATTCTTATGGAACTGCCTTTCATTCCAATTTCCTGTTGTTGTTCTTGCCCATTTCTCTTTAACTTTGCCCAAATAATTCCCTACAATTTTTCCTTTAATTTAGTGTTTTGTCATTTAAATTTACGCAGTGCCATGGTCGAGTACTTAGATCACTCAATGCTCACCAAGGTGGCGATCCCAGGGGCTGCAAAGTGAGATTTGTGTTGGACAACATGGCACTGGGGCAGGTTTTCTCCAGGATCTTCGGTTTCCCCTGCCATCATTCCACCAACTGCTCCAACATCACTTTCCTATCATTCATCTCATCCTCATATTATCATCTACTTCTCTCACCCTCACATGAGGCATCAGGCTGATCACACATCCTGGTTCTCTATCAGATCCAAAGCTTTGGTTTTTCAGACCTGACCTTAAGGGATAAAGGAACAAGAATCCCCTAACACCACAATAAACGGTGTACTAGGGATAAGGTAAAGAAGAAGAAGAAGAATTTTTTCCTTTATATTGCAGTGCCCTTCTCCCCATATCTTTATTTCTCCACACCTTGGATATTTATCTTAATCTTTATCATCAGTGGTTTGCCTTTGAAATTCTGACTCCAGGTTTGACCCAACCAGATACTTTATGGTCTATTATTAATATATATTTTTCTCTGCCATGCTGTTTTTCCTTTCCTTTAGAGTGTAAGAGAATATTTTCTCTCATAGTACTGATATTTTATCTTTCAGAATATTCCAGTCTTAATTTTACTTTTCTCTAGAACGTCTTTGAAAAATTTCTTTTAATCCATGCTGCTCCTATAGCTAACTGTTGTAAAACTTTCTCCACTTTGAGAAACCATGATTCTTTCCTATTTACATTTTTCTTGGAAATGATAACATTTTTAATACCAGTCACTACTAGTGTAATAGGTACATAAATTTTACAAATTAAAATAATTTTGATAGCACGGAAATAGGATGTTACAGCTCTACAGTATACCCTCATTACTTCAAAATGCAGAAAGAGAGTCAGGAAAAGTGTTGAAGGTTTTACTAAAAAACATTACTTGAATCATCCAGATCACTGCAATATAGCTTAGTATTTTGCTAACATATGGATAGACAAAATAACTGAAGAAGTTTTTAAAAACTTACTATTAATTGAAGTAATGAGTTGGTATTCAAACACAACATCACTTAAAATATCCTTACTTGAACAATTGTTTCGGAGACCGGCTCGTCCCCATCATCAGCAACTATCCAACTGGTTGGATCCGTGGTTTCTTGAAGTGAGCTGGTTGTTTGAGGTGACATCTGTTGATTGTGAGATGAACTTCCAAAGAGAGTTTTCAGGCGGCAATTCGAAATTTAACGTATACTGTTTGTTTTTTATAATTAGCAACTTCTCCCAAACATCGAGCTCAGCTGCATTATTGGCTGGCTTTAATAGTTTTATATTTGGTACAATTTCATGCTTGGTAGACCAAAAATGGCATGAAATTGTACCAAATATAAAACTATTAAAGCCAGCCAATAATGCAGCTGAGCTCGATGTTTGGGAGAAGTTGCTAATTATAAAAAACAAACAGTATACGTTAAATTTCGAATTGCCGCCTGAAAACTCTCTTTGGAAGTTCATCTCACAATCAACAGATGTCACCTCAAACAACCAGCTCACTTCAAGAAACCACGGATCCAACCAGTTGGATAGTTGCTGATGATGGGGACGAGCCGGTCTCCGAAACAATTGTTCAAGTAAGGATATTTTAAGTGATGTTGTGTTTGAATACCAACTCATTACTTCAATTGTTATATACATCACTGTTTCTAACCTTTTGCTTCAAATAATACTTACTATTAATTTTATCTGTAGCAGTTTGACATGCTGCAGTCTTATGAAACAAATTTTGATACAAAATAACTTGTGCAATTGAGCATCTGTAACTATTAGGTTCGGGTTTTAGCAAAAGACTGGACCAGCTCTGATCTAAAAAACAGAAGTCAGTATGTTGAAATAAACTACAGAAACAAAGATGGAATAAAATAAATGAAATAGCACTATGGAACCGTAAAGCTGGGGGTTCCACAAGGTTCTAGGCTAGGTCCATTTTTATTCTTGGTATATGTGAATGATATATTTGAGTTGGTACAAAAAAATGGAGGTCTAGCTATAGACTATACAGATGACATGACATTGATAATTAAAGGTAAAACAACAACCAAGGTGGAGGCTAACGCAAACTCAATACTAAAAATAGTACAGTAATATTATGCTAATTTGGATATGTTACTAAATATTAAAAAGAATACATGGATAAATTGCAAAATGAAAAGCAGTACAGTGATTAGTAAAAGATAATAATAAATGGAGAAATCATCTCAGAAACATATTATAAAAATTTTTAGATGTGGAAATTGATAAACAAATTGGAAATCATGCATAAAGCATATCACTAAATAATTAAATACAGGTGTATATACAGGGTGTTAATGAACTACACCAAAATATTTTCAGAGCAAGTGGAGATATCTTAAACAAGTAATTTGAGATAGGTGACTTAGGGCATGTTGGTTCAAATGTGGAAGTTACGGCTATAAATTTCTGAAGTGCCAGTACGCCATTGCTAATGATACTATTTGAATGCACAACACACGAAACTGAAGAGTCATGTCTGAGGATTCTCGTGGCCAATGATTATGATGTTAGCTTTCAAGTGAAAGGTAAATGAGTTTGAGTCTTTTTCACATTTTTTGTCTTTTTCTTAATTTTTGTTTGGTTGTTTTGTAAATATTTTGTCTAAAATTTTAATACTTGTATAAATGTATGCACTTTACGGAGCTATTTCACCTTGTTAGCGCAATTAATTACAATTCTTTCTAACAACAGTTGAATCCTGCTTAATATTTTCCCATGCTGTACGTCAAAATGGGAGGTGGTTTAAAGGATGAACAAATAAAAAGTAAATGCAACTCTTTACGTCAGGTTTATAGGAACTGCTCGAAATGGTGTCCTGCATTTTCAATACAAGCGGCAAAGGAATGACTGCCGTACTCTGCCTAAAATTCTTTGTGTGTGTCGAATAACTTCATATGCTGCTATTATTCGTGCAGTTAGGTCTACTTCTGAAATAATAGGTGTTTATTCACCAGAGACTTGAGGTCATCCCAGAAAAAGAAATCAATTGGTTTGAGGTCGGGAGAGCGTTCTGGCCAAGCAACTGTTGGACTCCCCCTTCCATTGGATAGCATAAACATGATTTAAATCACAGCAGTGTTATTGCATTTGTCAATCAGCTTCATGTTATTAGTTATGAATCAAGCTATTCCTTCCTATTAGGATTTACATATTAAAAACATGAAGAAAACAAATTAACAGCAGGAGAGAAACTGAACCGATGACCTTTAGAACATCAGTTTTCAGTGTTACCGTTTGTACCACCAGGGCACTTGCAGAAATCTCACTAAAGTAGCCTACATGCTGCAAGAAGAAGCAAATATTTTGGCGAGCAAGGATTACCACGTTGGCGCTACAGTTTGATACAATTTTGTTTAGCTCAGGGTAAAGCAATGAGGTTTTTCCCAGGGTATGCATGAGCATGTATGAGAAGGATGGTTTTAATGACACTGGAATGCCCGTTTCAAACTAGTTTAATGACTGCTTCTTTTATTATTACATTAAACTAGAAGTTGCCGACCAAGGGTTACCAATATATCACTGTTTAGAGTTACTGAAGGCGGAATGCCTATTACTCGATAATACTTAATTAGTTACGTATAAACCGACAAATATCTTCTGTCATCACTTCTGGTCTGCCCTCGACCAAGACAGAAGAAGTTGACTGCCCTAAACACCCTCACGCCTTGGACTGACTGTCCTCACAGCTGCATGTGGGGATGTAGCTTTCACTTTTTCGAAGCCCTTTATACACACAAAGATTCCCTTTGTGACAATTTTGCTCATTGTCATTATTAGGGGTCCGAAGAATACCTTTACAAACAAAGTCAAGTGCTATCCATTCAGGATTCTTACTAAGAAAACCCTTTTTCTCCTGCGTCTTTTGTTAAACAACTCAACCAACTCCACCTGTTCATGTCGTAACAAACATACAAGATTCCTAAAATTAGGCAAGTGAGTCAACCTTGTATATACTTTTCTCCACTTACAAGTTTTTTATGAAGACTAGTTTCTGGGGACTTCTCCCCTATCGTCAGCTCTGTGGTAGACTGATGATGCATCCGGTGTCTGCATCTGGCTTGGTGTTGTGCTGCCATCTAACATCCTGGTAAGTTTGATGACGTCATCTACGGCGGGAATTTCAAAATTCATCAAGAGGTCCTGTTTTTTCGTAATAAATATGTTTTCCCAAATCTGTAGTTCCAGAGGTTTCTTTGCCTGTTTGATCAGTTCTATTTCTTGTTTTATGTTGTGATTCTCAGACCAAAAGTGATGTGATACGGCCGACTTGTCCATTTGTTTGAATTTAATATTTCTGAAGTGTTCTTTCATTCTTGTTCCCAGATTCCTTTTGGTCTTACCAATGTATATCTTGTCACAATCCTGGCAACTCATTTGGTAAATGCCTGATAATTGAGTTTTCGGTGTGCTATTTTTTAGAGGGTGGTTTAGTAAGTTGCGGATGTTGTGTTTGTTTTGAGGGGCTAATTTTATGTTGAAGCTCTTGAAAAGGTATTTAAGAGCTTCAACATAAAATTAGCCCCTCAAAACAAACACAACATCCGCAACTTACTAAACCACCCTCTAAAAAATAGCACACCGAAAACTCAATTATCAGGCATTTACCAAATGAGTTGCCAGGATTGTGACAAGATATACATTGGTAAGACCAAAAGGAATCTGGGAACAAGAATGAAAGAACACTTCAGAAATATTAAATTCAAACAAATGGACAAGTCGGCCGTATCACATCACTTTTGGTCTGAGAATCACAACATAAAACAAGAAATAGAACTGATCAAACAGGCAAAGAAACCTCTGGAACTACAGATTTGGGAAAACATATTTATTACGAAAAAACAGGACCTCTTGATGAATTTTGAAATTCCCGCCGTAGATGACGTCATCAAACTTACCAGGACGTTAGATGGCAGCACAACACCAAGCCAGATGCAGATACCGGATGCATCATCAGTCTACCACAGAGCTGACGATAGGGGAGAAGTCCCCAGAAACTAGTCTTCATAAAAAACTTGTAAGTGGAGAAAAGTATATACAAGGTTGACTCACTTGCCTAATTTTAGTAACAATGGCACTCCACTTTCTGAAATACTTCTTTTTATTCTATATACAAGATTCCTTTGAAATCCATTACGATTCTTTATACATTGCACCCCTTAATTTTGGTATCAGAGAGAGCATTAATTGCTGTTCAGTGACACACTGGCAGGTGATTATTTCAAGATTTGAGTGATCTTTGAGGCATTTAATCTTGAGAATGCAGATAATGAGCTACTAAGTATCAATATTTCTATACTAGGAAAGCAGTTTTAAAAATATTCTAATCCAATAATTTCACACACCTTGTTTAAATACCAACTTATCAGCATCTGATCCCAGTTAGGTTTAAACAATTAAGTGTGTAATGCTTAGCCACAGACCATGCATCGCCTATCTTAACTTCTTATAGTCACGTCTACAATCACTGAAATTATTTCGGTGTAGTTCATTATAATAAAACAAGGAAATGTTACGGAAACAAACATGAAAAAGTATTTACATTGCAAAAAAAAAAAAAAAAAAAAAAAGCACTAAGGATAATAGAAAGAGTGGATAAACAGCATTCATGTAGAGCAATTTTTAAAAAGAATAAGATTTTAATTTTTCCTTGCATGAGAGCAAAGAAAATGTAGTATTGGACAAAGAGGATCAAAAAGAAAAGTGTTCATAACTATGACTTTATAAATAATAACAAATATTTTAGTTCAACCCTTAGGGTTATTTTAAATAAAAGACATGTAAGTGTAATGCGAAGACAGTTATTTAACAAGCTCCTTAAAGAATATAAATAATAAAAATAATACTTTCAAATTATTCTCGGGAAACAAACCAGGTGGAAAGACAATTAGAAATTGACGTTTCAGGAGTGTACATCGCTTCGATCATCAGGATATTTAAGAAATGTTATAACCACTAAACACATATAACACACTATGTAGTTAAATATATCTTCAGGTCTTATTTTACATTCCTTTACGGGAGGGATACCTACCAGGAAATTAGGTGTTATATCTATTTGGTGGTTATAACATTTCTTAAATATCCTGATGGTGGGAGCGATGTACGCTTCCAAAACATCAATTTCTAATTGTCTTTTCTCCTGGCTTGTTTCCCAAGAATATTTTGATTATATTCGTCGCCAGGAAAGCTTCAGGTCTTATTTTAAAAGTAATACTTGTAAATGTAAATTAAATGTAATAAAAAAGTACTTATTAGATAATGCTTTTTATAGCTTGGAAGAATATAAATCAAGCAGTACTAAACTGTAAATTGTAAAGTTGTAAATTTATATATATCTGTAATCTGACATATCCTTTAACTGACGTAATTAGAGGATGACAAAAATGAGTAATGTTCATCTTTTAAAATGGGATCTCTTCCACATTTTCCCTTAGGTAATCTTGATAATATTCATGGTGATAGTGGGATATCAACATCTTCTACATTGATATCTACATCAATAAGAAAGGATTGAATATATAATAAAAGATTATAAATACTTTTTCTTTAGATATGTAATGAACATTATAGGCTTTAAGCACTAAATTTGTTAGAAATTATAGCTTTCAACAGGTGCAGAATTCTTTATTTTACAGTATTTGTCTGAGCAAACAGTGGGAGCACTTCTTGCAGAAGAAGCAGGTGAATTTGAAGGTGAATTTGGTGGTGAAAGTGAATTTCATGATGAAGTTGCATCTGTGGAAGAAGCTGAACATGGTGGAGAACTTGAAGGAGAAGAGCCAGTAAAGGATTTAGCAGGAAAAATTGAAAGTCTAATAAAGCCCCCACCACAGTATGAAATAATTGGCACAGTTAAAACTCGCAAGGTATGTCAACAACAAGCATGTTCTAGTAGTAAGTTTACACTCAAATGTGCAATGAAATTGACTGTCCTGCATTTAATAATATTGCTAATTGGGAGGTTAAATGCCTTGTGTTTGCACAGATTCTGGCTGTCATCATACTTTACATGATAATGCTCACTCCGTTACTTGTGAGGCTTGAAACCAGAAACATTTCCGTTTTCCTAAAAGGTGATTGTGTAATTTAGACTAATCAAGTACCTATGAGGTCATCAGACCTCAGTTTTCATGAGTTCTTATTTCCTTGTGTCATGGAAAGCAAGTTTAATAAAAATAAGATTTAAAACTTCAAAATTGTAAGTTATCCTTTGAGCTGCTGAAGAAATATAGAATGAACACTTTCAAGAGTATGGCATAATTAGAAGAAAAGTTGTGAAGTTAAGAGATTTGCTTGTTGAAGTCCCACAGTATTTAAAGATTATGTAAGTGACAAGATGGGATGGGTAAGTGATAGAGGAGGTAACAAGAACGAGTTGGTTAGAAAGGTGATTGATAATAATAGAGGTCAAGGCCCTCTCAGTGTTATAATGGATAGTGATGATAATGAAGCATACAGTGGTACCTTCATATTTTGTTATATATTTAAAATCTAACTTGGTTTATTTTGATTGAAGCTAAGGTATATCAATGTTAATCAAGTATATTATAGCTATAGTTTGCTTCATAAACCTCTTTTATGTATTTGGGTTTAATGTTCTGGAGGTTCTAAATAAAGTATACACTTGTGAATTATTTTCATAACTATTGAGATTTTATTATGCAACCCATATCATTTGTTTATCATTTCATGTATGTGTCTTAACTCCATTCAGAAGGTGAAGTTCATGTGTCCAATTCGCTGCAGGTCATTAACCCTTCCCTATTGTGATACAATGTTTTTATTTCTTTTTTCTTGAAAAGCTTCAAATAACTCAATTTTGATTCATAAAACTATTTGTAGTCGGTTTTGTCACACTATATCGCTTACAAATTAATTTTTGAGGGACAGTTTGGGGAGCTGTTGCTTCCATTTTAACCTTAAAAGTCTGTTATTGTTGCCTGCAGTCATTTTTTGGTGATGGAGCAACAGCTTTATTAAATTGTCAACTGTGGTATTTCAAAGTTTATTACTCAGTCTTTATTTTTCCATTTTAATATGTTCTCCCACATTGTGAGTTCATTATGGTTTATCATACTGTTAAATAATTTTGAATTTGGGTGAACGCTATAGCTTTTCTTTCAAAAGTGAAATGCTACTTGAAAAAACGGTTTGTAGTAAGTTTTTAACACTGTCACTTCAAAGTATAAAAATTGAAATATCTGTAGAGACAGTGAATCAAAAGTTAAAATAAAAGTGAATCGAGAAGATATTGACACATAACTTCACTTACACTCACTTTCTTCTTGGGCAGCCAGTCAGGTGAAAAGATGATTAGATACCAATGTTTCGGGAGTGTGCATCTCTCCCATCATCAGGATATTTATACAACGTTATAACCACAAATGAAACACTGGATATAAAACAACTATAAACAAAGACAAAACACTATCAAAATTTGATTTCTGAACAAAAGACTGTTTTCAGTAAATTAAATGCCAGATGAGGAGATGGCGTGAGTATAGAAAATTGTGTCAAAGAAACATAACTACTTAACTTGATTATCAAGCTGTATTGATCTTTGCTTCTTAATTCGACGGATTTCCATTTCTAAGGCTGGTTTCCAAGAGGAGCTGAACTGAAATCCAGCATCATGATTAGGCGTGCTACTTTCAGAGGAAATCACCAAAGCCTCCTTAATTCTCCGCTCCCAGTAACTGTTGCATTTTGCCAAGATGGTCGTCTCCTGAAAATTGGCTCTATGGTCATTATCAAAACAATGGTCTGCCAGCCCAGACTTCTCAGGTTGCATTAAACGAATGCTCCGTTCATGTTCGATTATTCTAGTAGCAATAGTCCTTCTGGTTTGTCCTATATATGGTGTCCCACATTCACAGGGAATGTGGTACACTCCCTTTGACACAATTGTTTCTTTGACACAATTTTCTATACTAACGAACGCCATCTCCTGACCTGGCATTTAATTTACTGAAAACAGTCTTTTGTTCAGTACTGCAAATTTTGATAGTGTTTTGTCTTTGTTTATAGTTGTGTTATATACAGTGTTTCATTTGTGGTTATAACATTTTATGAATATCCTGATGATGGGAGAGATGCACACTCCCTAAACGTTGATATCTAATCATCTTTTCACCTGACTGGCTGCCCGAGAAGAAAGTGAGCTTATACGTCGCTAGGAAAGCTTCAGGTCTTATTTCACTTACATTGTTTTTCACAGGACATGTTTTAAGAGCTGTTGCTCCCATCATCAGCTGAGTCTCAACTAGTGCAAATTGTAGTGCAAAAATCATCCTATAAATCTTTCTGTATGGGAAAAAATCTTCATTAATAAAAATCGTCAGAGAATCATGAATTTTGAAGCTCCACCACCGGACATCTTTGACAAATACATCATACCATCTACCAATGACACAGAGAAGGAGAAAACACTACAATTTGCACTAGTCGAGACTCAGCTGATGATACTGCATATTACTCAGCTGATACTACGCATGTTGAAACCCATTATACATAAAGCAATCCATTTTAATCAGGTTTTTTAAGCAAACAGTTTCTGAAAAATGTTTCTGTTTCCACTTTAGACAGTTTTGCATGGGAAATAGCTCTGTTATTTATTTTCCAATTTTCCAAGTTTCTGGCATATAAAGGGTCGTTGTAGGCAGTTTTTACTGTAATAATCCAGAATAGATGTGACCAACGGTAATCCAGATTAATAAAAATCTGGAAATACACATTTAAATAAATATAAATTACTAGTGTGTACTAACATTCATTTTGGCACTAATATGTGTAAAATACAAGCATTTTTCTGTACTTAAACAATATATAATACTCACTTTTATTTTCTGCAATAACATGTAAGTTTTTTTTTAGTTCAAATTTGTGCTACTATTGGAAAATAAATATAAGCAAACTATGCAAATGTAGGTAAGCAAAAACACAATCTGGTAAATTGTATTGTATTTATTTCATCCTTTGGAACATAATACATATGTTATAGGACATGTCAGTTCAAGATACAAAGATAAATATAAAAAGTTACATAAGACTAAAAACTGTAACAGATACAGGATCCAACAAAAGTCTAAAGTAGAAAAAGCAAATAAATATAAACTATATAAAGACCATAGAGAAATGCTATATAAAAGTAGTTGTTCACAAATGTGGAGTTTACTCTACTTCATGATTTAATTCAATTCATTTATTTTGTCCTTTTGATTGATATCAGACATGTCATAGTATAAAAATTACATTAATGGCTATTGTCATTGTTTATAATCACTTAAAACTAATTAACATTTAAAAACTCATTACAGAATAAAATGAATGTTGCAGTAAAAAGAGTTTTAATCCCTTTTTAAAATGTATAAGGCTCTTCATTTGCTTAATATTTTCTGGTAGCCTGTTGTGTAATCTTATACCTTTATTGATAGCACTAGACCTCAAGATTTCCGTTCTATAACTTTGAATGTGAAAGTCATCTTTCTGACGTGTATTGTATTTGTGAATATCAGCATTTTTGTAATTTTCTTTTTGTAGTTTATTTTGTTTTACATGAATCACTAATTCCAAAATATACATACAAAATATACAACCAAAAATCCAGATTAATGAGGACTGAATAACCAGGTTCAGTGTGACCATTTAATTTATTGTGTGTTGTGTATAAGTGTAATGAAATGTTATGTTAACATAAGTTTTGTGAGAACAGCTTAAAATAACAAGCTAAGTGTTACTCTTTTACAAAACCTAAATGCAAATTAAATATTTATCTGCAGCTCATAGAATATTATGATACACTTAGGAAGTTATTTAAAGGATAGAAAATTATTAATTTCAGAGGAAATACACTGCACCACCATACATCAAGGAAGTCATTCGTCATCCATCAAAAAGAGATTCGTTTTTACCAACACTCATGAAATGTGGCTTCGTTATCTATGATATTACAATGGATAAGTCCCAAATAAAAGAAGCTTATTGGGCATTGAAAGGTATATTAATTCTTACTCTTGCAATCATAATTGAACATATGATACTCAAAAGGAAACTATCACTATGCTCAAACCTGTACACACTTGAGAGTTTGATGGCATCATCTCTGCTCTATGTGTGGCCTGTGTGCCAAAAATTGGGTGCCAAGTATAGCTGGAAGTACTCGAAAATCAGTCCAGAATATGTTTGAACATATAGGTATAATAAAACAGCATTGTACAGGAGAGATTGTTTACCCCTGATGGGTAATGGTCTACACATGGCATACATAACGAGTACCATCCGCTTCACTCGCCATAGAGTTGATGGATATCCAGCAGCTACGTGCAAGTAGTCACATGCAACACTTTCCAGGCTTCACTTTTGGACATTGCAGTTATACTTTGCAACAGATTTTTTGTGCACGTGGCTTATATAGCAGGAATTATACCATCAAATATTCAGGTGTGTAAGGGAGTGAGTTCAGTGATAATTCCCTTGTCAGTTATGACAATAACAATATAGAGTTTATTAAAATATTTATGTGAAGCAACTCTTTTCATGGTGCAAATAATTGATGTAACATAATTAATAAACTACTGGAAGTGTTACACAGCAAAGTAAAAATATGAATTTGAGTAGCTGAGTCAAAATTAATACTTAAGAGCTTTTGGATAGAGTCAACTTGAAAAATTCTATGCCATAGCCGGGATTTTAAATGCATTGAATCTTTCAAATTGACTTATCTATCCAAAACGTTAGCCTATATGTGGCTAGTGTGAAGAAAGGATTAATTTCCATCAATTAACTTAAATAACTTAAGAGCTTTACTAAGTTTTACTTATGCTGTGCATATATTTTGCAGATGTGTGTATCATCAGCTGATTTTAATTCATTTTAAACATTTCCCAGGATGAAATTTACTTTGGTAATTACTATGAAATATATAGGAAAATGGCAGCCTTTTCTGCTTTTTTTTATATATCTGTCAGTATGTGAATAAGATAATGCAAAGCAAGCACTAAAATGGGTACAAATTTTCATAATTAAGCAGATACTTTCAAACATGATGGTGGTCTAATACAGTTGTGGTGTAAGTTTATAAAAAAGAAGCCACTTTCATAAGTGTGTGTGTGTGTGTAGTGTTTAACGCCCGCTTTTACTACATATGGCACCGCAGGCGATGACACTGATGATACATGAGATGAAGATGGAGCACTGGTGGAAGGAGGTGGCGGGGAAACCGGAGATCCCGGAGAAAACCCGCCCCAACGCCGTGTTGTCCACCACAAATCTCACTTTGCGGTCGCATGGGATCGAACCCGGGCCGCCTTGGTGAGAGCCAAGCGGTCTAACCACTGAGCCACGGTGTGGCCTTTTATAAGTGTATTTCCCTTACTACAAATGTATAGTGGTATCTCCAGATCCATTGCTGCTTCTCAAAAGGAAAATATTTAAGAAACACCAAGTTTACAAATGGGAATGCTCTGTATACCTGAAGAGGAGACATTTTTACATTTTCTGAAAGTGAATAAATAAATAGATAGAGTCAACATGAAAAATTCAATGCCATGGCCGGGATTTGAACCACAGATCTCCTGGTTTCCATACAGTCGCTCTTACCCATTGAGCTACCATGGCCAACCTGCCGTCATGACATTAAATTTAATGGCATTGAATTTTTCATGTTGACTCTATCTCTTAAAAACCTTAGCCTATATATGGCTAGTATGAAGAAATGATTAATTTCCATCAGTTAACTAAAGTGAATAAATAAAGTTTAAGCTCGAATATGACTTATTTGCCTTGCACACTTATTTCTTTTCCAGAGCTAACAGCACAATCTTTCAATTCATAAGCACATTATTTTATCAGTCCCAGGTCATGGAAATGCCATTTTTATAGTCGCCTCCAATAAAGAATTTTGTTTACATATCATGTGTAGTTTTAAAACATTTCCTTATCTTATGTTATATATTCTTGTTCAAAATTAATTTGGTTCTCTTGATTACATTTAACAGGAGGGTTAACAACAAATGGAGAGTATGGTATTCCAGATCCTTCATGATCACTCACTATACATTGCCACTGAGTCACACATGTACATACACTTACTAGCATGTAGCAAATATATTGTGACTTTGTGGGTTCGTAAAATTAAGAGTCCAGTTTTCAGAAATTCAAAATACTTTTTATTTCTGTAGAAAGATAGTTTGTACAGCCCTTTGCAGCAGGATGATGTACCATACACCAACACAGTCGCTCGTGGCCTCACCACACATAAACCACATGTAAACAAACAAAAGAATTTACTTTCAAATCACTACACAATTATCAGTTCTCAACTTGCAACTCGGTACAGTTCAAATGTCCACACAATTCACACACTGACCATTGACATTACTAGCAGCTCAGCTCCAACTGACTCAGTCAGCCATCCGTGGTGTTATTTATAGCCGGGCCATCATTTCTTGAAACTTGTCGAAGCATCAGGGTCTTTCATGATGCAGCAAGAAAGTTCTGACTATCTCTGTCTCTTTCTTTCTCTCTCTCAGCAAGCGTCCCGCTCCGTGCTCACGCGCTGGCTGCTCTATCTGTCTCTTTCTTTCTTACCCATGCATAGCTCTCTCTCTTTCGCACGAGCCTGGCAGTGGCAAACAATGCCTGGCAACACTATGTATGTATCATTGAGGTGGTATCAGTGGCACATAGGTCCAGATTTACTCTGGCTTATTGTACAAAATAATGTGATCTGAGACCTTAAGTCTCCTATCTCTAATTGTTCCCCAGCATCCCTCTATATCCCCTTAAAGTTGTTTGGTTATATTCTAAACACTGTGTATAGAAGAATAAGGGATTGGTACTTCTAAACTGATAATGGGTAGAGAAAATCATGTAACTGTTATAATAAGATTTAGAATGTCAATACCTGACAGCAGTTAACTTATAGGTAAAATGGATTATGATTCTACTGTTTTTGTTTGAGATGTATACACTGAAGCAAATATAGTTTCAACCAATTAGTCAATGTATGGATTAAGAAACCAGATTTCATAGTAAACTATACAGACATCTTTTCCACACAATGTTAACCTTCCAGTGATAAATGCATTTTCTGAATCAACTGTTGCTGTCCAGTATTGATAAAGTTTAATGTGGCTGTATAATTTAATCCCTTATTTTCCACTTTTTGAACATTAGTAGCGTAATAATGAACACTATAACCAAAGTCAATGAGTAATGAAAAATGAGAGATAATAAGAAAATGCAGAGATTAAACGAGATCAAATTAAAAGTACAATTAAAAACGTTATATAATTCAGTCCCTGAATCCATTGCTCAACATAATATGTGATTAACATCTTCACCCGTACATGGTAAATTACAATTGAGTAGGTCAGAATACACTGAAATACAGAAGACCACTGGGTATAATGTTTCCAGGGAGGATACATAGTAAGATCTGAAAATTGACAAAGCATAAACATTAGAAAGGAATAACAATACATAAATCCTGTAAGGTATTCATAGCATTTAAGAAATTCACCAATAATCCTGCAGCCACATATTTATCAAAAAGATATCCAAGAAGCATAACATCCCTTTAACCCTGCAAAATAGATTTTCTCTTAAAAGCATAATAAAATTTAGTAACATAAAAATACAAAAATAAAAAGATAACTCAAAATATATCAGATTAACTGTTCTGGTTATGATCTTGTATATTTAAAAGAATTCTGAAGGTATGAGTCAAAGAATACCTAAGAAGCGTTAAATGGACAACAAATCTGCAGTGGCAGACCATTTTTAACATAAACAGTGGTGCAAAACTGTTAAAATCTGTGTGAAATGCCAAGGAGTTAGACATATGGGATAAAATATTCATTAAGAAGCATGAATAAATAAAATTTCACTATGAATCAACATGAAAAATTCAATGCCATGGCTAGGACTTGAACCACGGATCTCCCAGTTTCCGTCCAGTTGCTCTAACCCACCGAGCTACCATGGCCAACGTGCCATCCTGACATGGCCATGGCATTGAATTTTTCATGTTGACTCTGTCTATCAAAAACCTTAGCCTATATATGGCTAGTGTGAAGAAATGATTAATTTCCATCAGTTAACTAAAATAATAATGAGTTAAATGATGAAGCCTGTAACTCAAGTGGTTACGATAGTAAGTCGCCACAAACGGTGTATCTTGGATGCGAGAGCCCCTAGTGGTTTACCGGGGAAATATATGAGTCAAATGGAGAATTTGATGTTAGGATGGCATGTTGGCCATCGTAGATCGGTGGGTTAGAGCGACTGGATGGAAACCGGCAGATCCGTAGTTTAAGTCCTGGCCATGGCATTGAATTTTTCATGTTGACTGTCTATCAAAAACCTTAGCCTATATACGGCTAGTGTGAAGAAATGATTAATTTCAATCAATTACCTAAAATCTCACTATGAAACCATAAAGCAGGAGATTCTACAAGGTTCTAAGCTAAATCCATTTTAATCTTGGTATATGTGAATGACATATTTGAGCTGGTACAAAGAAATGGAGACCTACCTATAGGCTATGCAGATGACATGACATTAATAATTAAAGGTAAAACAAACAACTGAGGTGGAAGCTAAAGAAAATTCTATACTAAAGGTAGTACAGGAATATTATGCTAGTTTGGATATGTTATTAAATATTAAAAAGACTGCATGGATAAATTTTGAATTGAAAAAGTACAATGATTAGTAAAAAAAAAAAAAAAAAATAGTAATAAATGGAGAAATCATTCCAGAGACAAATTATGGTGATTTTGTAGGAGTGAAAATTAATAAACAATTTATCTGGAAACCATACATAATGCATTTATACAAATATAAATAGTGTATCTCAGATGCAAGAGCCCTAGTGGTCTACCGGGGAAATATATGAGTCAAATGGAGAATTTAATGTCAGGACAGCACGTTGACCATGGTAGCTCAATGGGTTAGAGCGATAGGATGGAAACCAGGAGATCCGTGGTTCAAATCCTAGCCATGGCATTGAATTTTTCATGTTGGCTCTATCCATCTTAGCCTATATACGGCTAGTGTGAAGAAATGATTAATTTCCATCAATTAACTAAAATAATTGTAACTTAAAACTTCATTATCTTATAAGAAATGATGACACTTTTCTTATAAATTGAACAGGATCGCGATTTTGTGAAAATTCTTCCACATGATCAGCCAGAATCACAAAAAAATTGTCGTCAACTTTACAAACGCTAGATGTCACTATGTTCTTGTTCTACCAAAATCTGAAAATGAAACAAATTTTAAAACAGAATTGACTGATGGTATTTCAAAATTCATTATGTGATGTTTATTTTTTAAAATAAATATCTTTTTTTTTTTTTTGAGACTGATTTATGAGTCACTATGTTTACACTCAAACAACTTCACTTACTTGAGTGTAAACATAGTGACTCATAAATCAAACTCAAAAATGAAGAATACTTCACTGTTAATAATGCTTCTGCCTTTAATATTTATAAATATCTTTTCCCAAAGCATTAAATATATCGGACCATTTAATTGTTTTAATAATTTAACTTCTGGATTTATTTCATGGTTAAATGACCGACAACATAATGCATACAGCATACATAACGCATATCATGAAAAAATTAAATAAAGGTGTATAACAGGCAAGGAATGTAATAGGTGAAGAAACCATCTAGCAGATATACTATTCATTTATTTATTCATACATAAAGTATGGAATAACCATTTGGGGAAAATTATGGAAACAGACATGAAAAAAAATATTTACATTACAAAAAAGCACTTAGGATAATAGAAAGAGTGGATAAAGAGCAATCATGTAGACCAATTTTTAAAAAGCATAAGCTTTTAACTGTTCCTTCCATGTATATTTATGAAAGCATAAAAAATATACTACTGGCCAAAGAGGAGCAAACAAATAACAATGTTCATAACTATGACTTAAGAAGTAATAATGAGTATTTTAGATCAACCTTTAGGGATACTTTAATAGATATGTAAGAGTAATGGGAAGACAATTATTTAACAAGCCAAATAAAGAAATACAATTCACTAAAAATAATTAATGAATTAAATTTGGTAAAAAAATACTTATTAGAAGAATATAAATGAAACAATACTAAATTTGTATATATTTGTAATCTGACTTGTTCTGTATTCAGTGTAATTTATGATATTTTATGATATGATATTTATTTGTACAGTATCCATTACAAATTCAATACAATAACATTTAACATAGAACATGCTGTATTATACCTCCTGTAGAAATACATGAAATTGCTGACCTAAGATTTACTTGCTGACTCAGGTCCCCTGGCTATAAGCCTTTAGTTTTCCTGAGCAGCTTGATGGCATTTCTTCTTGACCTTTTCTTCTTTTATCCTAACCCACTTTTCTCTTATCCTATATAAGAAATCTCTTATACACCTATTTTTCTTTTCTCCCATCCCCGTTGCTCACACTGTCCCATTTCTTATCCCATATTTTTCTATTGTAATTTGTTGGCTCCTTATGATGATGATTTATATATAAGGGCGCTCAACTACGGCGGTCATCAGCGCCCTTTAAAAAACTAGTCATGGCAAAAGCCAGACATAAAACTTTCTAAAAACTATACAAGTGTAACAAAACCTATTAAAAATACACGTACATAAAAGACATCAATCAAAACCTACTAAAAATTTCGTTCACTAAATCTTAAACTCTAAACTAGAAAAGAATCTAAAATCCTTCTCCACGGGTCTCCACGCACGGCCTACACGTGGGTGGGCCTGTTGACCATCTCCCTCAACCACGATGAGGAGCCCACACGAGGGAGACTGTTGGCTCGGGACCCCGGGTGCGCCAAACCCGTACCTACCGAAGTAGGCCCCTGGGGGGGTTGGCTCCTTACATTCAATTAGTAGGTAATGAACAGTCCTTTCTTCATCTCCACAAAATTCACATATTCCTACCTCATTACTTCTCAATTCTTTTAAGTATAATATTCCTACTCTAATCCATGCTATGCCTTCTCTTCCAGTTTTACCACGTTGATCTATATATTTTTCCCTGCCCCCTTCTGTCTTTAATTGCTTATAAAATTTCAAAGATTTCTTTTCTTCTATACTTTCCCATATATCTTGCCTATCTATGTCTTGTAGTCTAGTTCTCACTTCCTTTCAAAAACCGCTATAATTTGTCTCCTCTGCTCTCCATAGATCTCTCATGCCTATCTTTAATATCATTCTTTCCAATTCCAACCACCGACTATTTGTATTTTTAATGCTTTTCTGTTGCTTCATGCACAGATTCAATAATTCCCCTTTCTGCCCTTTAATACACTTATACCAGGTATTCAGTGTAATTAGAGAATGAATAAAATGAGTTATGAGTTATGAAGATGAAGTTATGAACTTGATATTCCTGTAGACATGAATATATGTATGAATTTGTTCAAGCCTCTTGCCAACAGTGGAATTTTGTTGAACTATAACAGGTTCAGATGTTCAAATCAATTGATAGCAGCTAATGTGTAAGTAAGAATTCATGAAAGCATACTCCTGCATAATAAGTGAAACTTTGTATTTACTCAATTCCCACTCAAGATTTTACATTATCTATGCTAAGTATCTTCCCTTTGCTGTTACTTGTTTATGTGTACTTATTAAATGAAAGGTAAAGAGGTATATTTATTTCCAGCAATTGAAGCTGAATATGATAAAATAATTGAGGCACAAAATGACAAAGAAAAAGATGTATTGGAAGTCTTCCAGGAAGTTAGAACATTTATTTTAATATCTCCCATTCTGACTTGGGCAAAAACTAAACCTCCAGATCGAGTAAGTACACTTTTATTGCATTTGTTCTGAGTATAATTAAAGAAAATAACATAGTTTATATTGAGTGTTATTTAAATTCATCTTTGGGTGTACCATGTCTAATTAATTCATTAACTAAAAATAAAATCAATAGTAATATTTCTTCTGGTACTTAAACAGAATGACTTTTACATGATGGATCACAGACTTCGCTTTTATGAGAAAATGCTTAGTTTAATGGGTGGAAATTTCTGCAACGCTTTACCTAAGGAAAAAAAAAGAATATAAATGCAAAAAAGTTTTGGAAAGTTTCCTGATATAGGCTAACAATACTGTTGAAGAGTATTTATTATAATATAAACTGTTTATTTGTCCTTCATGTTTATTGGGTGTCAATTTGTGTGTTTATTACGCTATAAAGCAATCTGATGTACTTTATACTGACATGATTCAATTGTGTAGGGGCAGCTTGTCCTTATGTGCTGCAGTGCTGCAGCACGCTCTTTTCTGTTTTATAAATGGCATTGTAGAAATTTTAAAAGACCATGTAAATAAAAATGCATTATTGTAAGCATAAGAAGTCTAGTAAAACCAATAATGAACTCTTTATGCATGGAAAACACCTGCGTAACTAATGGAACGCATCCGTAATGTCAACATGCTGAGAGCCAGCAAGCTCGGTAATCAATTATTGTGCATGCATACAACCTTCCCCTCTTGCCTCTCTGTTGTCCTAAGTTCCCTTGATTTTCGCACAAATGAGTGCTGCAGCTGGGTGTTGCGCGGTGATCATTCACTGCATGGTGAAGCAAGGCCACCAACACTCATAGTGATAGCTGTAAAACTTGAATATACATTTAAAATCATTTAACAATCTATCATTGCTTTATATTTTAGTTCTAGAAACTAATTTCATCCTTCTTACGTAAGTAGACCCAATACCTAATGGTTATTAAATCGCAGGGCAGATTGTGATGCACCTATCATGTTGGCACGCTACTGCATTCCCGCGACCATAATGAGAATCCTCCGTAACAAGTGCATGTGGTTCGCATGCTCGCATTATGTCCAAGTATTTCTTTGTGTAACGTTATTTAGTGGCTGATATCAGTTTATTTTGTGTGTGAGTGTGAAACATGCTATAAATTCATTTTATTTAGTGTATGATTAATTTAATATTATGAAAACTTTAACCAATAAATAATGAACACAGTTAATGAACTTCAGAAAACTGCCTTTTCAAGGCGAGCATTAGAAGAAAGGGTTTGTATAAAAATATTAGGGCAACCAATACCCGATCTAAAAATTGAGCAAAAAGCGAAAGGAAGTAGAAATTCTGTTTATACCATGAAGAAACATGGGCACATGGACTTCATTTTTCGAAATTAGGTGAGTTGCATGGACATTTTTCCTGCAGCACACTGCAATTGTGATTCTACCATATTGAATTGCAGCATTCAGTTCTATTCTATCTTGTATTCTATTCTATGTTCTATTCTAATCTAATTTAATACCTAAAAGTCTATAAGCAATGGAACCTCCCTGATTTAAGTTAAGAATAATACAGTTCCTATTGCTTGTTATTTAAATTCACCTATTAGTGTAGTTTGTCAGATTAATAACAGCAATAGTGATTTCTTTCAATGTTTAATTCTTTTATTTTATTTTTATGACTAAGATGACATAAGTGATGACTGAAATATGTGCTATGCATGATTAATTATATGATAGTTAAAATGAACCAGATGATCCTGGCATCCCAGCATTTGTCTCCAGGCTCAGTTTAAACTTCAGGAACAAAATGTCTGTTATGTTACTCATCTATGCCAAGAACTAGACCTATGCATGTTGTAAGACAAATATCTTCTCTAATGTGGCAATGATGGCTGATGGTTATACCTCATTTAAAAAGTACCTAGTCATTGAGTGTGCAATAGAACTGCAAACATTACTGAAATTTTAATTGAAGTAAAAAAAAAATATATATATGTCTTAGAAATTGTGTAACTGTTAGACTTAAACATTCCACACATTTAAATTCATTTAATGAGTATACAGACTTTCAAACAGCAACATAATATTAGACTTTATTCCTTTATCACAAACAGATATCCATTACATGTGTACTCTAACCCCTTCTACCCGCTTATTGGTGAGATAATTGGTAATTCTAACATACATCATACATTTACTTGGTTAAAGAAATAAAGCACAGAGAGGTTCAAAGAGATATCTCTTATGGATAAGATAAGAGCAACTTTTATGATTGGATATTTAAACTACTATAGCAAACT
The DNA here is from genome assembly GCA_030765055.1 of Mantis religiosa. NCBI lineage: Eukaryota > Metazoa > Arthropoda > Insecta > Mantodea > Mantidae > Mantis > Mantis religiosa. Next base: position 45,764,462 of record CM060949.1, on the reverse strand, counting down.
AACTGACTCACAACATGGTTTTAGGGAAAATCACTCAACAATATCAGCACTGGTAAACCTCATGAATGATATATCTCAAATACTAGATGAAAAACAGTCTGCTTCCCTGATCAAATGTGATAACTCGAAGGAATTTGACTGTGTAAATCATGAAATACTATTAAAAAAATTAGAATTTTATGGTATAAATAACATATCACTAAAATGGTTCCAGTCATATCTTAACAACCGCAAGCAGAAAGTAATTATAAAAGGTAGTAATGGTGAGGCCCACTCAAACTGGAACACAATAAAAAATGGGGTACCACAGGGTACCATTACTTTACATACTATATACAAATGATCTCCCAAAAAAACATCAGTGAAAAACCAATAATGTATGCTGATGATACAACAATTAGGATTAAAGCAATAACTAACATAGAGCTGATGCAGAAAACAGCTGAAACAATGTCTGCACTAAAACAGTGGTTAGTAGTAATGGATTAAAACTCAACACATCTAAAACTTCTGTTAGGCACTTAAAACAAACAAAAGTAGACAATAACATGTTACACCTCACCAATATAAGTACTGCCACCTCAGCAAAAATACTTGGAATATATGTAAATAATCAGTTAAAATGGCAGGAACATATTCATTACATAGGCAAAAGATTAAATTCTACCTGCTTTAACATGTTCTGCCTGTCCCAAATCACAAACTTGGAGACTAGGAAAGTAGTATATTTTAGTTACTTTCATTCTATCATGTTGTATGGAATAATTCTCTGGGGTGATGCAACAGCCTGGGAATCAATATTCAAAACCCAAAAGAAAATAATCCGCAAAATAACACACACAGGTCCAAAAGAATCTTTTAGACTATTATTAAAAAACTTGGAAATATTAACTTTCCCATCGCAATATATACTAGAGCTTTGCAAGTACATACATATAAATTTTGACAACCTGTATAGTACACAAAAACAACACGGCTATCAGACCAGGGCCAAAAGTAATTTAAACCACTAGCACATAGATTAACACTATTTGAAAAAAGTCCACTATATGCAGGAATAAAAATGAATAATAAATTACCCACTAAAATAAGGCAGACAGAAGATATAAAAACATTTAATAAAGCTGTCTCAAAGACATGCTGGTAAAAAGGGCATATTACTCAGTATGAGAATATCTAGGGGATAGTTTATAAATATTAATTGTACGCTCTCCACTTTGTAAAACGCATTTTGCCTAAATATTGTAAATTATTAGTTGTAAACACCTGTATATGTGTAAATAATATTTCTTATTTCATTGACGTGTCACCTGTTTACGGAGCTAATGCTCACTTTGTAAATGTTTGTGATGAATAAAGTTATTATTATTGGAACAATTACTTGGTATCTAATTAACTTTTCTTGTTCAAGGCAGACCCACAGGTTCCTCTTAGAGAAACAGATTACAGAAAGAGGAAGCCTCACCAAAACTATAAGGACCACTGTGCACTTGAAAAAGAAGTGATACAGACAGGAAGAAAGGTATTATTCATGATTATTATTTCTGTTTTCCCGTGTATTTTCTATTAGGAATTCTAGAGGAGTTCTGTAGCAAGCAAGGACAACTACAACATATACCAAGTTAAGATCAGCTAATTTTGTGCTTAGATCATTGAACTCTTTTTGTCTAATTTAAACATTAAAACAGGTATGAGTATTTTTGTTCAATAATGAAATATGGTTTGATATTCTGGGGTAACTCAGTGGAGAGTAAGCAAGTTTTTATGTTACAGAAGAGAGCCATCAGAGCGATATGTGGCATCATTGTTAGACTCCATGTAAGGGTCTGAATATTTTAACATTTTCTTGTGAATATATCTTTATGCTTATGTGTTTCCATATCAACAATCAAGACTACTTTACACAAAATGTGAATATACATAGTATTAATAATGGACTTACATAAACCTAGTGTTAGACTGACTTGCTTTCAGAAAGGAGTATCTTATGAATGTGTCAGAATAATCAGTGCCCTTCCAAAAAACTTAAATTTACTATCTTCAGGGAAAATGGATAATTATAAGTCGACTCTTAAAAACTATTTATGCAGCAAAGCCTATTATTCAGTATAGGAATTTATCGATGATTGTTAAAGTGACCTGTGCAATAAAGGGAATGTCATATATTGTATCTTGTATTGGTTTAATATATTACGAGGTGCGTTCAAGCTATAACACCTTATATTTTTTTTCTCACAAATTAATCCCAAGAGAAATGTGAAACTAGTGTCACTTCTCAGTGTAATCTCCCTCCAGTCATACACCATGATTGCATGGTCACTGCAAATGCTTCTTTAGGAGTGTGTTTTGACCCCTGGAAAATTGTTGAGGCAATAGCAGCAGGGCTAGTGAATCTGGGACCACAGAAAGGTCTTGATGAAAGAGCACATGTCCAATCTTTTCCACCCAGTTTTCATGTAATGTTGGGAGGAGTTTATTCTTCAAAACATGTAGCTGTCACTGTAATACCCTTTGGAATGCAATGAGTAAGGATTATACCACTGCTGTCCCAGAAGATGGCAACCATCAGTTTGTCAGCACTGGTGCACACCCAACATTTTTTTGGTGGCGGTGAGTCTGTGTGCTTCCATTGAGCTGACTAGCGCATTGTTTCAGGCTTGAAAAAGGGCATTCACGTCTCATCCATTGTCACAATCGATTGAAAGAAGGTTCCACTCATGCATCAACATCGCCTGACATTTTGCCACATGCGCAGCCTTGTGATCATCCATTAGCATTGGAGAATACATCCGAAAATGGAGAAAACGAATGATTGCATGCTGTTCTTGCAAAGAAAACATCACCATCTTAAGTATCAAAAACAGTCCTAACTCTTGTCGCTGCCAATATGGTTCTATGCACTGTACAGTGCTGCCATCTCTGTAATGCATTCACAAAGAATCTACAAGTATTTTAAAAAAAAGCCAGAAGTTCCTCTCTGGTCACAGTCCTGAAAAAAAGGGAGGTGTTATAACTCCAATTCACCTCATATTATCTCCATAAACAAATGTATCTCCATAAACATAAATGAATGGTTTTTTCTTGGATGAGCAATTGTGTAATATTATGTGTAGTGGTGATAGTTCTTAGAATGTTTTCCTCTTTCAGTCAAATGTTGCACATGTTATATGTTTGGTGGTGGCGGCGGTGGCGGTGGCAGTGGTGGTGGCGGCGGTGGCAGTGGCGGCGGCAAGGGTGGTGGTGGGGAAATCAAATTAAAACATATTCTCTTTTTAAAATTAAAAAATTTAAGGGTAGTTCTTTTTCTTCAAGCAATTTCAATATGTTTAATTAGAGGTTATATATCCTTAAGATTTTGATTTTCTTATGTATTATTATTAATTTATCTAGGAGGAGGGGGTGGTGGTGGCATAACTCAAGGCTCTATTCTGGGCTCAGTGTTGTTTTTAGTTTATATAAATGATCTTCCCTTGAATTTAAGGCATGCTAACATAGTATTATATGCAGATAACATCAATATGGTAATTGGTAATAAAAGTTATATTGATCTGCAAGCCATGATAAATGAGACAATGATGGAAATTTAACAGTGGGTTTTAAATAATAAATTAGTAGCAAATATAGACAAAACTATCTCCATCAATTTTAGTCAAAAAACTTAGTATGATCCCATTGAGCTTTTCATAAATAGCTTCTCTGCAACTGAAACACACAATACAAATTTTTGGGAATATGGATTGATTGCAATTTAAATTGGGAATAACATATAAAGCAACTAGAAGAAAAGCTAAGTTGACTGTGCTACACATTCAGAATTCTAACAAATGTATTAGCTACTGAGATATTAAAAACAATACACTTTGGATATGCACATCCCATATTTATGTATGGAATCCTTCTCTGGGGCTGTACATCCAAATCCTCATGTGTATTAAGTAAAATGCAAAAAAGAATATTAAAAATAATTAAGGAAGTTCCCCTAAGAGCAGAAAGTAAACCAATATTTCAGGAATTTCATATCTTACCTATTCAGAGTATTTATATTTATGAAGTAGTTTATTTTATACATCAGAATAGGTCACTATTTACAGCTAATTTAGATTTCCATACATACAATACTATGAACAGTAAAAATATACACTTAAATCATCACCGCCTCATTCTGAGTTTAAATTCTTATCTTTCACAGAGGAATTATTCTGTATAATGGGCTACAAAATCTAGATAATGAGAATTTCAAAAAAGCTGTAAGAAATATTGTATTATTACTTTTTACATTTATTTAGTGCCAAGCTATTACATATATTTCATCTACTGGAATTGACCCTAGTCATTTTTCCAGTAGATGTGTAGATGCTACTAATCCTTTACAACCTTTTTGTCTTACACATCCTATGATCTAAAATATACATTGTCTACTCTTACTCATAATAATGAGTAACTCAAATTATTTGACTTGAGTTTTCTTCTGCATACTTGTATTGGTTTGTTTCATAAATTTGTTCGATTCTTGTTACGTGTTTACGACAAAGAACGCCTGCACTGTATGCCCACATCACAACTACGGCAACGAAGTTTCATAATTATCTAGGGGTAATCTGTTTACATACGCAAGGTCATCGAAAGTAAACAAGGCAATGAACTTTTCAAAACAAACTTTATTTTGTGCAGTATGCACCATTATTATCAATAACATATCTCCATTTCTCAGGAAGCTTATAAATTCCATTTTTCCAAAATCTTGCAGTTTTCTGGTTGACGAACTCTTCTACGGCGAGTCTGCAATCCTCCAAGGAAGTAAGGCGTTTGCCATTAAGGAAGTTTTGTGGGGTTCGGAATAAATGATAGTTGGATTGGGCAATGTCTGGAGAATAAGGTGGGTGAGGTAACACATCCCAGTCGAAATCCCCTAATTTCTGACGAGTTACCATAGAAGTGTGTGGTTTGGCATTGTCTTGATGAAAGATGACTCCACCATTAGATGCTAATTCTGGCCTTTTCTCTCCTAGGGCAACCTTTAGACGATCCAACTGAGAACAGTATTTCTCTGAATTGATGGTCTCCCTAGGAGGAAGAAATTCGTAATAAATAATTCCTTTCCAGTCACACCAAATGCACAGCATAATCTTCTCAGAATGAAGCCCTGGTTTAGGAATTGAGAGTGGTGGTTCCCCTTTCTTACGCCATGACTTTCTCTTTCGGATGTTGTTGTACACAATCCACTTTTCATCTCCTGTAACCAGCTGTTTCAGAAAAGGGGCAGTTTCATTGCGTCTTATCAATGCGTCACAGATGGAAACGCGCTGAACTAAATTTTGTTCACTCAGTTCGTGCGGAACCCATACATCCCGAAGATTTACGTATGGCTACAGTTGCATGAGATAAGTTTAGCTCCTGACCTACCTCCCGAGTTGTTATTCTGGGGTTGTTCGTAATCATGTTCTTTATCCTTTCCTCATCCGTAACCACAGGTCGTCCAGAACGAGGTTTGTCTTTCACAGAGAAGTTCCCAGCTCGAAATCGAGTAAACCATTTTGACATGCCCGATTCGTCACTGCATCTTCTCTGTAAACAGCACAAATTTTCCGTTGAGTTTGTGAGGCAGTTTTACCTTTACGGTAATAAAACAGCATTAAATGTCGAAAATGTTCCTTCTTGCCTTCCATATTAACATTCATAAGTTACAACTCCACACTGTTGCATCCACAAACTCATACTGAAGTTTGGTTACCAATTCTTACATAAGTTGACCTATTTACCTTTGGCCGTGATGTCGCTGTGGTTTGTGTTCATAGCATTCTTTTCAATTTTTGTATTTGTAAACAAACCCCATATTGTTAGGCAACTTCTTTGATGAAAAAATAATGGGGGCATGCAGTGTTCTCAGGAGTTCTTAGTCGTAAAGACGTAACAAGAATCAAACGAATTTATGAGACAATCCAATACTTTAATTACTGCTGTATTATTCTTAATTACTACTGTATTATTTTAATTACTATTATATTATTCATAATACTTATATTACTAATAATTACTATTGTATTATTCTTATACAAGTTTGACAAAGTCATTGAATACTGTATATTCCTATGGTAAATGAAACTCACATACTTACCATCTTTCCATAATCTGAATATCCTGGTATGTTAGGATATTGAACATGTTTTCTGTTCTTGGTACTTTTGTAATGTGTAATGTCAACCATACAAAATTAACAGTTATCATGATGGTTAGTTGGCTCCCTCCATCTTGGAGGAGCTGCAAATGGCATAGATTTTCATGATTCATATAGCCAAACCTCTAAAGTAGACTTACAGCTTCTGCATGATACATGAGGAGCCCATGCCCAATCTTGGTTTCCAACTGGTACCCAAAATAAGCTTTGTATGCATCACAGAACTTTTTCCTAAACACAATTTTTTGTTTCACCTGTTTCGTTCTGATGTAATGTTCACAAACATAAGAAAATGTGTCTGCAGGCAACTTACAATGTCCGGATGCTGACATGTTTCATTTAAAGAAGACAACAGTTAATCAAATACAACCACAGACCTGCAACTGAAATTCACAAACAGGAAGACTCATTTTGCAAAATACGTTGATATATATCAATATATTCAATATATATGAGTAGGATTGCTAAGGATGTCAATGTATACTAATTTTAGATTAGATTAGATTGATTTGCGTTCAGTAGGTTCACTTGTAGCCAGAAAAGGCTGTGAACATTGAACATGTCCAGAGGTATAAAGTTTAATAGCATATATATGTACAAAAGTTAACATAAGACACATATTATAGTATACATGCAATATGAACAACATTATGGAAAAAAAAGCAGGGATAATTATATATGATACAAAATGAAACACTTTTTAAACCAGCTTTCACTACCTCATGTAAAATGTCAATGCCACATACTGTTAATTGCCTTAAATTACTATGATTTTCAGAAGAAAAAAAACGGTAAATTCAAAGTTATTGGTAATGTTAATTAAACATAAAAAATGTATATTTTAAGAAGTATTGACATTTGGGAAAAGCTGATGGTATATTCACGTTAGGCGCATTGGTTTTACCTAAGAAACACTAAGAAAGGAACACAAACAATTTTTTGTTACATAGTTTAATTAAGTGAACTTCACAGTATATGTATGTATATATAAAATAACCCTCACCATGGTTCATCATCATCATCATCATCATCATCATCATCATCATCATCATCATCATCATCATCATCATCATCATCATCATCATCATCATCATCATCATCATCATCATCATCATCATCATCATCATCATCATCATCATCATCATCATCATCATCATCATCATCATCATCATCATCATCATCATCATCATCATCATCATCATCGTCGTCGTCATCCTCATCATCATCATCATCATCGTCATCGTCATCGTCATCATCGTTGTCATCATCATCATCATCATCATCATCTCCATCATCAAGGACTATGAGCCTTATTGTTATAAATTGTAATGCTCTCTTAAAATTATCTTGCAGTACAAGGATATATTCAGAACTGCTGTCGTAACTTCAGGAGTAACATATGGTGAACAAGAAAATATTCTGCACTACCTCTTCAGAAAAGCTTGGATAGCTGATTCTGATCTGCCAGTATTTGAGCGTGGCAATAATCTTATTCCTATGATTAATAAACAGGATCTTGCAAGGTAATAGATTATTTGAAAAAGTCAGTTTTTAACTCTCTGTCACTTACATATTTATATTTTGAGGGACCAGTTTTGGAAGCTGTTGCTTCCATTTTCAACCTCGAATGTCTGACTATCAGCTCTTGCTGTTGTTGTTGTCCTGGTGTCTTCTCTCTGGTGGTGGAACCATGAATTTTTTTTATCATATTATCAACTGGTGGGATTTGAAAGTTCATTAGTTGGTCCTATTTTTCTGTATTAAGATATTCTTCCACATTGTAAATTTGTTTTGGTTTATTAACCCTTTTAATAATTTTGGATTTGGGTCAAAGTTATGGTTTTCGTTCCATTAGTGAAATGCTACTGCTGACTTATCTTTCTGTTTCAATATGATGTTTCTAAAACGCTCTTTTACATTATATTAAACAGTTAAGAGGGGCACTAAAGATTACATTATTCAGTTACCACTGGGTCCTGCTAAAACCAAGAATGTAACAACCAAAAATTTACCATGGAGACAGAGCAGCTAGCATACTGGGATGATGGATTTATCACCTTACTTTATTTCTGGAGAAACACGCACATGTTTATCAATGAAATAAGAGACCAAAAGGTGAAACAGCATCTTTTTTCAGTTAGCTGAAAATAAGGAGGACATTCTCATAAACTATTTATGACCACTATTAATTTTTAGATGAATCGTATTTATTACACATCTGCTTCACTTTCGTACCTATTTTGAGAACATGTTTCGCAAATCATCGTTTGCATCTACGGCTCTTATGAGTCGCATAAGAACCGTAGATGCAAACGATGATTTGTGAAACATGTCCTCAAAATAGGTACGAAAGTGAAGCAGATATGTAATAAATACGACTCATCTAAAAATTAATAATTTTTCGCTTCACTGTGGTGTTCCAATACAGTTAAATCTCGATATATTTATGACCAGTTTCTTCTGTTATGTGAAATATGGATATAAAAAAGTCTGGTATTTAAGAAAATTAAAAAAGCTAAGCTAAAGAAAACAATTAAGAAGGCAACCACATTGGCTGCAGAAAAAGAAAGCAACAACATAGTCAGTGGATTCATGTACCACCCAAAAACATTTAATAAAAAACAGAAAGATCTTTAACAAACAAAATATCATCTTGGCACCTACAAATAGATACTCAGTATTAAAAGTGTTAAATTAAGAAACAAAAGATGAAATCCTAACAATCAATAGATCCAGAATATACCAAATAATATGTAAGGATTGTGAAAAATGCTGCATAGGGCAAACTAAACGAAACCTAGAAACATCAACATTTTAGAAACATCAAATTGAAACAAGAAGATAAGTTAGCAGTAGCATTTCACTTTTGGAACAAAAACCATTACCTAGACCCATATCCAAAATTATTAAGTGATGTGATAAACCATAACAAACAACATGTGAGAATATTTTAGTTAATTGATGGAAATTAATAATTTCTTCACACTAGCCGTATATAGGCTAAGGTCTTTGATAGATAGAGTCAACATGAAAAATTCAATGCCATGGCCAGGATTTGAACCACAGATCTACTGGTTTACGTCCAGTCGCTCTAACCCATTGAGCTACCATGGCCAACTTGCCATCACGACATTAAATTCTCCATGGCAAGTTGGCCATGGTAGCTCAATGGGTTAGAGCGACTGGACGTAAACCAGTAGATCTGTGGTTCAAATCCTGGCCATGGCATTGAATTGTTGACTCTATCTATGGGAGAATATCTTAATATGGTAATATAATGATTGAGTAATAAACTTAGAAATCCCATCAGCCAACAAATCACTAGCAAAGAAAAGACTTCAGGCAACAACAACAGACACAGTCGGACCTTCAAGGTTGAAAATAGAAGCAACAGCTCCCAAATTGTCTCAGAAATTTATATATCAGTGACAGTGTGAAAAACCAATTACAAATAGTTTTATTAATTAAAAAATTATGTTTTTATTTGCAGTTCATATATTTTATACCAACACTTTTCAATTAAGTAGGTATAGTTTTAGATTAATCTGGAAATTGTTAGTGCTCAATCTTTTTAATTCCACGGGTATCGTATTATATAATATTTTGCCAAATATGCAGAGATCCTTTTCAATAGCCTTTTTATTTACCTATTTTCTGTAGAAATTATTTTTTCTCCTTGTATTACAGTGATTAATGTCCATTCAAAAGCCTAAATACATATAAAGTGAACAAATTTTCATAATTTTCATAATCTCATTTTATTTAACTTATTTCAGTGTTCTACATAATGTCCTGGAAAAATTTCCTACCAAAATAAGATACATTGCTGCAATGGAACCTAGACCTTCTACACTAAATGAAATTGTTAAGGCAAGTATAGGATATATAGTTTTTTTCACATTCTTATTTCCATCCTAATTTCAATATGTATAAGTATAGTGACTTTTAAAATGAAATAACTAAAGTTTACATCATTTTCATTAAAGATAAGTGAAGTTTCTATTACAGATAATTATATTTGTGTAGTATTTGTTGCTTCACTATCACTAGCTTCATATTTTATGTAGCTAAACTTACATAAAAAGTAAAGTTACGTAAAGTGGTTCAAGTCCCGGCTGTGGCATTGAATTTTTCATGCCGACTCTATCAATCCAATAACTTAGCCTGTATATGGCTAGTGTGAAGAAATGAATAATTCCCATCAATTAACTGAAATAATTAAGAGTTAAATGATGAAGCTTGGGACTCAAGTACTTACAATAGTAAGTCGCCACAAACAGTGAATCTTGGATGCGAGAGCCCCTAGTGGTTTACTGGGGAAATATATGAGTCAATTGGAGAATTTAATGTCATTATGGCAAATTGGCCATGGCAGCTCAATGGGTAAGAGCAAATGGATGGAGGCCAGTAGATTTATGGTTCAAGTCCTGGCCGTGGCATTGAACTTTTCATGTCGACTCTATCAATCCAATATCTTAGACTGTATACAGCTAGTGTGAAGAAATGAATAATTCCCATCAATTAACTTAAACTAAAGTTATGTCGACTTTTCTTTCTAAATGCATTTAACACAACCAAATACTGCTTGAATTTCAATTTGATTCTAAAATGTTTAATGAGTACGGATTATGGAACAATGAACGACAAAATTATATTGATTTTAAAACTTTGGTTAATTTTGTGACTTTCTGCTGTGGAAGATATATACACCTTTTGACAAAAAAAAAAAAAAAAGACTTTGGAAGCATACATTTTTCTAAGTCACATTGTTTACATAGCTGGTTTACAATGCTGTCACGGTATGCGTCTCTTTAGCTTCGTCCTATGAATCAACATTTTACTATAATATTAATGAGAATGTTCACACATTGTGTTTTATGTGTTTTGTGCATATACACATAGGAAATCCTTCCTTTTTTGCACACTCTAACGTGTGCAAAAAAAAGATTGAGTCTCATAACTGACTCATATGACAGTCTTAGTTGCCAAATATGCACTGATAGCTGAATGTGAGAGCTATGTGAGAGCTAGACCTACAAAAGTTTGAATCCCAGATACAATTTTGATTTTTTTTTATTGTAGAAATACAAAATGTGTATTATGCACATTGTAATATAACTTCCAATTGCTAAGATTTACTTGATTTTATGACATTTATGCTCAGATATAAAATCTAAAACACTATTCTCTGTTTTTAAACTAATTGAAATAAATGTTTTTTTTCCTATATGTAAAATCAAATAAAAATATAAATATAAATTAACTTAGTTGTGTAAACCCTCTGCTACTATTACTGCCCTCATTCTGTGGAGCATGGAGTGTTAACACAACCAATATTAAGGCAAATTTCTAATAACATTGCATTTATTTTGAAAACAACAAGACTATTATTTTTATAAATGAATGTGTTTAAAATATTATTTATCTTCTGCAAGATAAAAAAAAGGCATTACTGTTAAAGTAAACATAATAAAAAGGAAACATGCACATCAAGGATTCAAACTCATGTTGGTCTACTTACGAGACATGTGCATTCTGCCGCTCGGCTATCATGTACAGGACCAAACGGCAACACATCTTCCTATTTATTGCATAGATTTGAAATGAAGCCAGAATGGTATCCAAGTGTATATTGGAAACATTAATTGTTCTTTCACACTTGCTGTGTGTAGGCCAAACTATGGAAAGGTAGAGTCAGACCGAAAACTTCAATGCCATAGCCAAGATTCAAATCCCAGCTATCACATTGAATTTTTTGGTCTGACTCTACCTTTCAAAAGCATATATTGTAAACACAGCATCATCGAATGCTTCCAATGCTTTCCTAATTGAACTTTGTTACCAACATGATATTAAATTCTCTAACTGAATTGAATGTTCCAGTCTGTCTCTTTCTATCCAAAACCTTAGCCTATACATGGTTAGCCCGCCTCAGTAGTGAAGATGGTAGCATGTCAGGGTGAGTTTCCTGGATAAGGTTTTTCCAGGGTTTTTCCTTATCCTAAAAGACGAATGTTGGGTAACTCTAAGCTCCATGGACCCTGGGCTCATTTGAGCATCATTTCACCCATTTCATTCATCATACGATATGACAACACTGGAGGACGTAAATTACACACATAAAAAAAAATATATATATACATGGCTAGTGTGGAAGAACGATTAATTTCCATTAGTTAACCTAATATCTGAATGTTGCTTTAGCCTACAATGTTCTTCTGCACTTCATGGATTAGGCATTACATCTGTTCTGTATTTGCATTCTTTCTATTCCTATTTTTTTCTAGGACGTCCAATGTCTTCTTTCCCAACTGGTTTGTATCTATAATGTTCTATATCTAAAGAAATATGTAGTGAAATTTTAAGGATATATAAAATAGAGATAGAAAATATGACTTTGTAAGAGTGGCTTCTTGCAGAGTAAACAGAGAAAGTTGTAAATGCAACACAATAATCTGTAGCTCCTAAATACTGTTCTTCCATAAAGCTATCAAATGCTTCTGCAATAACTATATGAACTTATTACATTTTGTTTTGTTTTATTGATTCTTAATTAGCAATATTACTTCTTGTGTAATAGCAGTCTGATCCATTATTTCAAAGATAGTACTCGGCACTATTTTATTGCAGGTTGATAAAATTAACCTTTATTTTATTACAGAGCATTAGCACAGCCTTAGGCACAGGACAACTAAAGAGAATTTCAAATGAAGCAGCATTTTTGGATGAGGAAATAACTGTAAGTATCTTTTTCTGCTGATACAATACAATCTTCTTCTTCTGCTTTGGTACTATGGCCCTTGTAGCCTAACCTTGTCCTTCGTTAGAATTTTAATCCATGCCTGTTTCTGTCTAACCGTTACTCCTCATTACTTCTAAAGTTCTTAATCTTCCACTGCTTCACCCAACCAATTAATTTTTGTCTACCAAAATCGTGTCTACCTTCAGGTTTTGTATTTAGAATCTTTTCAGTTATTTTATTGGCACCCACTTTGATCACATATCCCAACTATTTCAATCTATGGACTTTAATTTCAGCTACAATGTCTGGAAATTTATACTGAGCTTTTAATTCTGTATTAACTTGATTCTCCAGTGACCTTCTATAGAGTTTTCTTAGGATTTTCCTTTTCCATGTCATTAGCTGTTGTTCCATTTTCTTGGACAGGATCCAGGTTTCACAGCTGTAGAGCACAATTGGTCTTATAACTGTTTTGTACGAAGGCTGTTCAATAAAGAATGATCATAATTTTTTACAGCCATAATTTTTCACACTTAAGTTTAATCTTATTATATTCTGTTAGCCTAAAGTGAAATAAACACGCCATAGTACTTTCATTGTTGATTTTCCTGGTTCCTGCCTGTGAGAACCAGGCAAGTTCAGACATGTTCAGTCAACAATCCCCAACAATTTGAAATCAGGAATTTATCAGATTAATTGTGAAACCTGTGAAAAAAGCTACATAGGAAAAACTAAGAGAAACTTGTTAACCAGGCAAAAAGAACACCAGAGGAACATTAAGTTGAAACAAACAGAAAAATCTGCAGTTTCACACCATTTTTGGACAGAAAACCACAACATTGGCCACAACATTAAACTGTTAAAATCTTTAAGTACACCCATAGAATTGGATAAATAAATAAATAAATAAATAAATAAATAAATAAATAAATAAATAAATAAATAAATAAATAAATAAATAAATAAATAAATAAATAAATAAATTTATTTATTTATTTATTTATTTATTTATTTATTTATTTATTTAGAATTGGATATTTGGGAAAAAATATTCATAAACAAAACCGTGATAAAGTTATAAATTTTGAAATCCCGGCATTAAATGAAGTATTAAAACTTAGTGCCCCTAACACCAGATGGCAGAGTGATCGGAGCTCCGTAGTAGTGGAAGAAGAGGAAGGTTCATTTAGTCATCAAACAGCTGAGGATGAGATCGAATGATCTTGAAAACGTTTCAATTATACAACAACAAGTAAGTGAAGTTAGAGTGTAAACATAGTGACTCATAAATCAAACTCAAATATGAAGAATACTTCACTGTTAATAATGCTTCTGCTTTTAATATTTATGTTCAGTATAGCCTACCGCTGCAATGTAGGTAACACACGAGGAACAATATGTGGCTTTGAAATTCTACTTTCGTCTCAACAAATCTTCAGTTGAGGTCTATACAATGTTACAGGAGGCCTATGGAAACTCTGTCCTTCCCTACAGCACAGCTCGAAGGTAGTTTAAAATGTTTAAAGAGGGGAGACAATCAATTTCAAAGGAAGGTAGACACGATGCACCAGTTACTGCTCTTACGGAAGAAAACATCAACACTGCTGCTGTCATTGTGAGAGAGGACCAACGAATTACCCTAAGATCACTTTCTGAAATACTGAAGATTTCATTGGGTACCACCCACACGTTGGTGACAGAAACATTGCACATGAAACGATTTTGTGCGTGATGGGTTCCAAGACCGCTGATTCCCGAACAAAAGGACATTCGCATGCAGGTTTACATGCAGTTAAAGTTGATGTTAGAGGAAGATCCGGAGTTTCTTTCAAACATAATCAGTGCTGATGAAACTTGGCTACATCATTTGGATCCTGAGAGCAAACAGCAAAGCTCAGTGTGAAAATCTGCTTCATCACCAACTCCCAAAAAAAGCAAAAGTGGTTGTTTCTGTTGGGAAAGTTATGGTCATTCTATTCTTTGATATTCATGGAATGGTTTATCAGCATATTGTACCTGCACACACATCAGTAACTGGACAGTACTATAGGGATGTCCTGAAAACATTGCAAGTCCATATCAGGTGCAAAAGGCCACATTTCCGTGAAGCATGCTGGATGCTGCACCACGATAATGCGCAGCTGCATATTGCCAATGTTGTTGCTGAATATCTTGCAAAAATCAACGTGAAGTAATCCCTCACCCTCCCTAAAGTCCGGATTTAGCCCCATGTGACCTTTTTCTATTCCCTCACTTGTAGAAACACCTTTGTGTGAGGCATTATCCATCATCAGAAGCAGTGGTGAAGGCTGTGGAGGCATTTTGAAAGATCTCTCAAATAATGGTTTCCAGCATGTCTTTGAAGACTGGCAGAAGCGCTGGGACAAGTGCATCGCATTCAGGGGAGACTATTTTGAGAAGGACCATCAAAATTATGAGGATGAGTAAAGGTAAATTCTCAAAAAAAAATTGTGATCATTCTTTATTGAACAACCCTCGTACAATGTAATTTTTGCTTTTTTACTTATACTTCTTGTGCTCAATGTTTTGTTTATGGCTCACAGGCATTTATTGCGTGCTGCAATTTTATGTCTCATATCTGCATCTGTAATATTTTCTTGGGTAATTAGAACTCCTAAATATTTAAAGGAGTCTACTTCATTATATTTATGCCCGTTTATTTGAACAACATTATTGTTACATCTTCTTGCTCTTATATTCTTCATATATTTGGTTCTTTTTTTTTTTTTTATTAATTACTAACCCCATCTGGCTGTGCCGTGGCTGAGTGGTTAGACTGCTTGGCTCTCACCAAGATGGCCCGGCTTCAATCCCAGGCAACCGCAAAGTGAGATTTGTGGTGGACAACATGGTGCTGGGGTGGGTTTTCCCCAGGTCCTCCAGTTTCCCCCACCTGCATTCCACTGATTGCTCCATCATCATCTTTCCTATCACCTCATCTCTCTCATACTTTCACTTCCAGCGTTGGGCTGATCACTCATCCCGGAATCACTCTGATCCAGAAACCTCTGATCCTCAACCCATTGCCTACAGGCCTTGAGGTTGTGCAGTTCAGCAGGCCCTATGTTCCACTTAAGGATTTATAGATATTCATTCATTTCATTCAACTCCATCTGCGCTGCTTCTGTTTGAATTTGGATTACAATTTCACTTAGCACACCTGGAGATCTACACAAAATCACTATGTCATCAGCATAAGCCATGCACTACCTCGTCCTATTAAATATAGTATCATTAAAATTAATATGAACATTCCTCGTAACTTCCTCCAGGCCAATATTAAACAAGATTGTAGATAGGGAGTCTCTATGTCTCACTCTACTCACCATCAAAAACGTATTTGATTTCTTATTATAAGAAATTTTTAAAATTTAAATGTATTTTATTTCTTATTCTTAGGTTTATAGTTGTGTTATATCCAGTATTTCATTTGTGGTATAACATTTTATAAATATCCTGATGATGGGAGAGATGTACACTCCCGAAACGTTGATGTCTAATCATCTTTTCACCTGGCTGGCTGCCCGAGAAGAAAGTGAGCATATTCGTCGCCAGGAAAGCTTCAGGTCTTATTTTGTATTTGATTTCTTGTTTTGTATCTTTACCTTATATGTTTTAATGAGTGTAATTTTTGTTACATATATCAATTTAGATGGAATACCAATATCCCTCATTGCCTCTAATATATTTAATCAATTCATACTCTTAGCCTGTAAAGTTTATGAAGAGCATATGTATTAGAAAAGTTAATCGATGGAAATTAATCATTTCTTCACCCTAGCCATGTATAGGCTAAGATTTTGGAAAAATAGTGTCAAAACTGAAAAATTGACTCTATCCAAAATCTTAGCCTATACATGGCTAGGGTGAAGAAATGATTACCAGGGAGATCCGTGGTTCAAATCCTACCCATGGCATTGAATTTTTCAGTTTGACTCTATCTATATGTATTAGAATATTTTACTCATTTGCCTTTTTTAAACATTGCTTGATTGTGAAGAGATTGCCAGTTGTACTTTTTCCTTGTCTAAAACCACACTGATATTCACCTAAAACTTCATCAGTGTATACATTGAGATATTTTTATGCAATATTTGTAAAAACTGTATACATAGCACTCAAGAGTGAGATTCCTTGATAATTGTTACAGTTGCATTTACTGTCCTTTTATGGGCCAACGGCTCCAGCTTACCAAATAATGGTGGTACTGGTGCTGATGCAGTATGCCTACTCTTCTCTTTCCATTAAAGATTAAGTTTAAATTATACAAATTTTGATGGAGAAATTTTGGCAATCCTTCAGAGCTTACAAAATCTTTTATATCATATAAATACAATTGAAAAAAATGTATTATTATCTGACTCTAAAGCAGCTTTAACAACCTAAACATCTGATATAACACCTAAACCCTAAGTATTGCAGAATGCCATAAAATATAAAAAACAGTTAATTTAAAAAAAAAAAAGAATAATACTTCAATGGATACCAGCACATTGCCGAATACATGGTAATAAAATAGCTGACTTTCTAGCCAAAAAGGGCAGTAAAATTGTCAAACTCATTTGAGCCACTGAGTTATCACTCTAACAAAAGAATAATTATATCAACATGTAATAAAATAAATTAAGGAAGATAATATATTACAAACAAAAGGAAAACCATAGGGAAATATATGTAACACCATGCCTAGACTCAAGACACTACCAAGAAAATCCTCTGTAACAACTTTTAGACTACCAACAGACCATGATCATCTCAACAAACATTTATTCAGGATTGTTCTTTCTGTACACTTAAAACAGATATAGATAGAAACCACCTACTCTGCTGCCCAAACTTTTGTCAACATACCAACATAAATTAAATTTAAAGATGAGTCGATTAATGACACTAAACAACAGTTATTTTTAAATTTCCTGGAACATGTTGATGCAAACTTGCTTATGGGTGTACACAAGTTCCACGTTGGAACGCCAATTTGATGCAAATATAATATAATGGCGAACACAGAAGTCGGCGAGCAATGAGGTTTCTCTCAGGGTATGCGTGGATGTGTGTGAGAAGGAAGTTTTACAACACTGGAATGCCCGTTTCCAAATTATTTATTCACTGCTTCTTATTTCAAACCTCGAAATGGAAGCTGCCGACCGAGGGTTAACAATCACGGTTTGTAGTGACTGAATGTTAATTATATTTCTTGATAAATTCTGATGACCTGACAAATATTCAAGACCGAAAAGTTGACCACCCTAATAGGCTGCACGTTTGACTATTCCCCTTTATATCGGCTACACGCCGAATAAATGTTTATGATGTCTTTCTAGCCGCGCACCCGCCTTCATCGGCGACAAGCCGAAGAGTGCTGACCACCTTTGCGCGCGTGTGTATCTTTATATATAACTTTCACTCTCCAAATTCCTTTTCCAAACCAAACAAAGTCCTTTTGTGGCTGTTTTGGTCGCCATTGTAAACGATCCGAAGAATACCCTATTCATGTATGTCAAGTGACAATTCCTTTAGAAACCTTCTAAGGTCACTGTTCCTTTCATTCATGGCATTGTTATAAACAGTTTCCCCAACTAAACTGGCCTTGGGGCTTGGTCGTTACAAAGACCCAACATTCCTTCGACGTCTATCTTATTCTTTGCTTCTGGCAACCAATAATTTCGGTCTCAAATGCCCCCATAGATATTATTTTATTATCCCATAATGAAATAATATATATGTCTTGCCCGAATATAACGCAAAATATTAGATCTTTGTCAGCAACTTCCAATTCATTTTACAATTTCTTCTCACAACATTAATTTTTACATGATATTTCCTAAAAATTATTCACCTGGTTACATAACAACATTTCATTTAAAATTTACTAACATTCTGTTCTGCAATTTTCAACTTTTAAATATTACTCGGAAAATATTTCAATCTACCTCATCTCTCTTTTTCTCCATCTGATCTACTTAAAATTAATTCATATTGTTGTTACACTTGAAACAATTCCTAAATATACACTCCCATGTTTAAATCAATGGTACATTAATAAGATTATATTTGTATACAACATTTCTGAGTTCTTCTTCTTGATTCTATATAAATATTCTTTTCAAAAGTCTTTCATTGTTCTGATATTTTTTTTAACTGGTTAATTTTTTTTTATATACATTTCCGAATACTTCTTTATGCTTCTATATAAATATTATTTTCAAAAGTCTTTAAGTGTTCTAATTTTCATTACTATATTTTTCTTTTCACTTGTTTAGTTTTAAGTTTCACTGCACTGTCACAACACTGTTTATACTTAACCTATACATTTTACACTACACTATTTATACTTAGCCTATACATTTTACAAGTTTGTTTCTTCTCCTTTTACAATTTGTTATGGCAATTTTAAACACTTTAGCCTAAGTTCCTACCATTTACAAGAAATTTCATCATTCCACAACGTACTTCGAAATACAAGAGAATTTTGCGGACTTTTCCATGTATAAAGGACTTATTTATTATACATTCCCATGATTTTTCCACATTTAGCTTAGATATTGGACATCGATCTTTTTTCCTGTCTTTTTTAGGCATATTCTGATGGAACTGTGCCCCTTGCCCGAAATATTTTAATATTTCTGTATCGTTTATCCCTGGATTTTGCATGTTTTTCAATGTTTCATTTGTCACCGTGATCTCTATTGCTACCTCACTAATTTCACTTGTGGTTTTCTCCAAATTCCTCGTCAGTTTTCTATTTTCCCACTCTGATATTTCTAGTCTACTCCTAGTTTCTTCTAACTCCTTTCTAGCCGTTTCTCCTTCTTTATCTAGTTTCTGTACGATTTCCTCCCCAAGTTTTCTGTTTTCACTATCAGACCTTCCATTAGTTAGATTCATAACTTCATTTTCAGCATTCTCCGTCTCCTCACTAATATCTTTTCCTATATTGTCTGTTACCTGCTCAACTTCAGACCTTCCATTAGTTAGATTCATAACTTCATTTTCAGCATTCTCCGTCTCCTCACTAACATCTTTTCCTATATTGTCTGTTACCTGCTCAACTTCATCTCTTACGTTCTCTACTTCCTGACTAACTTTCCCGAAATTTTCTAAAGCATGTTGTTGATTGTCTAACTTCTTTCCTAGTTCTATTTCTCCTACCTCCAACTTCTGAATACTATCAGCTCTCTTATCTCCTATCTGTTGAAACGTTTGATTGCTACTGTCTATTTCCCCACTCAAACTTTGATGATTATTACCTATCTTTTCACTTAAACTTTGATTCCCATCATCTATCACTTTACTTAAATCTTGATGCATATCATCTAACTTGTTACTTAAACTTTGACTTAAACTTTGATAATTATCATCTAACTTTTTACTTAAACTTTCATTGTCTTTTCTTAAACTTTCGAACATTTTCATGACTTCCCGTAACATACTTATTCTCATTTCTACATTATTTGTTGCAGTTCTAACACACTCTGCTACTTCAACTACTCCCTGCCTACTGTTATTACCATAAACCTCTCGAACTTCCATGTTTTCTACAAATTTTACTTAAAATCTTGTTTTTCACTTCTCAAATAAATTCACCATAGTCTAGTATATAATTTTACACTCTGTACCTTTGATTGTTTTTACTGGCTCCCGATGATGTCACTGATGACGATGCCGGCCTCCTTTCTTCTGTACAGTCAAGCTGTTGACGAATTTCTTGATGGGTCGACCGTCCTCCTGTCGAACCACCTTCACCTGTTGAACCTCGCTGTCGGGTTGAAACTCCTTCTGGGTTGAACCTCCTTCTAGGTTGAATCTCCTTCTCGTTGAACCTCGTCGTCGGGTTGAAACTCCTTCTCGTATCGAGCTGAACCTCCTCCTCGTATCGGGCTCCACTTGTTGTCAACCGTCCTTCTCCTATCGTGCCGAACCTCCTTCTCTTATCGAGCTCCACTTGTTGTCGAACGTCCTTCTCCTATCGTGCCCCGCGTTGGCGCGCCAGTTTGAAGCAGTATTTTATATGTCGAACAACGAGCTCTACGTTGCGGCGCCACGTTGAAACAAACTTGTGGGTGGCGAACAAGGGTTACCACAATTGATCACTGTTCACGAAGAGACTGGCGGCAGAATGTTTATTGTTCGATAAACTTTATTTATTGCTCAAGTATATATGAACCGACAATTATGAAACACCGAACAAGTTGTCCACCCTAATAGGCTTCACGTCTGACTCTTCTTGATATCGGCTACACGCCGGATAAATGTTTATAATGGTTTTTCTAGCCGCGCACCCGCCTTCATCGGCGACAAGCCGAAGAGTGCTGACCACCTTTGCGCGCGTGTGTATCTTTATATATAACTTTCACTCTCCAAATTCCTTTTCCAAACCAAACAAAGTCCTTTTGTGGCTGTTTTGGTCGCCATTGTAAACGATCCGAAGAATACCCTATTCATGTATGTCAAGTGACAATTCCTTTAGAAACCTTCTAAGGTCACTGTTCCTTTCATTCATGGCATTGTTATAAACAGTGGAAACGTTGAGTCAGACTGAAAAATTCAATGCCATAGCCGGGATTTGAACCACGGATCTTCTGGTTTCCGTCCAGCCGCACTACCATTGTGCTACTATGGCCAACGTGCCGATATGACATTAAATTCTCCAACTGACTCGTATTTTCCCGGTAAACCACTTAGGAGTTCTCATAAACACATGAGACAACTACCTTAATGGCGACTTACTACATGTAAGTACTTTAAGGCCCGGGCTTTATAGTTAACCACTATTAGGTTAATTAATGGAAATTAATTATTCTTTCACACTGGCCGTGTGTAGGCTAAATTGTGGAAACGTTGAGTCAGACTGAAAAATTCAATGCCATAGCCGGGATTTGAACCACGGATCTTCTGGTTTCCGTCCAGCCGCACTACCATTGTGCTACTATGGCCAACGTGCCGATATGACATTAAATTCTCCAACTGACTCGTATTTTCCCGGTAAACCACTTAGGAGTTCTCATAAACACATGAGACAACTACCTTAATGGCGACTTACTACATGTAAGTACTTTAAGGCCCGGGCTTTATAGTTAACCACTATTAGGTTAATTAATGGAAATTAATTATTCTTTCACACTGGCCGTGTGTAGGCTAAATTGTGGAAACGTTGAGTCAGACTGAAAAATTCAATGCCATAGCCGGGATTTGAACCACGGATCTTCTGGTTTCCGTCCAGCCGCACTACCATTGTGCTACTATGGCCAACGTGCCGATATGACATTAAATTCTCCAACTGACTCGTATTTTCCCGGTAAACCACTTAGGAGTTCTCATAAACACATGAGACAACTACCTTAATGGCGACTTACTACATGTAAGTACTTTAAGGCCCGGGCTTTATAGTTAACCACTATTAGGTTAATTAATGGAAATTAATTATTCTTTCACACTGGCCGTGTGTAGGCTAAATTGTGGAAACGTTGAGTCAGACTGAAAAATTCAATGCCATAGCCGGGATTTGAACCACGGATCTTCTGGTTTCCGTCCAGCCGCACTACCATTGTGCTACTATGGCCAACGTGCCGATATGACATTAAATTCTCCAACTGACTCGTATTTTCCCGGTAAACCACTTAGGAGTTCTCATAAACACATGAGACAACTACCTTAATGGCGACTTACTACATGTAAGTACTTTAAGGCCCGGGCTTTATAGTTAACCACTATTAGGTTAATTAATGGAAATTAATTATTCTTTCACACTGGCCGTGTGTAGGCTAAATTGTGGAAACGTTGAGTCAGACTGAAAAATTCAATGCCATAGCCGGGATTTGAACCACGGATCTTCTGGTTTCCGTCCAGCCGCACTACCATTGTGCTACTATGGCCAACGTGCCGATATGACATTAAATTCTCCAACTGACTCGTATTTTCCCGGTAAACCACTTAGGAGTTCTCATAAACACATGAGACAACTACCTTAATGGCGACTTACTACATGTAAGTACTTTAAGGCCCGGGCTTTATAGTTAACCACTATTAGGTTAATTAATGGAAATTAATTATTCTTTCACACTGGCCGTGTGTAGGCTAAATTGTGGAAACGTAGAGTCAGACTGAAAAATTCAATGCCATAGCCGGGATTTGAACCACGGATCTTCTGGTTTCCGTCCAGCCGCACTACCTTGTGCTACTATGGCCAACGTGCCGATATGACATTAAATTCTCCAACTGACTCGTATTTTCCCGGTAAACCACTTAGGAGTTCTCATAAACACATGAGACAACTACCTTAATGGCGACTTACTACATGTAAGTACTTTAAGGCCCACAATTTAGCCTACACACGGCCAGTGTGAAAGAATAATTAATTTCCATTAATTAACCTAATAGTGGTTAACTATAAAGCCCGGGCCTTAAAGTACTTACATGTAGTAAGTCGCCATTAAGGTAGTTGTCTCATGTGTTTATGAGAACTCCTAAGTGGTTTACCGGGAAAATACGAGTCAGTTGGAGAATTTAATGTCATATCGGCACGTTGGCCATAGTAGCACAATGGTAGTGCGGCTGGACGGAAACCAGAAGATCCGTGGTTCAAATCCCGGCTATGGCATTGAATTTTTCAGTCTGACTCAACGTTTCCACAATTTAGCCTACACACGGCCAGTGTGAAAGAATAATTAATTTCCATTAATTAACCTAATAGTGGTTAACTATAAAGCCCGGGCCTTAAAGTACTTACATGTAGTAAGTCGCCATTAAGGTAGTTGTCTCATGTGTTTATGAGAACTCCTAAGTGGTTTACCGGGAAAATACGAGTCAGTTGGAGAATTTAATGTCATATCGGCACGTTGGCCATAGTAGCACAATGGTAGTGCGGCTGGACGGAAACCAGAAGATCCGTGGTTCAAATCCCGGCTATGGCATTGAATTTTTCAGTCTGACTCAACGTTTCCACAATTTAGCCTACACACGGCCAGTGTGAAAGAATAATTAATTTCCATTAATTAACCTAATAGTGGTTAACTATAAAGCCCGGGCCTTAAAGTACTTACATGTAGTAAGTCGCCATTAAGGTAGTTGTCTCATGTGTTTATGAGAACTCCTAAGTGGTTTACCGGGAAAATACGAGTCAGTTGGAGAATTTAATGTCATATCGGCACGTTGGCCATAGTAGCACAATGGTAGTGCGGCTGGACGGAAACCAGAAGATCCGTGGTTCAAATCCCGGCTATGGCATTGAATTTTTCAGTCTGACTCAACGTTTCCACAATTTAGCCTACACACGGCCAGTGTGAAAGAATAATTAATTTCCATTGTTATAAACAGTTTCCCCAACTAAACTGGCCTTGGGGCTTGGTCGTTACAAAGACCCAACATTCCTTCGACGTCTATCTTATTCTTTGCTTCTGGCAACCAATAATTTCGGTCTCAATGTTCTAGACATTCTCGGGCTTCGAGCCAGGTAAGCAGATGTTGAGACATCGACGTTTCGGGAGCGTACATCTCTCCCATCTTCAGGATGTTGAATGACTTAGGGCTGGAGTGACCCATATATATACTTTTTTTTTTATAATTTTTTTTTTAAATTTTTTTAATAGGGGCGGCCCCACGCCCGCCGCCCCTGGTGACGATCGACCGGCATGCAAGGCCGTGCGCTACATCGTCTCCCCATGCACATGCTGTTAGCAAACTAAACATGCAAGAGCAAGGGAGGGGTGCTTGTGAGTACTACTAGATTCTACAGTGCAGTGAACAGGTTCCGCTATGAGCACCCTGGTTAGTAAAGGTAAGGTGGAGGCTGGCATGCAATACATGCGAGCGGGTGTAAGAATGCAGGCCAGGGCATCACACATGACTGACGTCCTGAGTGATGCCGTGGGAAGTTTGAGGGGCCTCGAGGGTCTTTGAGAATGTGATAGGCAGTGATGGTGGCTTAAGTTTAGGAGGGTGATGTAGTCGGGGTGAATATGTGTAATGTAGTGGATGTAATGCGTTGGTGGGCGAGGTTAGTGAGACTATTCTACGGCATGCTGTTGTTACTTATCTGTTCGTTGACTTATATGCTATCGGTGAAGAAGGCGACGTCCTGGGGACGAGTTGTTGGTGCGTGTCCGGAAATCGTGTCCGTGTGCATGGACTCAGCGAGCGGGCTCGCGTTGGTGAATATAAAAACCTCTCAGAAAACATTGCTGCTCTGGTCGCTGCTCAGTAAGCCAGATCTGTGTTTCCTGAGTCTCTCTTTTTCGAGTTTTAATGCAGGATTCCATGCTGCACTAAATTGTAGCCCAGCATCTCGGTTAAGAGTGACTCTCTCTGCCGAGATAGCCAATGGCTCCTTAACTCTGTGCTCCCAGTAGCCACTGCAGTCTCAACATCTGCTTACCTGGCTCGAAGCCCGAGAACGTCTAGAACATATATGTCGCCAGGAAAGATTCAGCTCATATTTCCCGGAACATGTTTCGGAGGCTAGTTTCCTCCATTGTCAAATGGACATCGACTGGTTATCAGTGTGTAGCTGGTGATATTTTATCGGAGGTCTCCTCTGGTGGTGGTTCGAGGAACTTGCTGAACAAACCTTTTTGGGGGGTTGTCGAAATTGAATACTTTGTTTCTATTTTGGCAGAAACACACAACAGGAAAACAAGAACTGTCCACATGGGAACAAATTTTCATTTCAACATGTTTTAAGCACTGATATTTGCAAGAAATTAAATATTATTAGTTAACCATTCTAATTTGTAAATCATTTTTCCTGTCATATTTGGTCATATGGTAAGAAAGCTGAGACAGGTATTTTCATTTTTGATCTATGTTTACTAAAGGATTCTGGCTCAATCTGTAACATCAGTGTGGCAACAGCTCTGTGAGAAATATGTATTTTAGAATTTGTCCAAATAAAAGTACTTTTTGAGTAACCCAATTGTTATGTTTCAAAATTAACATTACATAACTTGTTTTCATGCATTTCAGCAAGAAATTTTTGATGTGCTAACTATGAATATAAATATGGTACCTGCATACATAATCCAGAATATGAGGGTGAAATGGAAATCAAAGAATATGTTTCCACAAAATATTTCACAATTAGTTAATGAATATTTGGAATATTATCAATTGAAGGTAAGTACATAATTATTTATTTTCCATTTTTAGAATCTTGGAAGTTTTATATTTTATAAGAATAACAGAATAGCTGTTACTTACAAAGTATGTTTAGTACTTTAACTGGAAAATTTCTTTCAGAGAATCAGTGTTCACAAGTATGAACTTAATATTTCATAAGAGTATCTCTTATTATGTTCCTCCCCCCTTCTCACTCTTGTAGATGCTCAATTATTCCCAGAAACACAAGTTTGAGTGAAAAATACTTTTTTTTTCTCCAATGGATACAGATTATAATCCACTTCCAAATTTTTAAAATGGGAGATCTGATAGGTTTATTTTATGTTCCTAATGGCTAATTTTATTCAGGTTTATTAAACAATAATATCACTGGAGATTGAGATTGAGCATTGAGATGTGAGCAGGAGCATTATTATGACTAATTTCCATAAGTCATTTTTACTTCTTTTGCATTGTCTTAGTGACATGTGAGGGCACCAGAGCAGTCATCCTCCATGTCTTCTCGACCCTCTTTGAAACATTTGCACCAGTTGTAAACTCTTGTGTGGCTGAGTGGTTAGATCACTCGGCTCTCACCAAGGTGTTCCAGGTTCAATCCCAGGTAACTGCAAATTGAGATTTGTGATGGACAACATGCGCTGGGGCGGGTTTTCTCTGGGTCCTCCGGTTCTCCTGCCAGCTTTCCACCAATTGCTCCATCATCAACTTTCCTATTGTTCATCTCGCCCTCATACTATCATCCACTTCCTTCACCCTCACATCAGGCATCGAGCTAATCACCCATCCTGGTTCTCTATTGGATCCAAAGCTGGTTCCTCAGGCCCGACCTTAAAAGGTATAGAGGAACAAGAATCCCCTAACACCACTGTAAATGGTAGTGGTACTACTAGGGATAAGGTGCCTTAGGATTGTCTTACTTGTAGTAGATTTGCCTAAAGCCACAGTCAACATTTCAAATGCGGTGCTGCATTTTAGCAAAATTTAATGCAAATTAAGTAAAAATTTGCAGAACATTCGAATACAAATATAACCTTTCTGACTGTCGACAAACTAAATATTCAAAACAGCTAAAAGCAAACATACATCAGAAATATGTGTACCAAAAGATAAAAAAGTTTTGAAAATTTGATATATAAAACCAGTGAACTTCAAAAATTCCTGTTATGTTTTGATCATACCTTGTATGTTTATTTTTAATGACTAACTTTATGTTTTGTTTACAATATTGGCACACTTTACTAGTATATATAGGACAATGTTTAATTTAATAAAATATCAGTTTTGAAGCTACACCTTTAACTGCAACTTTTATTAGTTTTTAAAGTGCGTGTGTGCGTGTGCGCGTGTGTGCGTGTGTGCGCGTGCGTGCGTGCGTGTGCGTGTGTGTGTGTGTGTGTGTGTGTGTGTGTGTGTGTGTGTGTGTGTGTGTGTGTGTGTGTGTGTGTGTGTGTGTGTGTGTGTGTGTGTGTGTGTGTGTGTGTGTGTGTGTGTGTGTGTGTGTGTGTCTAATGCTTATAATTTGATATAAAATCATTATTCTTCTTGTTTCCCAGTATTTAGAGACTAGAGCTTCTTGATCTTTGAAAATTTCACATACAATTAGGTGATCAATGCTCATTAAATTATCTTTACCACATAAGAGCACTATGGAGAAGTCATTAATCCAATCTTGAACTAGGTCATAGCCTGTGGTTAATCTGAATATTACAACAAATGATCTTCTATGCAGATCCACAATTGTTTTAAGTTGATTTTGATGGTTCCTTCCAACTAAGTTTTTCAGAGGAAGTAAGATATTTGTCATACTTGGTGTAAAAATGTTTTTAATTAATTTTTTTAACTGTTTCAAAGGGAATATTTTGCTCCATTGTTTGAGAAATTTTGGGACCCTTCTTGGCCAATATATCTGCTTGCACATTCTCAGAAATATTTTATACAATACAATACAATGTTTATTAGCCACAGGAATTCATACAGAATTATAGGCATTGTCAATATAGTTACAGTATTTAACAACATTTACAGTTCATCAATGAGGTATTTACAATCTTAAGTTTCAAATAATTTACACAACTACACTTAATTTTAATGCTTTGGCCGGCTAAAATTCTTCATCAGTGAGTCTTCCAATCTCGGACACATGAAACAAGAATAGAAATAGAATACATTAGTATAATTATGCACAACAAACTGATTAATTTATGTTTTACCTGATTTGTATTCTAGGTATTCATTTACTGAGTAAAACTGATTTTTTTTAAAGAAATTGTGAAGCTCTGTCTTAAACTTTTTTATAGAGGTTATGTTTTTTAATTGATTTGGCAAGTGGTTGTATAGCTTTAAACCCATGTATCTGACGGAAGTCTCAAATAGTTTTGTTTTATGAATATAGGTGTGTAATTTGTTTTTATTACGTGTGTTATGGGTGCGTATTTTAGCATTTGTGACATAGTTCGCAGTATTAGTCTTCATGTAGATCAGTAACTGTTTCATATATAAACTTGGTAGGGTCAAGATATTCAAATCTCTGAAGTGATTTCTGCAGCTTTCCATTTTTGGAATACCAATCATAATTCGTAATGCTTTCTTCTGTAGCTTAAATATAAACTTACTATTTGTAGTATTTCCCCACAATGGTAGTCCATATGATATTAGTGAATGAAAGTAAGCAAAGTAACAGGTTCTGAGTGTAGTAAATTCTACTCGAGGCTTCAGCTGATGTAAAACAAAACAAACACGGCTCAGCTTCTCTGCTAACTTTTCTATATGTTTGTCCCAACTTAAATTTTTGTCTACCCATAGTCCTAAGAATTTAGTTTGCTGTTCAAAATTTATCAATCTGGAGCCAATTCTGATGCAAGGGTTTTCCATTTTCCTACAAGCCTTATGCTGAAAATTTAGTGCTATTGTTTTTCCCTCATTTACAAGCAACTTATTGACTTTAAACCAATTTAAAACATTTACTATAGCTGGTGTTATATTTTGCTGAAGGCTATCATCATCCTTTCCTGCAATGAAGATACTTGTATCATCTGCAAACAGTGTGATTTTAGCATCTAAGTTGTTCATTAGACATAATGGGAGGTCATTTATATACAGTAAAAATAACAGGGGGCCCAGAATAGATCCTTGCGGAACCCCTGATACTACTGGTCTTTTTTGTGATAACACGTTTTTGGTTGGTTTTGAACACTGAATTACTTATGTCTCTGTTTAAGTCTGAGGCTGTGTTTATAAATCGTTTTTCAGTCTTGCTTTTTTTATATAATTTCTTTTTAAATGTTCTGTTGGCATGCAATGTTTATAAGTGGGTCACTGCAATCATTCTTAAATATTCATGGGCTACAGAAAGTTACTTCCTTCTGTTATATGTTTGTTAAATTATATTTTAATTTATAAAAAAATATACCTGTGGAAACCACATAGTGCAGTATCTTTGCACGAACAATTATGACAGCATTCTACGGACCACAAGTTGTTACATCATGCCTTGCTCCCATTTTTCATTGTAACAATATTAAATAACAGCATCCACCTATAATGTGAGAGTGGAGTGGTTATTATTACCTGTTAGTTATGATAGTTATTTTAATGTGACATGAAAACAAAATAATGTGCATTTTAAGCAGCTTGTAGGTGAGGGGAAAATTAATAAAAAGGCAAGAATGTTCTAATCAATATTCTACTCTGCATAAATCAAGTGTGCCTTTAAAGTTTATATATATAATCCATGGTGTGAGTGCACAAGTGAGGCTGTGCCTCACAATCCAACTTCCAGCCTCATGCCCACACAAGCAAGGCAGAGGTTGGTGAACATCCAGACTTTACAGGGAGGAGATAAGGTCAGTATCATGCCATCCCCAGTTGGAAAGTTGGCTTTTTTGACCGGATTTTCTACCTATCTTAGCTCCTCAAATTCCTCATGATGCTGAGTGAGCACCAGTGCTATATCTGGGACTTAAAATCTCTACCCATCTAGTGTGGGATCAAATCTGGGAGTATTCTATGACAGGAAATCAAAGCACAACACCCTAGCCCACTACATCATGGAGTGGGACATATGTATATGATGATGTTACTTATGCAAAAATGTTGCTCGGATCAACCTAATTCAAAATGCTATTATAAAATAGATATTATTTATATGTTTATTAATATAATTTTGAGTTGAAGGTTCTACAAAACATGTTCTAGGTAAACATTAGCAATATATGGAGCATGGAGTGGTAGTTTGACTCAAAAGTATATTTTTGAACATATATAACAGAATATGAACAACAGTGATGAATTAATGGTTACTTATTTACTAATTTTATTTTTAGGCAATAAAAATATTTATACATGGACCACCAGCAGTGGGCAAAACAACTGTGGCCAAACAGTTATGTGATTATTATAAAATTCACTATCTTGATGCTAAGGAAGTAGTTCAACATGAACTTGCTAAGTTGGTAAGTTAATTGAGAATCAGCATATTTCAACTATTAATGGCTTCAAAGGATACCATTATCAATTTTCAGAGAAACTGCAAGTTTTCTGTATTATAATGTAATGCACCTCTTGTAGTCTATGGTGGTTGTTTTTTTTTTAATGATGTTTTCTAATATGTCATATTGGACAATGAATTAAATGGGTAAAATGATACTCAAATGAACCCAGAATTGCTTAGAGTAAGCAATCTTTCATAATAAGGACAAACCCTGGAAGAAACCTTATCCAGATAACTCACCCTATCGAGATTTGAACTTAGGATCTCTCGAATGTGAACCAAACACACTACAGAGGCAGACATGCTATATGGTGATTAGCATATTAGGACTGTGATTTGTAATAAATAGGCCCTTCACCTGATACACAGGTTTATCTAGTCATGGTTGTTAAAAATCCTTTTAGTTTTAAATCCTTCCCCGGCATGTCATTTTCAAATTTTACTTTTATCTTTCTCACAGAGGTAAGTATTTCAGGTAATCTAACAACACATGTGTTTATAAGCTTTCACTGATATGAAACCACTTTCATTACAAAATCATTGCTACTTGCACCTTGGCAACTCACAGTAATAAATTATATTTTCACAGCATCTCAAGTCATGCATTTTCAGCAGCAGTGGTGTTAAACATTACAAGTATTTTAGAGGATATTTAGTTCCTGAAGTTGTAACTGTAACATATTTTTATAGATTTTGTCAAAACAGATAAAAATGCAGATCACTCATTGCTGCCTCTTTTCAAACTCCCTTGCATAATTCACTGCTAACTAATGCCTCTGGTTCCTATTAGCTTGGCTCAATGTTTATATAATAGATGTAGATATTCATTCTTGCTAATACTAAAATTTCCCCTTGTGCATCCTTACACATTTGTTCTTTCATTATCACAAATCTGGTTACCTTTTAAAGTTACCATTGTTAACCATGTTATTAAGCTTCAATACTAGCTTCTGTTCTGTTAACATCATTCGTAAATTTTCACACATTTTGAGTGAGTACATCTCACATTTGGTGACAGTTTGGATCTGTGCTGGTGTTTACAAAATGTTAATTTAGCTTGGAATATTAGTGCCAAACATGTAGCAGGAAAGCAACAGGATCAATGGCATGGCTACTTTAATCTGCACCTTTACCTCATAGGCATAACAGATAAATCTGCTTTTGTTATAAGAATAAATGTGAAAAGTGTTTTATAACTTCAACTTCAACTTCAACTGGAAGAGTGTACATGCTTGACAATAAATGCAGTAAATTTAAAACTTAATTTTTTCACCAATTTTCATGAAGTTATTTTATGCAAAAGTTTTAATTAGTACAATAAACATAAGTACTGGACAATTTTGAAAATTAATACTAAACTTATATGTTAATAATAATATAAAGCTAATCAAAGCATTCAGTTTTCATTTTGAACCATTAATATTAATACAAAATCTGATATCAATTTTGATCTGATAAAGATTGTGTTAAAGCTACTATCTGAACTACAGAGTGAAAACAATACTAACTTGATTGGTATTAATAATTTGATTTTATAGATAATATAATATTTGTATTGTGTGAGATAAACTAATCTATTATGATCAAATGAATTTTATAGTTGCTTGTTATAATAAACACATGCATAGTTTATTATTATTATCATCATCATCATCATCATCATCATCATCATCATCATCATCATCATCATCATCATCATCATCATCATCATCATCATCATCATCATCATCATCATTATTTATTATTTATTATTTATTATTTATTATTATTTATTATTTATTATTTATTATTTATTATTTATTATTTATTATTTATTATTCATTATTCATTATTCATTATTATTATTATTATTATTATTATTATTATTATTATTATTATTATTATTATTATTATTATTATTATTATTATTATTATTATTATTATTATTATTATTATTATTATTATTATTATTATTATTATTATTATTATTATTATTATTATTATTATTATTATTATTATTATTATTATTATTATTATTATTATTATTACTACTACTACTATTATTATTTATTTATTTATTTTGGAAAATTTTATATTGTTATTAACATAAAATGCAAAAATTTAAAAGTGAAATGTAAGTGTTTTACATAATTATCGCTAAGAAAACCTGCCCCTGGGCATGTAGGTATATTGGTCCGGGTGGCCCAGTTTGTTTGGCACTGCCTTCCTGGTCCCAAGGTTGTGGGTTCAAAACTAGTCAAGATTGATGGTGTTTTTTAAGTACATTTAAAAGTAATAGCTCCACGTGAGTAGATTTACTGCATATGAAAGAACTCCTGCAGGAAACATTCTGATATACTGGTGGCACTAATATAAAACTATAAATTGACAGCTTTGTTAACAAACATAATATTTATTTCTGAGCATGATCATATATTAAGACACAGTCTTTGTAATTCACTACTTATGCTCTTGCTAAACATAACTCTGTTAGGTGAAGTGAACATTTATTTTTTTTTTAAACAATATGTACTGCTCTGCAAAGCCTCCTAATGTTATATTAATTTTAATGTTATATATATTTTTTCTTTTTTAAACAGAGAGCTAAATTGGCTGAAATACAAGCTAGAAAAGAAGCTGCAGAAGAGATGCTTGGAGAAGATATGGGAGAAGATGCTGGTGAGGAAGAGGAGCAATTTGAGAATGTAGATGAAATTAATGCCAAAATAGCAAAGCTGGAACGTAACACTGATGGCAATCTAGAAGAAGATGTCCTGTTAAAGTAAGCTCATAATTTTTATATATTTTAAAACAGAAATATAATTATGGTTTTCCATTTATAAGGGCAATCAGCAGGTGATCCTTCTGAAACAGACAAACCATGTGTATGTAAACTTTAGAAGGTTAGAATCAGCTGAAAAGTTCAAACCATGGATCTTTCGGTCTTCACATAGTTGCTCTATCACAAGCAACTATGGTGACATGCCAGCATGACATTAAATTCTCCAGCTAATTCACATCTTATATACTTTTCTTATTTCCATTTCATAATGTCTTGTACATACTACACTGGATAATGCTAAAGATTTACTAAAATATTTAGAATGCAGAAAAGAGTGATACATTTTATTGTAAATATTCTTTCTTCTACCAGCTGAAAATCATACTAAAAGTATTAAAAATACTCTCATTACCACATGTATATATCTATGAAATGATTGTGCAAGAACTATGTGTTTACTATTTGAAAATAATTCACAAGTACATAATCATAATACAAGATGTAAAACAGAACTATGCTTCACAAATCACAATACAACTTCATTCATCCACAGCTTTGAGCATAATGCAGTCTAATATAAAGTATTAACCGGGCCTGTGGGCTGTAGTCTACTGGGTTCCTTCTTCATCTTCCCAGTAGACCATGGTCCACAAGCCTGGTTAAAACTTTATATTATACTGACACTGGCCGTGAAAGCTTACGAATTATAATGCAGTCTTATTGTAAACAAGCTGTCAAAAAGCATGAAAATTAAATCATTGGAAGAAAGGTACAAACTGGCTCTAAAAACATTTTTAATAAGAGCTACTATTATTCACTAGAGGAGTATTTAAAACGTAGTTCACTTATTAATGCTTCCTGAAGTGATTAAGTTGTAAATACTTATGAAACAAGTACATTTTATATTCCAATGTGTAAGGACTATGATACAATGAAGCACAAAATTAATATAATTTTGAGTCAAACTAGTACTCATGCTCCACTTATTGCTAGTATTTACCTAGAACGAATTTCGTTAGGATCTTCCTAACATCATCAGCTGTTGTTGACTATGGATGTTGGTTTGGTGAACTCATTGGAGGTGATAGGTGCGTCTCTGTCAGTATATTGATGAACTTGAAGTTTGAGTTTTCTTCAAAGGTAGCGTCGAAATTAAACAATTTTCTTTCATATTTCTTTATGAAGATTTTTTCCCACGTGGTTAATGCAGCTGGACCTTGGACACTTTTTAATAAGTGGATTTCTCGTTTTATATCATGATTCTCCTTCCAAAAATGGTACACTACTGCCAATTTATCTATTTCTTTGTTCCTGATGTTCCTAAAATGCTCTTTAAGCCTAATGTTCAAGTTCCTATTAGTTTTTCCAATGTAAAAGTTGTCACAGCCTTTGCAGTTTATCCGGTACACACCTGATTCTTTGTCTGTGGGTATCTCCTGTGTATTATGTGATTTCAAAAGGTGTTGTACACTACATTTGTTCTGTGGGGCCAAAATAATATTGTGCTCTTTGAAGACTTTTTGGAAAAGGTGTGTAGCTCTGGGATGATATGTAAATTTTCTGTATGAAGTTTCATTGCTGATTGGGGAAAGAGTAGTTACTTATTTGCATCTTTGTCTTTTGAATTTATCAATTTTCTTTTTGACCAATTCAGCACTGAATCCATTGTATTCTACAATGTGAATTATATTATTGTACTCTTTGATATATTCCATCTTCGTTAAAGGTACATTAACCAGCCTGTAAGTTAGACTGTTGATAACAGCATGCTTGTGTTGTCTTGGGTTATATCCATCTGATTTTATTAAATTTTCTGTCTGTGTTTCCTTCCAATGTATGCCAAATTCAAATTTGTATGTTTTCTGGTAAGTTTCAAATCTAAGAAAGGGATTTCATTGTTTGTCTCTTTTTCTATGGAACATTTTACTGCAGGATTTTGTAAATTAAGTAGTTTTAATACATTTAATACATAAAATTTTATATATTTTCATTTACCTTAGCTTTTTAATGCAAGTAACTATGTAATTTCTGCCCACCTTGGTAGCGTGGTGGTAGAGTGTCTGCCTCACGTTCAAGAGGTCCCGAGTTCAATTCTCGGTCAGGGTGAGTTACCTGGATAAGGTTTTTTCCAGGGTTTTCCCTTATCCTGAAAGACGAATGTCGGGTAACTCTAAGCTATATGGACCCTGGGCTCAGTTGAGCATCATTTCACCCATTTCCATTCATTGTCCGATATGACTTAACATTGGAGGACGTAAAATTACAAAAAAAAAAAAAAAAAAAAAAAAAAAAAATGTAATTTCTATCTGATTTGTAATTTTTATGTAATCTTTTCTGTGTCACCTACATAATAAGTTGACGAAACCTATACATTTGTTTAAGATTTAAGTGGTGAATAAAGTATGATTTTGATTATATTCACAGCAGACCACGAGGAAATCTCAATTTAAGATCACTATTGAAACCTGAATGTTTATGACCTGAGAGATTGAAACTATTGCTTTTCATGAAGTTACCTTTCTTAGTTAGCTATTTGTCAATAAAGCAAGTTAGATGTTGGTCTTTGGAACAATTTTTAAGTCAAGAAAAGGAAATAGTCCTCCTTTTCAGTTTCAATGACGAACTTTGTTGTAGTTTAGTAGCTTCAAGAAGTAAAATCTTTTTTGAACAGTGGCAATACATCTTTCATATAACAGCACCATGTCTTGAAGATATGAGGGAAACCTCTTGTGACTTGCAGTTTCAGTTGGCTTATGAGAGTGTCACATTCAGATTTGTTCACCAACAAAATTCACACAGAAAACGGGCTCCGCCAAAAAGGAAAAAAAAGAGTGCAAAGACAAACATTATCACACTTACATATATAAAAAAGTTTAAGAAATAACATAATGCTGTACCGAGATAAAACATACATACCCTTCAATTGCGTTAAAGACTGTGGGAAACTTGGAAAAAAAACTCAGTCAAGTACACAATTACATTAGATTTCTATGTACATTATATTTACAACTGAGGTGATTAGAGTACAAAAATATAGATGATGTGGTGTATAATCTTGGTCTTGGAGGTTGTCGTCAAGCTTTTTCTTGAGACAAAGTGCATCTCCTAGATGAACAGGATCCATGAAACAAACAAGTTCAGAGGTTTAACACAAAGAAAAGAAAAATAAAGATACTGGGATGGATGGTTTATTTACCAATTTCTAATTTTAAATAAACAAGTGATATAGTGCTAAGGGTAATCAACATTTGGTATTCATGAATTCATCTACTGAATGAAACATATTTTAGAAGCAAGTTTTTAAACTTTAGTTTTAAATGCTTTGATCTGTGGAACATAGATGGTCTTAGGGATATTATATAATTTAACACTTTGTAACTAAATTCAAACTTTTGTTAATCTATGTTGTTGGAGATCTATGTTGATGTTGCTATTCATGTATTGTATGAATGGTATTCATTGTTAAGCTTAAAGATGCTTTTATTTTCATGTATGAATGAAACTGTTTCTAAGATATAAATACATGTTAAGGGTAAAATTTTTACATCTGGAAAAAATGGTTTACTTGGATTGCATTGGTTCACTTGTTTGATTCATTTTATTATTCTTTTTTTTTTTTTTGGTAATTTGAACAGCTTAATGCATTTATTGGAAGATCCCCAAAATGGAATTCCATATTTCAATACTGAGCATACATAGCCAAAATACACTGATTTTAAGACATCAGAGTGAGCTAATGGGCAGCCCATATTTAACCTGAAAGTTTGTTGATAGAAACCATTGTTGAATGTAAAGAAATTCTGTTCTGTACACAATTTGGTTAGCTTTATGTAGTCTGCTACTTCTATGGCTGGGATGTCCGATCAAATCTTCGTAGCTTCAAATCCTTGAAAGCTTCAAACAAATGGCTAATAAGAAATCTGTTTTATTGGCTGCACGAGTTTTATGAACAACACAAGAAGGAATTGTAAATTGTATTCTTAAGTATTGTGTGTGTGTGTGTATGTGTGTGTGTGTATGTGTGTGTGTGTGTGTGTGTGTGTGTGTGTGTGCGCGCGCATGCGCGCGCACGTGCACGCCCGTGTTCATGTCTGTGAGTAATGTGCCTATGTATATAATTTGTTTATATTTATATTCTGGATGACGAAGTCTATTGTAATTGTTTGTAATTAGCAAATGATGAATAAATAAACATTAAACATACCACCTGTGTCATTGAAATTTTCAGCCTAATTCTACCTTTT
The DNA here is from genome assembly GCA_030765055.1 of Mantis religiosa. NCBI lineage: Eukaryota > Metazoa > Arthropoda > Insecta > Mantodea > Mantidae > Mantis > Mantis religiosa. The sequence goes on along the minus strand of CM060949.1, from coordinate 45,726,917 downwards.
CGAACTTCTTCTATACATATTTATTGTGAAAGAACATTAATTTCTATTGTAAAAATAGTTTGTACAACTGTGAGTTGAGAAAGTCATGTGAACACAACACATGAGATATTTTAAAAATGCTTTTGATGGACTTGGGAAATTCCAAAATATATAAGAGGGGTATCTCATGATTGGTTTGAATCCTACCTTGAGGGTAGAAGACAGTATACTGTAGTTAATAATGAATTAAATGGTCATAATATTAATTCCAATATTGAAATTGTGAGATGTGGGGTTCCACAGGGTTCTATCCTGGGACCACTGCTTTTTCTAGTATATATTAATTACCTTCCACTTAATATTCCCCATGCAGAAACTATTCTATATACTGACGATACTAATATCATTATCAAAGGCTGCAATAATTCTGAATTGCAACATTATGCTAATACTGTGATGACAAATATGATGCATTGGCTAACTAATAATAAATTACTACTTAATATTAAAAAGACACAAAGTATGCATATTTCACTATCAAATAGAAATAAAGCTAATATAGCTCCTGTAATCGCTTTTGGCAATGAGGTAATACAATATACCAATGAAACAAAATTTTTGGGGGTAATTATTGACAAATTTTTAACCTGGAAGCCGCATATTCAGTATATTACTGCAAAAATTAATAAAGCCCACTACATAATATCAGTGCTAAGGAAAATTTGTAATACACAAACATTAATGCTGATTTACTATTCATATGTGCAGTCTTATCTTGCATATGGTATCTTTATCTGGGGATCAGCTACCGAAATAAAAGATTTATTTGTAACACAAAAGAAAATAATAAGAAGAATGTTTAATCTAAGTAAAAGGACTCATTGTATGAAATATTTTAAGGAAAATAATATACTAACTCTGCCATGTCTGTATATCTTAGAAACCGTATGCTTTATAAACAACAACATACAATATTTTCAAACAAATAACACTATTCATGAACATTATACTAGGAATGGTGCTAAATTACATATACTGGGATCAGGATCAAATAAAAAACTTAACTCAGTACTTCATAAAGGGGTTCACATGTATAACTTAATCTTAAAGAAAATCAAAAACAATGATAAGAAAAGATTCAGAAGAGATGTGAAATCATTTTTAATAAATCAGTGCTTCTATAGTACTCAAGAGTCCTTTGAATATTTTAGATACCAGATTAAGTAGAGTAAATGATTACATGAGAATAATTTTATGATACTAATGGTTGACAATTCATGTAAGTTTTCTGTATTTGTTGACACTGATACAATTTAATCTGATTATTGCATGCAGAATAAATTCTGTATTTTCTGAATTTCTAGTTTGTATTGTTTGTACTGTATCTTGAAAAAGCAAATATTTCTGTACAGAAATTAAATGCTAAATAAATAAATATTGTGTATTTCCAGTGATAGCTGAATATCAATCTTTGAAGTAAATATAGATAACATTTTTTTTTTTTTTTGAGTTTTACTATTCACAGATACATACACTTATATGGTTCAGCTTTCTCTAAACATCTCTTTTTTTAATTCAGCAGACCTCAAAACGTGTATTTCCACTAAAATCTCTGTATCAAATTGTTTAGTGGAATGAAATATTTTCCCTACTGATTATAAGTACCTACATAGAGAAAGTAAAACAGAATAGGAAAACAAATTGTGGATGCATGAGACAAAAATTTGAATTGTACATATTAAAATTAGGTGCACATTGAAAAAACACATTTATATTCACATTTATTGAACTACTCACAACCTTATTTTCTCACTGAATGAAAGTTTATACTCGGCTCCTTATCTAATGTGTCTCAAAGAGACTGCAGTATGTTTCCATAAGAAGAAATTACACACTTACGATCCACATTCAAGCAGGGTAGCTATAGAATCCTAATACTCAACAAACTTAATGTGATCTTCTTTGATACTGAGCACTGCATCAACCAAGTTGACAGTACCTCCCTTTTTATTGCTTTTCTTACAGTCATCTACAAATACAGATATGCTGAAAGAAGCAGCTGCTTCAAAAGCAAAATCTTTGTAGTCACTTCCAGATGTCTCACCAACTGTCATGGTGTTTTTCACAACAAAAGAAGTTATGAAAAAAAGAAGTTAATAAAACTTTTGCTGTATCAGTCATTATTATCAGCCTATTAGTTTGTACTGCAAAGGTATTCCTGATTTTCAAGCACTGCTTTAAATCTGCCCTCTTTATTGTTGACTTTATACAGCTGAGCTTTTCTGACCAACATAAAACTTATTTATCTGATTAGTAGTTCTACCTTCAAGTAGAAATTCAAATTTATTATAGAAAGATTATGAAAAGCCCTCTAAACTGTTGATAAAATCATCAGTTTATTACCCATGTTCTTTCTGAAACATGCTCTGTAAAATTTGTAAGTCTTGATGTATGTAACTAACTAATCATTTACAATATTGTAAATGTAAACTTTTTGTACAAAACTTGAAACTTGTATTTCATGTCTATATGTGAATAAACTATCATCATCATCATCGTCGTCATCGTCGTCGTCGTCATCATCATCATCATCATCATCATCATCATCATCATCATCATCATCATCATCATCATCATCATCATCATCATCATCATCATCATCATCATCATCATCATCATCATCATCATCATCATCATCATCATCATCATCATCATCATCATCATCATCATCATCATCATCATCATCATCATCATCATCATCATCATCATCATCATCATCATCATCACCACCACCACCATCATCACCATCACCACCATCGTCGTCGTCATCATCGTCGTCGTCATCATCATCATCATCATCATCATTATCATTGAACTTGTTGTTATTATCATCACAGTTTCATTTTCCTATTTAGTAAAGAATTTGGCTACAGTTCCACCTTCATCCATCACTAAAATCTAGATCTAAAATCTAAATCACTAAAATCTAAATTCTTGTATATGTTCAACAAGATAAAGGGCCAAATTAAACTAAGAGTTCTACCTGATTGGAACTGGGAATGAAAAGACTACAGGCTTCACCTTCCTTGAAGTGCACTTTCAGAATGCGAGGAACTTGAAAACCCGTGTTTCTACTTCCAAGTGTTGAGAAACAACATTTTGGCATTGGAGGGTACATTTGTAGGTTATTAAGCTTGAAGGACTATAAATCAGCCACTAGGTTCAGTTTATGTGCCCAGCACTGAATGTGAATCATTACAGGGCACTTAACACCATATTTATGCACCCAATGTTGTATCTTGCTGAGTATATCGTGAGAGCCACATTCCTGGAGCAGTACTGGAACATTCAGCATTTTGATACCGAAATTAAGGGATTCAATGAATAAAGAATTGTAATGGATTTCAAAGGAACATTGTATATTTGTTAAAACGCAAGCAGGTGCAGTTGGGGTGAGTGGTTTAACAAAGTGCTGGGAGAAAGCGGGTTCTTAACAGGGATTCTAAGCAGATAACACTTGACTCCATTTGAAAAGGCATTCTTCGGACCCTTAATAATGGCATGACCGAGACTAATAATCACAATGAACAAAATAGTCAAAAAAGGAATTTTGGTGTGAATAAAGACAGGCTTCGAGAGGTGAAAGTCGAACGCAGCTGCAGTGAGGAACACACAACTGGGCTGGCGGTCCATTAAGAAAGACACAACTGGTTCAGTCTTCGGTGAAGGCAGACCAGAACTGAGGAGAAAAGGTATCTATTGGTTCCTACGTATATAACGAATTAAGTGTTATCACATAATATGCATTTTACATAAGGTAACTCTGAACAGTGATATATTGGTAGTCTTTGGTCGGCAACTTTGTGAGTTATGTGATGATAAAAAGAAGTAGTCATTAAACCAGTTTTAAATTTGCATTCCAGTGTCATTAGAATCATCCTTACTCCCATACATATCCACGCATACCCTTTGACAGAACTCTTGCTCTACCCTGAGGATAGGCCACACTGCTTCAAAATTTACAAAGTAAGCATAAGCTGCATCAAACTAGTGACCAATGCGTGGAGCAACCTTTTCCAGTGTATAAGTAATCAATGTGAAATTGACTTGCATAAATTTGCTTGCTGCAGCATTTTCACACTCAAAGACAAATATTCTGCTCTGTAAAACAGGAAAATATGCTCACTATTATTATACACACAGTGGCCGTTACTGCATGTTGTCTCATCACAAAGCATAACAGACTGTTGTTGTTTTCTTTTTTTATATATATAAATTCTGCAATTTCCTCTTTGCTTTTTGTACAAAATGGGGAGCATACACTCCAATTTCTAAAACAATGAATTAAATTTACCTTTTCATATGTATTAAAGAAACACCAGATTTGCAACATTAATTTGCTGTAGAGTCCTCTTCCTATGAAAATGTACCATACTTGACTGTTTTAAATACAATCCTATTTTATTGTAATATGGAACCGTTTTTGAGATTATAATGGTTATAAGATACAGTTGCATTGGAGGCTACCAGAGTATATAAAAATGGATCAAACATGAATGATTTTGTACACAGTACATAACAAAGCCCATGGTGGCTCAATGGAGGATCAACATGGAAAACCAAATGCATGTGGTTCATACCTTAATTGTAATACTGAAGTTTTCAAGTCTGATTTGGATTTCCATATCTAACACTGTTTTATAATCACTGATGGTATTTCAGTTCAATTAAAGGTTTAATTTCTTTACATATAGCTACTAAAATTGAATCAGAGTACTTTATTTGCAATCTTAATCTAAAGGTGAGAAAAGAAATTCAATGGGGAACACAGTTGGTCAAACCATGGGGCATGTTAAACAAGATTCAGAGATAGATAGAGTCAACATGAGAAATTCAATGCCATGGCCGGGATTTGAACCACGGATCTCCTGGTTTCTGTCCAGTCGCTCTAACCCTTGAGCTACCATGGCCAATGTGCTGTCCTGACATGAAATTCTCCATTTGACTCGTATATTTCCCCGGTAAACCACTAGGGGCTCTCGCATTCGAGATACACCGTTTGTGGCAACTTACTATCGTAAGTACTTGAGTCCCAGGCTTCATCATTTAACTCTTATTATTTTAGTTAATTGATGGAAATTAATCATTTCTCTACACTGGCCATATATAGGCTAAGGTTTTTGATAGATAGAGTTAAGTACTTACGATAGTAAGTCGCCACAAATGGTGTATCTCGAATGCAAGTGGTTTACCGGGGAAATATACGAGTCAAATGGAGAATTTAATGTCAGGATGGCATGTTGGTCATGGCAGCTCAAGGGTTAGAGTGACTGGACGGAAACCAGGAGATCCGTAGTTCAAATCCTGGCCATGGCATTGAATTTTTCATGTTGACTATCTATCAAAAACCTTAGCCTATATATGGCCAATGTAGAGAAATGATTAATTTCCATCAATTAACTAAAATAAAAAGAGATTCAGAGATTTTATTGCAGAACATAGTTTGAGTTCTGTCTCTCTGTCCTTGTTTGTTGTAGTTTAGAAACATAAAAGATAACACAATTAAATAGTTGAGAGATTCTATAAAAAGAAATCTATGAATTTTGAGATATCAGCTGAAATGTATTAATCAAAATGCATACACAACTATAGATAGAGGTAACACGCAATAGTTGCCAGTGGGTGCTCTGCGAGACTTCAGTACTATTTGAATAAAGTTGGATTGACTCACACTTGATTGAAGGTTACATTATTTAGCACTCCCCAATTTTGATTTTAAGGGAGACATGATAGGTGTTGTGTAATATATTCTACAACAATAAATAAAGCTTCATCTATCATATCATAAAACATGACACAAAAGCTCTGAACATTGCGACATAATCTTTCACTAAGATATGCACACCTCAGGACATTTTTAGAAGCTAAAGTCCATAAGTCCATAAAAGTTCATAACGGTGTTGTATGAAAATAGTCTTCTACACAACACACACATTGGCAAGCTTTTATTGTGCATCTCTGTCAAGAGAAGGAATACATTTGAGGGATAGACTTCAAAAGTAATTAAATGTAAATAAACAGTAGTATGTAGTTACTGTTTAAATAAAGACCCGCCTTGGTAGTGTGTCTGCCTCACGTTCAAGGGGTTCCAAGTTTGAACCTTGGTCAGAGTGAGTTACCTGGATAAGGTTTTTCCAGGGGTTTTCCTTATCCTGAAAGATGAATGTCGGGTAACTCTAAGCTCTATGGACCCTGGGCTCATTTGAGCATCATTTCACCCATTTCATACATCATCCGATATGACAGTGTTGAAGGACGTAAATTTAATAATAAGAAACAGGCCATTCAATAATAACAAATTTCTGAAATGATGAAAAGTCACCTATGAAATGATGTTTAGTAATTCCCTTACTGTTGCAGGTTATTCAAAGACAGACTGTTTTCAGCACAATGCCAAAACCAGGGCTACGTACTAGATGGCTTTCCACAAACTATTGCACAAGCTCAGTATATTTTTGATGCAGGAGAACAAGGGGAAAATGCTGGAGAAGCAAATGCTGGAGAAACGAATAGGAATGCTTTACCAGGTATTCTTTGGCATTTAATTCCTGTAATAATCTTTATGCAATTGTATTTAGTTTTTCTCTTCAGCAGAGTAAAGAAAATATTGCTTTTCTCTTGAATATCATCAGAAATATAAAATAATCACAAAGATCTTAAAAACTAAATATTTTGATGTTAATATTTGTCAAAACAAGTAAAAGGTATAAATATTAAAAGCAGAAACATTATTAACAGTGAAGTATTCTTCATTTTTAAGTTTGATATATGAGTCACTATGTTTACACTCAAACTTCACTTACTTGTTGTATAATTGAAACGTTTTCAAGATCATTCAATCTCGTCCTCAGCTGTTTGGTGACTAAATGAACATTCCTCTTCTTCCACTACTACGGTGTTCCGATCCCTCTGCCATCTGGTGTTAGATGGCAGAGGGATTGGAACACCGTAGTAATGGAAGAAGAGGAATGTTCATTTAGTCACCAAACAGCTGAGGATGAGATCTAATGATCTTGAAAACGTTTCAATTATACAACAAGTAAGTGAAGTTTGAGTGTAAACATAATGACTCATATATCAAACTCAAAAAAAAGTAAAAGGTATCTGACAAGTACATCAGATGTGGCGGTGGGGGTGAGGATTTTTCTCTGACCAAGATAATTCCTAATCTTCTCCAGAGTCTGGAAGTATGAATGAGAGTGTGAATGTGTGTGTGAACTAATGATTAAAACCCAACGAATACAAATTAACACCTTCGATATGTTCCAAAGGAGAACGGCCGCCAATATGACATTTGAAGTTAGATAGAACTTAAAAAAAAAAAATTAAAAAAAAAATATATATTATAGAATTAGAACTAATTTAAGAAGATACACTGCTCCCGAAAAGTTTCCAGATGAACCTCTAATAAAGTCCTATATAGTATTCATAATGGTTTCAGCATAGAATCAATGCTAATTTGATTAAAAAAAGGAAACAGATCAGAACAGTTATTTGCACAGCTTTTCAGTTATAAATCATAATAAAGGTCTACTTAAACAGGCAGAATTGTGCGTTCTGATAGTATGACTGTGATGCCAGGGTGCTTTTAACCATGTTTGTACTTCCTAGTGTTTATTTGACTGGCAGAGTGAACAGTGGGCTGCTCTTGTAGCAGTTGTCTTTGTGTAGTGGAGTGAGAACACCACTTAGTGCAGCAAAGCAATGAGCAAACAGAAGAAAGAATTAGATATGTAAAAATGAGCTGCAATTGTCACACTCGGGAAATAAGAGTACACTATTAGACAAATAAGTAAAAAATTGGAAGTCCCTATGTCTACAATGTGTGATACTATTATTTGAAGCAAAAGGTTAGAAACAGAAGTAAGGATAATTTAAGTGATGTTTGTTTTTGAATTACCGACTCATTACTTTCAAATGTATGATACTGTTCAGAGAAAGGAAGGAACAGGGCAAAAAACAGCCCTGCCATATTTGAGTGACTTCAGAACAAGAGAATAAATGCATTTTATTGATCTCTAATCAAACAGGATGAAAATAGTTTCTGAAATTCAAGTGGAGTATGCGTGCCAAGCCTGTGAGTTATGAAACTGTATGATTTCAACTTACTGAACCAGGACTCTGTGTCTCTGTCAACTCTGTGTTGCTGCCAAAAAACCACTTTTCCACCTTCAAGATAAGCAGAAAAGGTACATGTGGGCAAAAGGACATGCAAAGTAGGGATTAAGGTGATAGAAACACGTTTTGTTTACTGATGGGTCTCAGTTTGAACTCTTTAGTCAGAAACGCTGTCAGTTTGTAAGACTATCAAAAGGAGAGAGATACAGCTCCAATGTGTAATGCCAAATGCAAACTGTGGCAGTGTGATGGTTTCGGGTGTTTAGGCAGTAATTCTTTCGGAGTCTTACTGCCAATCACTGGAACACTATAGAGAGAAGGGTACCTCAACATCTTATGCAAACATGCCGTTCCGTGTGGAAAGAGATTAATAGCAGAGAATTTGTCATGCAACAAATAATGATCCTAAGCATTCTTCCAAGCCTTGCATGAATAATTTAATATAATTGACAGTGTCAGATGCTCTTGTAAGAGTCTATTGGCCGCAATAAATTATTTGGCAAATATGGAGTCAAAAAAGGAACTATCCAATATGCTTTGGCACTCACAATCACCTAACCTCAATCCTATTGAGTTTGTTTGGGTTGAGTTGGATTGAACAATTAGGACCAGAAAACATGCTATGCAAATGAGCTTCTAGAAATTTTGCAAAAAGAATGGGCAAAAATAACTGCTGAATACCAGTAAAAACTTTTGGTGAGAATGCCCCATGTGTGTAAAGCAAATGGAGGATATTTTGAGGAATTGAAAGTGTATAAAATAACCAAAATATAAAATTTCAGTTATATAGTTTCTCAGAAGGACAAGATTTTGTTGTAAATTTGTGTGTAATCTTGTAAATGTGCTATAGGTATGTACAAATAAATTCTTCAAGTATTTGTCAAGCTTGGCCACACCATGGCTGAGTGGTTAGACTGCTTGACTCTCACCAAGGTGGCCCCAGTTCAATTCCAGGCAACCACATATAGGATTTATGGTAGACAACATGGGGCAGGGGTGGGTTTTCCCAGGAACTCAGGTTTCCCCTGCCATCATGCCACTAACTCTCCATTATCGCCTTTTTCTATTCATTTCACTTTCATTCTGCCATTTGCTTCTCTCTCCCTCAGACCAGGCATTCTGCTTAAGGGTTTTATATTTGATCCAAAGTTTCTGGCCCTCAACAAGCATCTCCCCAAGTGCTCACTTGTGTGGGTCCCGGGGATGTAAGTCCTACATATGAAGAGGGTAAAAAGTTGAAAAAGAAGAAGATTTGTTATGCTTAATTATGTAATATATGTGCCTATGACTAAAACCTGTGTATCCGGAAACTTTTCAAGTGTAGTACATATACAGTAAAATGAATAACTGGAATTAAAATATAAATGACATTGCAGTCAGGTAAATAAATTTGAACATATATGGTTGAATATCAATCTTAAAAGAAATATTTTTGATTTGTTTTATTGCATAAATTTGTTTTAGATTTTGTTATAAGCTTAGAAGCAAGTGATGAGTTCCTCTGTAATCGTGTTATGGGCTTAACAGCGGCAGAAGCTGAAGCTACCAACTATACAGAAGAAAGCATGATAAAGCAATTGACTTATTTCAGGTAATAAAAATGATATATTACTTAGCAGTTTTATCTTGAATACAAAATTTCTTTAGGAAACAAAGGTATACAATAAGAGAGTTCACATTTGAACTTTAACCTTATTTTATTATTCACAAAAGAGCAAATGGTACCTAAGGTAACTCTTAAACTTAGATTGCTTTGGAACTTTAGCCTGGTAAATAGATGGCTTAAACAAAACATTTTAAACATTTGTTATCCAACATCCTAAGTATTTGAATGGAACTATTTTTGGATTCAAAAATTGAATTCGACAGATCAAATTTCCTAATTTTTCTTCAGGTAGTTACCATGACTTTCTTTTTTTGTGTTAACTTGTAGTTTTATCCCATTAGCTGCATATTTTAGTTCTAGAAATGTTTCTTTTTTTTTAATGGGATTGTGCCATTATGTTTATGGCAACGAATATGGTATTTCCATTATATTGTTACCCAAGCAGCAAACTCACGATGCCGATCAATAAATGAAGGCTGGTGGAGGGAGGGGAGACCGCAGGGGTAGCTGAGTCTTCGTTTCCCCCTCCTCCTGCCGCCCGAAAGAGGGCAAAGCTTCGAGAATGTTTTCCCCCTCCATAAAAGGAAATCTCGAGAAACTTCGGGCCGCCGATCAATACGGGAGAGGTGACAGGAGTTAATTGTGTTGAGTGAGTCGTGGCGAGCAGTAGTGTTAGGCGCGCCGAGTGTACGTGGAAAGACGAACTGGCTTAGCTGTAATTGTGTACATTACGAAATTGTAATTGTGACATTGGAATAAGGTGGAAATAAAGAACATTTTTGAGTGGTATAATTGAACTTTTTAATTTTACGAACCCACAAAGTCACAATATATTATTTCCGATAATAATTTCTTAATAATCTACTCGAGTGCTATGTTAAAAGGGTTGGTACTAGCTCTCCCTTTGTTTACTCCTTGGTTTATTTATATATATTTTAGATAAAAATTTATGTTTAAGCCGAAACCCTTCCCTTATGAAATACATAATATGCCCTAGCCAAGTTTGAGGAGACATACCACTGGAGAAATATTTTGTCAAGCAAATAAATCTTAGAACAACCAATTCACAATGTTTAGCTATCTCAGCTTCACTTTATATTACTTTCAGGATAAATATCATTCTAGTTTAGCTAATTACAGAATACCAAATAACCAAAACTGTTTTATGTTTGGAGACAAGTTAATGAGTTTTCAAAGCTTCATGCAGTTTTAGGAGCATAGAAATAGAATTATTAATATGACATTTTTCTTATAAACTAATAGGAATGTAATGATTTTATTAAAACCAACAAACAGCATGTAGACCAGTGTATCCTGAGGAAATCTACTCCAATGTTGTGTTTGTCAAAATTCTACTTTCAGTCCATGGAAACAAGCTCTGTTGGTTACCTTTGTGGATAATGAATACTCTCCAGTACAATGCTATATGGAAATGTGAATGTAAGAAATGCTGGGGGCAAGAATAAATTTTATCAAATATTTTTGTAAATATATTTCTTTTACATGCCAGTTTAATTTAACCATTATTAAACAAAGTTATAAGATTACAATTAAGTTATATTTATTTTTTAGGATGCTAAATGAGGAAGACACAACAGTACTCAACTTTTTTGATGAACTTGAAATCCATCCACTCCTGTTCACCATCACTGATGATGACATACCCCTAATGACCAATACAGTAGAAATTCTCCTGGAGAAAATTGGACCCCCCAAAAACTTTGGTATGATATTGCATAAATTACAGAAAATAGTAACATATTCTCACAATGCTAAGACTGTAGCACAAATTAATAGTACAGTAGAACACCATTTAAACAAACTAAAAATAGCGGTCTTTAAGATACCTAAGATTTTTGTTTTGGATAATCAATGGTAATAATTTAAAGCAGTGAAAAGAAGAAAATAATTATATTCTAAATACATATAATGATTTTAATAGAAAACTATTACTGCGTATAATAATAAAATATGCAATACACTATTTATAGACTATTTTTTAAAATCTGTCAGTTTTTAAACTTTCTTCTCATAACACTTGTGAGCAGCTACAACATGCCACCATTATATAAACATATATTTGGTTGGTGTTGATTCATTGTTTTGTTTCACAAAATACAAGGCAACCTAAAACAAAAAGTTTTGTGTTATTGATAGTGCTGTATAATTCAACACTTCATTGAGATTTAAACTTAAATACAAATTTGTGGTCCTTTTAATGTCTAATGTTTTGAATTCCTCACCTGTTGTCCTCTGTCACTAAAGTAAGTTTCTGTTCAATACATATTGCACTATGCTTCTTTTTGCGAACATCTTATAAAAAAGCCATACTGAACAATACCAATTGTATGAGGGGTATAACAAAAATAGTGGCAACACTGTCGTGGACGTGCAACAGGAGGGAGTTGTTTGTTGTCACATTTACCACATGTTAGTCTATGTCTGGAAATTAATTGTTCTTTCACACTGGCCGTGTGTAGGCTAAAATGTGGAAACGTAGAGTCAGACTGAAAAATTCAATGCCATAGCCAGGATTTGAACCACGGATCTTCTGGATCCAGCCATAGAGTGGCTGGACGGAGACCAGAAGATCCGTGGTTCAAATCCCGGCTATGGCATTGAATTTTTCAGTCTGACTCTACGTTTCCACATAGTCTATGTCTGACTTCTGCTTCAGTACATGGACTCTTCTGTCAGACTCACAGTGCATACTGTGAGACAGGAAGTTAGTCTTCTGTTAGTTACCACTCTAAACTGTAGTGCCACGCAATGTTTACAAAGCAGGAACAACAATCTCGGCTGATAATTCTATATGCATGTGGTCATACAGCTTGACAATGCTATGAAGATCTTGTTGAAGTGTGTAGGGAGGTAGCATTACCCTACAGGACTATGGCAAGGTATTTAGAACCTTCAACAATGGGAGTGATCACATGAACACATGCCTCGGACAGGTTGTCCAAGTGTTAATGAAGAGAGCGTGCAAGCTGTTTCTGCACTAGTAATACCAATCAATGACAGACAGTATGTGAGTTAGCCCTGGAGCTAGGACTATTGCGTATGACTGTGTTTCGTATTCCAAGAATCACCTGAGAATGTGAAAACTCAAGGTGAGTTCCCAAGCATTTAAACAGTGATGTCTATGATATGACTCTGCTCAGGCTTACTGGAGTGTTATGGTTGTGATGGAGATGCCTTCTTACTGCACAATATTATGATTAATACAAATGTCATACAAATAAGTCATAAAAACGAACATACAAACGTCTACTTAAGCGACTATCCAGTGAGTAGCATCATTATGGTTCACCATGCAAAACAGTGGTGTTTTGTGGATATTAATTGTCCTTTCACACTGGCCGTGTGTAGCCTAAAGTATGGAAAGATAGAGTCTGACTGAAAAATCCAATGCCATAGCTGGGATTTGAACCACGGATCTTCTGGTTGCCGTCCAGCCACTCTAACCCTTGAGGCACTAGGGCCAACAGGCCAACATGACATTAAATTCTCCAACTGACTCGTGTTTTTCCAGTGACCACTTAGGAGTTCTCATAAACACATGAGACAAGTACCTTAATGGCGACTTACTATCCTGTAAGTCCTTTTAATATACTTTTATATACTTTAGCCTACACACGGCCAGTGTGAAAGAACAATTAATATCCATTAATTGACCTAACAGAGGTTAACTATAAAGCCTGGGCCTTAAAAAGTACTTCCAGGATAGTAGGTCGCCATTAAGGTAGTTGTTTCATGTGTTTATGAGAACTCCTAAGTGGTCACCGGAAAAACTTGAGTCAGTTGGAGAATTTAATGTCATGTTGACCATAGTAGCTCAAGGGTTAGAGCGGCTGGATGGCAACCAGAATATCCGTGGTGTTTTGTATTCTTTCAATTGTGAAAGTTATGGTTATTCTGGCATAGGACTATGATGCATCATCTTAACACAAGGACAGAATGTTACTACAAGGACAGATGTTTCCGCCATTTTTGGAGCATAATATGAGACCAGCATTGCAGAAGATATACCCACCTGGAGGCACACAGCACATTCTGTAGCTGATCTATACCATCACTGCAAGTGGGAAGTGCTTAAATCCATCATATTCACCAGATTTAAACCCCTGCAATTATGATTTCATTCCAAAGATGAAGGAACCACTTCATGACCTTTCATTCCAAACTGTTCTCAAGATTACACAGAAAATGAAGCTAGTTACAGTGGAGTAATAAATATTATACAAATAAAAATATTTAGTAATTATCTTCCACTTATCTTAAGAAGCTGATGATAATACTTCTATCTTCTTTATATGAGATTAATTTCGTGAATATTTGCCCACATCTTCAGTCAACACACTTCGTTGTCAAGGATAATCTCATATAAAGAAGATAGAAGTATTATCATCAACTTCTTAAGATAAGTGGAAGATAATTACTAGATATTTTTATTTGTATAATGTTCCCAAGATTCTGTAGGAATTAGGATAATCTATCAGAAAATCAACAGGACAAAGGCTCCTACAGGGATACTACAACTTCCACATTACTGGTAATGAGTTATAGACACTAAACTGAAGGACTGTAGAAGTTCAAATGTGTATCATTTGTATACTAGTACTAAATAAATAGTTGCCACTATTTATGTTACAACCCTTGTAAAATAACAGGGTGATTTAGACTTGATGCCAAAGAATATTGCCAGTTGTCACAGCAATGTTACCTACATGAATTTAAGCATCTCATATTTTTTTTTTCCTTCTTTCTTTTTCTTCCTTTTTTTTCTCTTCTACTATTATTTTGGTTAAACTTGGTTTTGAAGAAGCATAGCTTGCTTACGTAGGATTTTACTGTATAAGAATATTACCAGGCATGCACACACAATAAATTGTTCCATTACATGCACTATAGTTATTATACAGACCACTGCATATACAGTTATAACAATTTACAAAGTTGATTCGCTAGTTACTAGTGTGTGTGCACACGCACACGCGTGTGAAGTACATGCTTTTAGTAAGAGATAAAATACTTCAAAAGAATCTTCATTATTTTAATATATATTTATTACATTATCTACTTGAAATTATGAGTTAGAAATCAGTAAAATTAAGACCATTCTTAAGCCAATAAGTGCAAAATAAAACTATATTCTATTTGATACCTGCATATGAGAATTACTCAATTTGTCCAATGTAACATTTATTTATAGTAATATCATATTTAAGTATGCATTAAAATGAAAAATATATTTTCAAGGACCAACGGAAGAAGAAGCTGCAGCTGAAAGAGCACGCCAGCGACTTGCTAAAAAACTTAAACTTGAAGAAACAAGAATAAGGACGCTTCAAGAAGAACGTGAAATGGCTGATGTACAACATTCAAAAATGGAGGAGTGGGTAAAGTATACAGTGATCATTAAGGAACACCAAACTGGAGAACAGCAATACTATTGTTACAAGCACCATAATCATGTTTTCTCATGTTGCTGTTACTACCCTTGTAGACATTCTTCATGAGCAGCTTTTGTTGGTGCATTTGAACAAGTGTTGAAAAAAATTTCTACTTTATACAGTAAAACCTACTTAAAATGGATCCTTTATATGCTGGAAACCTGGAAAAATGGAAAACAAATTTTGGAACGCAGCTATTTCCCATGTAAAATAAGCCAATATTTTTGTAAACCGTGTGTATAAATAACCTGATTAAAATGGATTACTTTATATTTGATGGGTTACAATGTACGTATTTTAAAAAGTGCAATAATTTTGAGGGTGACTGTGCTTGCACCGAAGCTCCATGAACCATAAAGTCAGAAACTATAATCCTTTGAGGAAAAGGGAAAACAAACCATTAGCTCTCTCAATTCTCTTCCAACACACATAGTAAGGGTACAACTTTTGCAGTGTATTCAGTCACAGTTTCGTTGTTACAAGTGATCAAGTACTAGTGGAAGAAAACTGTGAACTTTGATGATTTCTAAAAACATAGTTTGTATGTACAAAAATTCTGTAAAATGAGTTCTAAAGAAGAGTTCTTCATTTGAAGAAAGAATTAAGAACACAAAAATAGCAAATATACAGCTAAAGAATTAACTCAAGTGTTAATTCCTTAACACTTTAGTTAATTAAATTTGTTTATAGTGGGGTGTTCAGAAAAATTTAAAAGTAAGTGTTGTTTAGTGTCTTTAATCGACTCTCTTTAAAGTTAATATAATTACATATTTACAAATTAGTTTCTCAGATTTCCTTCAAGTCGTATAAACATTTGTTAATCAGATACATCCTCAACTTCCTTTCAAATTGCTGTTTACAAACATCAGCTGCAGATTTAATCTCTTGTGGTAGTTTGTTATAGACTGTGATTCCGGAAATATATACATCTTTTAGAGATACACTTTTATTCACTCTATGCCTAAAATAGTCCACATTTCCTCTTGTACAATGTTCATGAATTTGGTTGTTTTTGATTGGTTTGAACTTATCTATTACATAAATTATTGCTCTGAATGCTTTGTAACCCATGATTATGGAGGGATGGTGACTTCTCTAGACCTTATAAAATCTCTCACAAGCTTCTCAAAAGCTTGTTGCATATGCCTAATCATTTTATTGGTTAACTCTTGAGTAGTCGCGTGGGCTACATATGTAGCCCAGCCATTTGGTTTTTGCAAGTACACATCTTCTTCTGCTTTTATGGTGGTGGGAGTTTTGGTAGCTTCTTGATGCAATGTGGTCAGTTGGCCATAATATATTTCAGCGAGACAGTATTTATGTATTTGCGTTTAAACTCAATTGAGCAAAGCTGGGCTACATATGTAACCCGTGCGACCATTAATGTAACAGAATTTTCATCTTTCTCGCAATATCAAAACAGGTAGTCCGATTTTAAGGTAAAACAGAATTTTTACGTTTCTAGTTGTCTGTCCTGATGAAGGCCTCATGTGGACAACTGCATTTAGCTGTAAGACTTGAACAGCCAAAAAGAGTGAATAATTGGTGCCACTGAATAACCTCTCATGTAGAATGAACCTTATATGTTTGTTGTATAAGGGTAATGAACAGCATACATTTTATACTTTATGTTTAATGCAGGCAAGGTTGGAAAACATCCTAAAGGAAGAAGAAGAAGAGAGGCTTGCATTACAGGCCTTGCCTCTGAGACATTATCTCATGCGTTATGTTCTGCCCACTCTTACCAAAGGACTTATTGAGGTTGTAAAGCTGCGTCCTTCAGATCCTCTTGACTTTCTGGTAAGAATACAGCTCACTTGTATCCTGTATATCATGTCAATTTAAAACTTGTGTAAAGGGGAAAAATACTATATTGGCTTACTTTTATTATCTTATGTCCCTGTGTTTATGTGATTCAATGTCAACAACGTTGCACTTTACATAGCATTGTCCTTGGATGAGATATTTACTTTCTTCTCCATCTTTTATTTATTGAAATGTCTATAAAATCAAAACTCACCTATGAATCAGCATCAAATGTGTTTTGATAACGTGTAACAAATGACACGACACTATGATAACAGTATGTCGTCCGTGGGTTTTCTCTTGGATACATCATACGTTCAGGGTAGATAGCGATTGGCTTGAGGACCATATGCCAGGCCGTGGGGGCCAAAGAGAGCGGAGATATCCTGACCTCGACCATTGCTAAGGGTTTATGCAATCCTCCACGTTTCGCCATCCTTAATGCACAGCCTGGCCAGTTTGTCCTCCTAAGCTTGCATTTGATGCTCACGAAGGCAGACACTTACCTGCCGGCGCATGATCGGTGTATTTGCGGCATGCGTTGTCGCAGGTAGAGTGGCAGTGTCAATGCTGCCCAGGAGCGGCAAATGAGCAGCATAACATTCAGAGGTAGGACATCCAAATGGAGGGATGGACTGTCAGATTGTTGCCAGTTCGGGTCTCTATGAAGGTGATGGAAGAGACTGAACCTCTAAGGTACGGATGTATGTGATTTTTGGGTTTGGCGGGATGGGAGTGTGAATGAAATGCCATACACCTTCCCAGTCGACATCTTGAGTTTGAAACGAGATTTCTTGACTACCAAAACTCACTTGACTCACAAAAATCACTATGTTAATGGTTGGAATAGAGTACATTTAATGATGTAAGGATGATATATCGATATTTAACTGTACTGGAACACCACAGTGAAGCGAAAAATTATTAAATTTTAGATGAGTCGCATTTCTTACACAACTGCTTCACTTTCGTACCTATTTTGAGGACATGTTTCGCAAATCTTCGTTTGCATCTACGGCTCTTGTGCGACTCTTTTCAATATATCGAGATTTAACTGTATTGAGTCGCACAAGAGCCGTAGATGCAAACGAAGATTTGCGAAACATGTCCTCAAAATAGGTACGAAAGTGAAGCAGTTGTGTAAGAAATGCGACTCATCTAAAATTTAATAATGTAAGGATGAGATGAAATGGGAGGTGCTTAATGATCGTGAAGTCGATGATCGATGTCAACTGGTTGGGGCAGGTTTAGTGTCCGGGATACTTTTGGTTTTGTGTGTTTTGTTTTCCATTGAGGCATTGGACTGATCGCAAGACATCCGCGGATCTCCATGGGAACACTGCATTGTGTTCGGAATGCACACCATATTGACAACGTCTGTATGGTTCGCTAGCAGGTGGTGTTGTGGTACCGGGTTTCCAGTACTCGCACGGAGAGCTAGTAGCATGGTGTGCCAGATCACTGGCGGCCCGACTAAGGTTATTGGGAGCCTTCCCGGATAGGCTGGAGCACG
Source organism: Mantis religiosa (assembly GCA_030765055.1). Taxonomy (NCBI): domain Eukaryota; kingdom Metazoa; phylum Arthropoda; class Insecta; order Mantodea; family Mantidae; genus Mantis; species Mantis religiosa. The sequence continues at coordinate 45,708,382 of CM060949.1, read as the reverse complement.
AAAGTGACGTATGCACTTCTACCCTGTTATGGAGGGTAGTTTTGTAACCTAAGTATGGTCCTACTGAAAAACCCCGCGGAGTCGCGTGCGGCTCCCCAGGTTTAAGGGGGCGAATCTCGGTCCACAGGTAGACCCTGACCACAAAAGTCCGAAGGTGAAGTATGGGATCTCACTCTTCTTGTGGGGGAGCTGGCATTCCTCCGCGTGCTTGCCCTGATAGATGAAGCAGCAATTACACCTCATCACCGTGTACGACACAGAGAGTGTTGGCATGGCATCTTTAAGCCCACCAATCGCCTGAAATAATCCACAATAACAGGCGGAATATGCCCTCTTCCTAGCTCCTTTTTCGAATAGTTTCACCATTCGTCTTCTGATCACCTTCCCTGGTGATTGACCACTTCGCTGAACTCAGTTTCATTGGCATCATAGATACGTCAGATGAGCTGAGTTCAGCCTCCAATGTGTTCATCCCGGAGAGTGGATGTGCCGGAACCTCGGTTCATTGAAAGAGGCAGACGGGCCAGGAGTATTGAGACTGCTGGCTCTCCAAGATTTGGCTAGCCAAGAAACACTTTTCCGGGAAGTGCCCTGTTTGGTCTTGCCATTTCCTCCCCTGTTGGCCGAAAATGCCGTAGCGTGGCTCATAGCAGGGGAATGTACGATGCTGGTGCTGGGTATTGCATTCTGTCAAGGAGAAAGGGAGGAAGAGATATTTGGAGTGGATATTTTGCCTTGCACACCAAGGTACAGCGCACCACTCAACTGGACACTACCTGCAGCGGTGGTTGCTAAAAAGCGCGTTCTGGAAGACAGCCGAATATATAAGTGGGCCTAGATTGTGCATAGAGCATTGCCTATGACCTTATGGTCGATGTTTGCTGATTTTGGTTGGTGTAATTCTTGTAGAAAGAATAACAACAAAAGCTGCCCAGATTAGACATTAGGTTGGGATGTGTGCCGACCAATTAGAAGTTGTTGTATGATGACTAATTGCAAAACTAATTCGTCCGATGAAATTCCGGCTGTAACGTTGCATGATGGCTGCTCTCTGCAACCATTTGCTCTGTCCGGCTGCTGACGCTGGAATTCTGCGAGCGAACTTTTGCACCTCGTTTTATATTAAAGGGTCGTGGAAGGAATGTTTCGAAAAGTGAAATCTCTCAAATCGAAGGAATGGGATTTTCGAAGTTAAATATCTGCCAGAATCCAACGGTGTGTTTCACAACAGCACGATACAACAATGAGCTAGTACTTCTTGCTCGTGATTTTGACAGTGACTGTTCCTCTATGCTCTAGCAGCAAACAACAAAAACGATTGATTGGGGTGACTTACACTTAATTCCTTTGCTAGTAATTCATTGCCATTGGGACAATACTTACTATAACTTATTAACAGTACCAAAGTCAGAAGCTGTTCTCTAAATTCAATCTAAAACTATTAGGTGGTCTCATAAGTAAAGTCAGTTTCTTTATTTTGGTGTTTTGGAAAATGTATTAGGTTTCTTTGGTTTGGCAATTTACAGCTATTTACAGGTTGTAACCGAATTCTTCGCATCAAAAGCCAGAGACTGGTACCATCGTGGGATAATAAACCTCGCTGAACGCTGGCTCAAGACCATAGAATCTAATGGTCTATGCTTTGAAAATTAGTTAATTGCTTGTCAGAACATATTTCAAATAATTGCTTTTCTTACAAAACGACATTACTTATGAGACAGTAACTATAACAAAATCTGATATGTAGCACTCACATGCCATTCTCTAGACTCAAGTGCCCGCCTCAGTAGCGTGGTGGTAGCATGTCTGCCTCACGTTCAAGAGGTCCCGAGTTCGAATCTTGGTCAGGGTGGGTTACCTGGATAAGGTTTTTTCTGGGGTTTTCCCTTATCCTGAAAGACGAATGTTGGGTAGCTCTAAGCTCCATGGACTCCGGGCTCATTTGAGCATCATTTCACCCATTCCATTCATCGTCCGATATCACTTAACGTTGGAGGACGTAAATTACAAAAAGAACAAAAAGAACAAAAAGAATCTAGACTCGAGTAAGCTATTCTTACAAATGTTTATAATCGTGTCTACTTATCTTGTATGCTAAATTTCTTGTAGATGCAAGGGAGTATGGTAATACAGTAGACCTTAAGCGATAGTCAAATCTTTTAACGAGCACAGCCGGTCACTGTGTGATGGCTTTGTAATTTTATTCTCTTTACATGGCTAAGATATGAAAAAAGGAACAGAAATTTCCCATTTAAAGAAAGGATGAATAGTGGCAAATTCAAATAGCAAGGAATTTTGAAGAAATAGTTTATACTCCAAAAAATATATTTGACATAAATCGTTTTTCAACCAGATTTAACTTTTTGTGTATACCATTTTGTCAATCTCTTCCGGTTTACAAGTTGTCCAAAATGTCCTGAGAACATTCCCAGGCTATTTAAGATCTGCGTTTCATTTGTCATAAAATATTTTAAATGTATGTTATATTAACCAAAATCATAAAACCCATTTTTGAAAAAATCAAAATTTTCTAAAAATATATCAAGAGTGGTGGGATTTTCCCATGAATGGGAGATTCTTTTTAAATCTTCATGTCACATCCTTGGAAGATGCTGAACTTAGGTACCCAGTTTGGTATTTAACCAACTTTACGTTTTGGGGTTATACTGTTCACAGGCACGCCATGGACACATATCTAAGATTTTTTTTCTTCTAAAAATTGCGTTTGGGAGCCACAGGACCTCAAAAGGTATATTTAGACTAAAATTTTTGTATTACATTTTTTGGGGTAGAATGCAGTTCCTTCTCTGTCTACTATATATGAGGTAGAGCAAGTACATCATATTACCATAATGTGACTATCCCGTATTGCTTACTGCTTCATTAATGTGATGTTAAATTTTTACAGTTACCTTCCTTTTCTTCACGACATAGCGGATAATGACATGTGTCTGAAGCAGTCTGTAATTCACTCTGCTTCTCTAACTGGGAAGTTGAACAGAAGCCTTGTCAAATCTCTTCCAGTAGCAGTTCTCACTGTACTTCATCACAGGCATCACAGACTCATTTGGAGAACGGCACTGTTCCTCGCGACGCAACCACTAATTTGCTCTTGACTTGTTCATTCACTATAATTCATTTAATGTCAGTTGACAATTTTGACAGCTCCGTGGCATATGTCCCGCATGTGCACATGAATCTATTACCATGATCTAGTAGCCAATGTCTACGTCAAGATTAAACCTAATGTCAAGACAACAGACTCATATGCCACGTACGGCATAGATGCCGCGGGAGCTGTCAGAATAGGTAACGTTATTTCAAATGCAACTCACTTTATACTACTTACTGGCTCAACTTACGAGAACTCTCACTTATATAACCGTAGAAAATTTCCCTAGAGTTCCGTACGTTTGAGAGCATTTTATTGGTGACGTGCAGTGAGTGTTATTACTGCAAGGTATTAGTGACATCTTGTGTTCATATTCAGAGAGTGAACCATCGGTAGAAGAGACTGCATCAGACGTAGTTCATTACACCGCTACATCAAGGAAGAATGTGTAGTGACAGTGATAACAGTGTGAGCTAAGTGAAGTCCTATAGAAATTTGAGTGACAGAACTAAGTAAAGTGGCAGCTTTAAAACTGGACAATTATTTTCATTTCCACCTGCTTCATTTCATTATTTATTTATTTTTATTGTTGCATTCTTGACTCCCATTTGGATCTTTCTCTGAATTAATTTTCACCATTTCACTTTCCACCTTTTCCATTTGGCATTTATACTATGCTCCTTCTCAAGGGGCAGGAATGAAAGTATTATGTTTGTGTGACTTATATTTTGTTTGTATTGCTGATTCAGGCAGAATATTTATTTCGTGAGAATCCAGAGGGGAAAATGTTTGAGCCAGATTACGCCACTGCTGCAGAAAATCTTATGAGTGCAGTTCAACAATTTCAAGATACCCTGAATAGAATTCAATCTTCAGGTGATGTAGGAATAATGGAGTGTGTTTACCACACATCGCTAGAGTATCGTAGGGACGATTGTTCCAGGTCTGTTTCTGATTTGGCAGTAGATGAAAAGCGCACTGAAAATGTAGAAATGCAAGGAGATGGGAAGCGCAGTGAAAATAAAAAACTGCATATAGATGAAAAGCGCAGTCAACATGTGGGGTCTTTAGCAGCTACATCTTCTGTTCCTAAAGTGACCAGTACTTCAAGCCTATAATAAGAGGATTGACTTATTTACAACTTATTGACACAAAGAAAAATATGAGTTATGGTATTAAGTAAGAATAAATATACTGAAATTCAATTTTCTTTAACTAGATCTTAAAAGCATAATTTAAGATTTATATCTCACATATGTAGTACTGTGATATTTATCATTGACAATAAAGCTTTAATGATGTAATTTGTTTTTACTTTTGTGGTTTTTCAGATTTATGCAATGACTTTATTCTAAGAAATAAAGTTTAAAGAGAAAGAGAGAAGCATACTATTATATTGTTACGGCGGCAGCAAATGCCTGCCACAGAGGGATTCAGTGGGTCATTCCATCCTATCACTTGCTGCTTGCCGCTTTTCTTATTTGCTAATATCACGAGCCGCTGAAACGCGACCTTTTAATTTTGCTGCTACTGACAGAGAGTGCTTCATTTAAAGCGAATAGCTACAAGAAGCTTCTGGAACATTTCTACGCGAGTCGGCCGTGGCTCATTTTGTAGATATTCGGCTGTTATATATTTGGCTGATGATGAGATTGTTTCTTATACAAATTACAAGAATTCTCAATTTTGACCCCGTAAAGACGTTCCATATTGGCTCTTGATATACCAGCAGGGTCTCTCAACAAGAGTGTTCTAGCTTTCAACTTAAATAAAACATGTTCTATAAATTCTAGAGGTTCATTTCTGTTTTTATTTTGGAACATCATTAATGTCATTACGTGTGGAAGAGAACATCAGTTAAATGACCACCTCAGCTTTGTTAGATTGCGCGTATACGGTTGGCCCAATTTTCGACTATTCTTTCTAATATGCAACAGGGCGATTTTTTTCTAACTTCTTCACACTTTTTGATGTTTTTATATACAGCCATGATTTTTAATATAGTTTCTTTACTTTTAGTGCAATTTCGTGTTGGAGGGCATTCTTTTAACGTTATTAATTGTTTGTTTATTTACTTACTGTGTAATGTAGCCATATTGAAGAATTCAGCCAAACTGCTTGTTTCTCCACTGAACGCAATGCTGCCAACAGTCTTTCTTGTCCCGAAATTACATTATCTAGCAGACTATCGCCCGGTCAAAATTTGTTACTCATGCATTGCTTTACACATAAACGATCCTCGACACGATGATAATGGTGTGCTCCGTAGGAAATACATATATGAGCTGACGGACTGTATCGGACTGGTTCGGCTACTGCCGCGAAGTCTACATGATGTCAAATTACACCAAGTATACTGCAAGGGGAAAAATTGGCGGTCCCGGTCACGTCGTTCAAATTGATGACTGCACAATAGGACGACATAAGTTTCATCGTGGGCGCGTCGTAGAGGGCAACTGGATATTGGGAATGATCGACATGGAAACGAATGAGGTGCGGTTGACGATATGCCCAAAAACAGGAGATGCAAATACGCTCTACAGTCTAACTGTTCGTCCGATATGACTTAACGTTGGAGGACGTAAATTACAAAAAAAAAAAAAAAAAAAAAAAAAAAAAAAAAAAAAAAAAAAAAAAAAAAAGGTTTTGCATTCATCGATTTGAACGACGTGACCAGGAGTGCCAATTTTCCCCCTTGCAGCATACTTCATATCATTTGACATCATGCACACTTCGCGACAGTAGCCGAACCAGTCCGTGAGCTCATACATGTACTTCCTACGGAGCACTCCATTATTGTCGTGGAGTTATTTAAGTTACATACTGTGACTTTGTGGGTTCGTGAAATGAAAAGTCCAATTACACAAACTCAACAATGTTCTTTATTTCCACCGACTTACAGTTTAACACTTGCCAATTACACAGAATTACGTACTGCACACAATTACAATTCATCAGTTCGTCCGTTACACTTGCACTCGCGATTTCGTAAACTCCGATGCACATACACAGTCTTCTCGTCCTTACACTAGTACTGCACTCTTACGCTGATTGCCAAGAACTCTGACTCACTCCTCTTGCACGACGTGTTGCTTATATAGGGTCCGCTTGCCGATCTGGAAGGTTCTCCATTAGATGAAATATCCCGTAAATTCGAGAACACAGGTGGAACAGAAAGAGACGGCGCAGTGATGTTTTTGTCCCAGCCATCTCCTGTCACCACTATAAGACAAACGAGGGGGGGCCGTGGCTAACACGGACCTCCCCTGCTCGCCCGCTCATAGCTGGTTCCATAGGGTGTTCCAACGATCGGGTGACACTGCTCCCTCCTCAAAGCTGGTCGTCCCGAACAGCACCATCGTAGCGTGCCAGGCGATCCAGGTGTACCACCAACAACTTCCCTCGGGGAACCCTCTGGATGCGGTAGACTACGTCGTTAATCCTCTTCACCACCCGGTACGGTCCTTGCCATGGCTGCTGGAGCTTCGGGCAGCGTCCCTTGGTCCGGGTAGGACGGTACAACCAGACCAGGTCACCTTGCTGGAACCCTTGGCTGTTGGCTTGTCTGTCATACCTGGTCTTCATGCGGTCGCTCGCCTTCTGGATTTTCTGGCGAGCCATCTCGTGCATGTCGTGGAGATGGTCAACCAAGTTCTCCACATACTCGGTCGCTGGCTGTTTCGCTTCCGGAGGGCTTCCAAAAGCCAGGTCACAAGGGAGGCGTAACTCTCGGCCGAACATTAAGCTGGCTGGCGTCATCCCAGTTGTGTCGTGTGTAGACGAGCGATAGGCCAGCAAGAACAGTGGCACCTTGACGTCCCAGTCTCGCTGATGGCTGGCCACGACCTTCCTCAGGTATTCCTCTAAGGTCTTGATGTACCTTTCGACCATGCCATCCGATTGGGGATTTAGAGGCGTAGTGCGAGTCTTGTTCACCCCAAGCCTTTGTAGTGCCTCCTTCATTAGGTTGGACTCAAAGTTGGTACCCTGGTCACTGTGTAGCTCTAACGGCACCCCAAATCGACAGAGCACTTGCTCCACGAGGCAGTCTGTGATTGTCTTTGCCTCTTGGTTTGGGATGGCATACACCTCCGGCCACTTGGTGAAGTAGTCCACGACCACCATTAGGTACTTGTTGCCTCGGTCGGAAACTGGGAACGGTCCAGCAATGTCAACGGCAATTCGTTCGAATGGCGCTCCGACGTTGTACTGCTGCATGCGACCCCGGCTCCTAGTCTGGGGGCCACGACTCGCCGAGCACACGTGACACTGACGGCACCTTCTCTCAGCATCAGCTCGGAGTCTCAGCCAGTAGTAGCGCTGCCGTAGTTTGTCAATCGTTCGGTTCGCTCCCAGGTGTCCTCCCGAAGTACCGGCGTGTACTTCCTCCAGGACTTCCGGGACCTTACTCCGGGGAAGTACCAACTGCTCTCTCTGCGTCTTCCCATCGGGTGATTCCCATACCCGGAACAGCACGCCCTCTCTGGTCTTCAACGAGTCCCATTGGGCCCAGTACGACTTGTAGGTGGCGCTCCTCGGTGCGATGTCCTCCCAGGTTGGTCTCATCCCTGCCTCCACTTCCCTCAAGAGTGGCCCCAAGTCTGCGTCCGCCAGCTGCTCCCTCCTCAGGCCTGCGCTTTCCCAGCCTTCAGCAGGCACTGCCACAACTACTCGGACTGCTGCGGCACGCTCCTTCTCTTCCACTCTTGTGCACTGGCCGCACTCTTCTGGACAGGGTCTTCGGGACATGGCGTCTGCGTTACCATGGCTCTTCCCTCTACGATGTTCCGAGGTGAAGTCGTACTCCTGCAGCCTCTGGACCCAACGTGCTGTCTGGCCTTCCAGGTTCTTAAAGCTCAATAGCCACGTTAGGGCGAAATGGTCAGTCCTCAGGTGGAATGGCTGACCGTACAGGTACTTGTGGAAGTGCTCCAGTGTCTTTACTACCGCCAGTAACTCCCGTCGGGTGACGCAGTAGTTCTTCTCTGCCTTGGATAGCGTCTTGCTGTAATAGGCTATCACCCGCTCATAGCCGTCCTGGATCTGCGATAGGACACCTCCAATGCAATGGTCGCTGGCGTCGGTGTCCACAATGAAGGCGCCACCCGGTTGTGGGAAACCCAAAATTGGAGCACTGCACAGGGTCTCCTTTAGGTGCTGGAAAGCGTTTTCGGCGTCCTCTGTCCACACATAAGGCCGGTGTTCCTCCGTCAGGCGGGTGAGGGGTTTTGCGATGTTGGAGAACCCCTTTATGAAGCGGCGGTAATAACTGCACAGCCCCAGGAAACTGCGCAACTCTTTCCTATCCCTTGGGCGAGGCCAATCTCTCACGGCCTTTGTCTTCTCCGGGTCTGTGGCCACTCCGGTTGCTGAGACTATGTGGCCCAAGTAGTTAACTTCCTTGCGGAAGAGCTGGCACTTCTTCGCGTTCAGCTTCAAGTTGGTCGCTTGCAGTCTCTGTAGCACCTTACTCAGATTCTCGAGGTGATCTTCAAAAGTCTTCCCGACGATGATGATGTCGTCCAGGTATAGCAGGCAGGCATCGTAAGTCAGCCCTCTCATCACTGGCTCCATAAGGCGCTGGAAGGTAGCTGGTGTGTTGCAGAGGCCAAAGGGCATAACCGTGAACTGCCAGAGCCCTTGGCCCGTCGAGAATGCGGTCTTCTCCTTGTCTCTCGGGTCTAGAGCTACCTGCCAGTAGCCCGACTTCAGGTCCAGGGTCGAGAACCACTGTGCACCAGCTAGCGTGTCCAGGGTGTCGTCAATCCGGGGTAAGGGAAAACAGTCCTTCCGGGTGACGGCGTTCAACTTTCTGTAGTCTACGCAGAAGCGCAGCTCGCCGTTCTTCTTTGTCACCAAGACTACAGGGGAACACCAAGGGCTGTCAGACTCTTCAATCACTCCCCTGGATCTCATGTCCTCCAGCATGTCTCGTACCGCCCCTTGCTTCGCCAGCGGAACGCGTCTATGTGGTTGCCGAATAGGCCGGGCGTCCCCGGTGTCGATGCGGTGAAGCACTTTGTCCGTGCGGCCGTAGTCACTATCACCTTGGCTGAAGACGCGCTGATACCGTCTTAGCAGTTGTCGAACCTTCTCCAGCTGTTCTGTGTTCAGGTGGTCGGCCGCCCTCTCCACCAAGCCTTCTAGCCGGGGCCCCAGGTGTTGCTTCAGCGCCGGCTCCTGGGTCTCGTCGATAGCTGTTACGCTCACCACGGGCTCGCACATTCCCAACTCCGTCCCGGCCTGGACGTCGTGATCGGCGTCCGTAGGATTTAGCAGTCTCACGGGCACCTCCTCTCGGCACGGCAGCAATGCCCTGGCTACACACAGTCCGTTTACAGGCGTCTTCTGGTCCAGCATCATGTTCCTGGTTCTCTGGCCCTCCAGTCGCGCCGTCACCACCACCTCGCTCCTCGCGGGGACAACCACGTCTTCGTCCAAGACGACCCTGCAAATTCCAAGGCGCTCTTCGGGTTGACGGAGTATAACCTCTTCTCCGTTAAGCCGCAGAACCTTCTTGCCGACGTCGACCGTCGCCTCATGGCTCCTGAGGGCGTCCAGTCCCAGAATCACCTCCTCAGCCACCTTCGCGACGAACACCCACAGACGCACGGTACTCCGTCCCAAGTTCAGCTGTGAGCGGGCGAGCAGGGGAGGTCCCTGTTAGCCACGCCCCCCCCCCCTCGTTTGCCTTATAGTGGTGACAATACGTTGTACTCACTTTAATAGTGTTCGTATTCATCAGAATCTACAACAAAGCTCTATTGTCCTTCGACAATGATGATTCTTGAGAAGTGTAGCACTATATTTCCAAATATGTACTTGGGTAAAACAGTCACAACATTCCCATTCATTCATAAGTCCCTATCTCATTACCGAAATGAAATGCAACGTTTACTCTTTCAGTCTATTTCACTATTTTGTTTTTATTACACCTGAATATGGAAGGGCAGTATGGAAACTTCAATTTTAACTATTTCAACAAATAGGTCTTCTTCACTGGTATGACACTATGATATTATTTCACTCCAGAATGTTACGTTGTCATATATTTCAGTGCATTTGCTAATTCATTAATGTAGCAGTACTGGGATCCTGCAAAAAAAGCATTAGTAATTCAATAACATCACGTTTTACTTGTTTTGGACGATTTCGTGGAGAAAAGAATGACATACCTTGAAGCGCTTTAATGCTTTCAGGAAGCCATTGTCGTAGTTATTTCATAAATTCTAGAAAATATTGTGCACACCATGATGCAACTGTTGAAATTCATCAACAGAAAGGTTGCTTAAAGAAAGTTTTGAGCGCATTCATATTCAAGATAGAGATGTGAGTGAGTAAAACTGAACCGCAACTTTGAATTTAAAACTATGAAACTGGAATTCAGGAATCGCAATATTTAAATAACTAGACAAGAAGATTAAGTCATTTAGTAGCTTTGTGATATCCTGACATTTGGATTTAAATTCCTTATATACATGTTGAACTTCCTGTAGAACAGACTCATAGCCTGCTTCTGTAACTATGTAACATAGGTGGTAACGTGTCTGCCTGACATTCAAGAGGTCCCGAATTAGAATCTCGATCAGGGCGAGCTACCTGGATATGGTTTTCTGGAGTTTTCCCTAATCCTGAAAAATGAATGTCAGATAACTATAAACTCTATGTTCCCTGGCTCATTTAAACAACATTTCATCCATTTCATTTATCGTCCGATATCACTTAATGTTTGTATATGGAAAACAAAAGCTCAAAGTTCCCTCACTTTTGTTATTTCAAAACTAGTTTTAAGCTCCAACCACTACTGTAATATTTGAGTTACTGCATCTTTCATGGATGACCATCTTGGCTGACTCATCTCAGAACCAGCTTTGAACTAGTTTAAATGGCAAATCTCCGTCATTCTTGTAGTAAATGTTTCCTTATAGGTAATTGCCTCACAGTGAAAGGGCAGGTGAGTAAGTAGTATACACCTAATTATAACTGTAATTTATGTGCGTGTTGGGCAGATTATCTTTCAATCTACTTTGTGAAATTGCACAGGAATATAATGCTAAAAGCCTTCCAACACACTACTGAAATGTCTATCAGAGATATATGTGTAGGTATCATATTTGCACACACATCAACAATAACTGTCTTACCATTCATTATCCACCACATTCAAGTGTCAAGAAATCAGCTCCCTGCTATGCACCATAGTAACCACCATTCAACAGGTATATAACCATTAACAAACAGGAAGTTGGGACATCCTCCTTCTCGCTCTAGCTGACCAAACGTGGAAAGTCCCAGCCGGTTTGGAGACAGCAACTCTGCACCACCTACGGGCCTTATTATGGCCATATTACGTACACCAAACGATTGCCTCTAATATCTCTTCTGATCTGAAACGCATAGTGGGCCTGCCAAATTATGCCATAGTTATAAGTTTATATTCATTAGGTGTGTGGGGGGGGGCGATTAAGGGTAAAGCTGATCAGCCACTGTTTTCATTTTCTTGCTGTATCAGTTACAATTATGTATTAGATATTTTGTTTTCAAAAGTTCCAAGTTCAGCACATTTTTGGTGAGAAAAAAAAAACACTATATTTTTGCCATGGCGCTTATATGAATCAGGCACCAGATGCATTTAAAAAGTAATCCTGCATCTGATTCTATCACCATTTTTATAGGACCACATGATTACCCCCACCAATATTTCCTACCGGACGAGTTTGAAGGGAAAAAACTATAACTATAACATTCTACGTCAGATTTCTTTCATATGCTCGAAAAAAAGGAATTGTATTTTTGGTAGTTTTGCACCTAATCCTTGTTTCATGTAAGCTTGCCCCGTATCTCTTAACTTTTTTAAAAAAAATTAGTTCATTATTTAACATGGTGATATGTCTTTATATGTTGGAAGAGAATTGTCAAATTTATATTTTCGTAACGGTTTCAATGAAATATATTACGCATCAGAGTTGATTTATCTGAAATGCATGTTAATTCTTAAACAAAGTAAAGAGGAGGTTCCTTTGCTCTCAAGCACATGGCATGATAGCACGTGATTTAGCAGTAGTGATGACATATTTGTTTATATCACTTTTATCACTGACCTCGTTTTGAACTGGATTAGTCATATATCGCCATTCGGCGGTGTGCTATGCCGAATGCGAGAGCTAAATTATTTTATTGATCGTTTATTGCATGTGTACTTATATGTATAATGGCAGAGTCTACAGCCAGTTTTTTGCTGAAGCATCGCAAGGGAAAACCTTTACAAAGCGGTGAAAAAACAATTGTGTTGCATGTATTTAATGCACTCACAGAGAAGAATCCGTGTTAGTGAGAGAAGTCGAACAGCTGTGCCCTGAACTTACAGGTTTGTTAGATGCGTAGGAACATCGCGACATGAAACTGAGATGATAGGAAAACTTACCACTCCAGGGGCGATATTACTGTGTGGCGAAGACGTTATTTAAGGACAATCAAATTGTCCAAATCGCAAAATATACTACCTTGACGAGACTTGGGTGAATGAAGAACACACGACAAGTATGGCGTGACACGACTTTTAAGACTGAAAGACAAGCATTTTTGCAAGGTATGTGTGCTGGTTTAAAACAAATTCCAGTGGAAAAGCCCGAAGGCCTTTCATTATAAACTTGTTCCAGTTTCATTGCTCATTCATTCAGCTTCAACTTGCTCAGATTCATTATAAACTTCATTATTTTTGCATGCCTTCATATTCTTATTTCTATCTTCCTGGCAATTATTATGACGTTTACTGCAGGTTTCAATGTGACGGGAAGGCACTGCCTATGGCCTATGGCGCGAAAGCATTAGCCAGTTAGGATTAGGGGGAAGTTAGTTGCACGCGGAGTGATACATGCCAGTGGGGCAAGGTTATATGAAACAGAGATTAGGCAGGTCATCATTGAATCTACTTGGTGAAATTTATGGGGAACCAATTAGTCAGGAATATAATGCTGGAGACTTTCCACCACATTCTTGACTAAATGTTTGTTAAAAACAGTAATTAATAGTGTAACAGCGGGTCAGAGCCTGCCAACCCGACTGCCAGTCTCACGCTCAAATACGCAAAGCAGAGGTGGGCGATCAGTCGATACTGGAGGGCATGTGGTCAGTATCACGTATCCCCAGCTGGAAATTTGGCTTTCTTGACCAGAATTAGCTACCTATCGTAGCTCCTCAATTTCCTCACGATGTGAATAGGCACCGGTCCTATATCCACACCCCCCAAAGGTGGGATCACATTCCGACGCATTCCGTGGCAGGAAACCGAAGCACAATGCTTTAGTCCACTACACCACGGCGCAGAATGAACTATCTTCTCTGTTATTCAGTTAAATTTATGGAAAGAATCAATTCTTCCATGTGTGTAGGCTGATTTGAATGAGTAGAGCCAGACTGAAAAATTCAATACCATACCCTGGATTTGAACCACGGATCTCCCGCTCTCCGTGCGGTTGCTCTAACCCACTGAGCTACTATAGTCAACATGTCGACATGACATTAAATTCTCCAACTGAATCATACGTTTACCGGTAGACCACTAGGGTTTCTCATATGCTATGAGACACGCACCTTTTGTGGCAACTTATTATGCTGTAAGTCCCAGGCTTCATCATTAAACCACTATGTTATTCAGGTGAACTGATGGCTCTACTCATTCAAATCTTAGCCTACACACGGCTAGTGTGGAAGAAATGATTCTTTCCATCAATTTACCTGAATAACAGTGGTTTAATGATGAAGCCTGGGACTTATGTACTTACAGCATAGTAAGTCATCACAAAAGGTGCGTGTCTCATAGTGTATGAGAACTCCTAGTGGTCTACTGGGAAACATATAAGTCAGTTGGAGAATTTAATGTCATGTCGGCATGTTGGCCATAGTAGCTCAGTGGGTTAGAGCAACCGCACGGAGAGCGGGAGATCCGTGGTTCAAATCCTGGCTATGGCATTGAATTTTTCAGTCTGGCTCTACTCATTCATATCTTCTCCGTGCTTTAAAATAAAGATGAATGAACATTTATTAGTCTCATGCACAATTTGCTCTCTATTTGCCCCAATTCATTAAAATAAATAATCTACAGGTGCTGAGAAAACAGTCAAATAATGAGAAATGTATCATACTATTGATGCTCGACATTTGTAAAATTTTCTCTGTAGACATGCCTCATGGGAATTATTATTTAATTCATTTTGTATTACAACGTAAAGGTATATTTTGCATTTAGCCAGAAGTGGTCCCTCCTTACTTCCTTTTCCCAACCTAAAGGGAATAAAAGCAGATGTTTGGTCCTGGCGGGGTGGGGCATTTATGCAAGAAAGCAAATACTCTTGGTGAGGATCCACTTTAGTCAGACGGTAAGCTAATAACTTGATAAGTGAGTTTAAGTCTACTGGGGTTCTGCTTGATCCTCTTGCTGACAATTCTTCACAACGACTGAAACAAAAGCACTTTCACATACATGTTTACTTTGTGGTTTCAGTGTTGCTACAGTTATAAATACAGTAATTTCTTGTTTGTAATACTGTGAATCACAGACCTCTTGGATACAAAATAACCAGCTTTATTTGATTTTAAGTGATGTATCAGTCTGGTGTTCTGAATAATGCATGTAAATATTTAATATTTTAAACTTGTGAAGAGAGTTTTAAAAAACCTACTTCCCATGTGGAGGTTTTCAGTGATTTATATTATATTTTATTACAAAAAAATTGCACATTCTGAGTTGAAATAAAAATCTGATAAAGTATATACTATAGGGTTATAAATCCCCTTGAATAATGCTCCACTACTTTAGCTAATAGTTTATTAAAAACTATTTCACAATGTATAGGGACCTCATTTTTACTTTTTCTCATGAATACCTTCTTCTAGTTATTTCCTTTGGAAATGTGTAACTGAAGTTTAATTTCCTCCCAGACAGTCAGTTGAAAATAGGAAGTAACAATATACATGAATATGACAATATAAGGTTTGCTCTTCTAAGGTAATCCTGCAATAAGACAGTAATCAGAAGACAAAGAAAAATACCAGAGCATGGTGAGCTTGTAATAGCTGAAGCAGTACACTCATAGTATAGCAGCAATGACAGGAAAAAGTACTGTAAGGTGTAATGCTCTACGAGAGGCACTCTTGGTCAGAACATCGACGGACGCAGTAGTGTGTAGAAAGACAGCGTGATATGCAGGTGATGAGGTACGTGTGATGTAAAACTAAACAATGTACTGTTTACCACAGCAAAGAAAGTCCCCAAGGAATGAGATGCAGCAGGGTTGGAGAAGGTTTCAATAACCAGCCTCAACATGTTTATATCTTGAACAGTTATAATAAAAGCATTGTAAACAGTGAAGCTAATTTCATGTATAAAGACTAAAATTGATACCTTTTAAAACTTGTAACTTCACTCACGTCCTTTTACAAAATCAGGAACATTTTCAAACCTGTTGCAGTTTCATCCTCAGCTGATTAGCGACTCATCACAGTTGATGTGACTCATTTTGTAAAAGGACGTGAGTGAAGTTACAAGTTTTAAAAGGTATGACTCAATTTTAGTCTTTATACATGTTTATATCTCTCAGGTCAGTTCAGTTACAGACCATTCAATAAACATTCTGATGTCTTCTATTTTTGTGAACAAATCTTCTCAATTTGAGTGTACTGAGTGAATAGGATGCATGCCTTTTGCTTTATTATAAGAACTTCTTGCTATATTAGCAGCATATTGAATATTTCTTTTGATCGTAGCATCTCCAATATCCATGTCCCAAGGTGACTTCAAGGACATGCGCAAGTCACTAGCAGACTGAAGTGTTGTAACATTTAGTGTACAGTTGAAAGCCTTCCAGATTAGGCGAGAAGAAGATATAAGGTTTTCATCGGAGCTGTTCAATGTAATAAGTATGGGATAGTGGTCAGAGCTTAATTCGTGAAGTAAAGCAGGATTTGAGCAATGTTCATACCAATGAAAAAGTCTAGTATGCCTGGCTGCTGTCATCCTCTGGGTAATGTGTTGGTTCCACAGGAGTATGATAGTTCCATGCTTAATTAAAAGGCTGCATGCAACAGTGGTCTAACCCTCTCCGATGTCGAGTTTGAATTAACCCTGCTACCTGTTGTCATTAACCTTGAACTATCTATTACAACTGATATCTATTTAACGTTTTGCACAATGGCAATAACTTAATTTCTTGCCCTCAAACTAGAGTAACTGGCTGCTGTAAACTTTGTAGTACAATATCTGAAATATTTTAAAACGTGGGATAGATTACTGTTGCACTCAGTCTTTCATTATTGATAGGTCATGTCTAGTAGCACTCTACCTCTTGGATTAGCAACATTTGAACCCCAACATGGAAGTTTACTACTGAAGTCGCCGCTAAGTAGATAATGAGACTGCAATTCATGAAAGACAGCCCAAAAATCGGATGAGTTAAGTTTGTTGGCTGGAGCTGAATAAAACAAACCAATTTGCATTTTGACGTTGTTGAAATAGATCTGTATATGCAAAATTTGATACTCTGGTTCAATGATGGTGTGATAATGAAGTTTTTATAAAAATTGCAGAGCCATCTTTTCACTCTTTGTTGGGGTGATCAGCTCTGTATACATATGTATAATCTTGGTATATGGTAGTGCCAAATTGGTCTCTATTGCTAGCAGTATGTCGATGTTATAATTTTGAAGAAAATGAATTTGTGACATTTATTATTAATCCCTTGGTAAGTCCATGTGCAGATATTGATTCTTTTGTTAGCAGTGGAGTTCATTATTTTTTCAGGAGCGCCAGTAACACTTGAGAAAGTATTATACAAATATAACTACTTGTAACAAAAAACTTCACTTATCTTAAGAAAAATCAACATCATTTTTCTTAAGATAAGTGAAGTTTTTTTGTTACAAGGAGTTATATTTGTATAATACTTATTGCTTCACTGTAACTAGCTTCATTTTCTACGTAACTTGAGAAAGTGTTTGAATCAGTGGGTGCAGTAGTGACATCGAAGTATCCAGTTTGGTTATTAGATAGGACAAATCATTTTGCATGGTGGCTTTACAGCTTTTGTATTCACTTTGTTCTTGATAGGGTATGTTTGTGTGTTGCTCTGGAGTGGCAGTTTGAGCATAAGTTTGGGAGAGGCCCTCTGTACTAATGGTGGCTAAGAATGCTGATCTGTAGTTAGCGAAACTGTATCATTGTGAATTTCAGATTTTGACATCTCTGTTATAATTACGAGGAGCGACACGCTGCAGTTTAATGTGCACTGGACAGCCCTTAAGTTAGCGGTGTGTGAACCCTTGCAGTTTACACAAACAGGAGGTGTATCTGAGGGTTTCAAGCACTGGGAAGAAGGATGCATGCCAACACATTTTACACAACGATCCCTTTTGCGACAGTACTTTCTATTTGCCCATATTCCTGACATTTAACTACTGTATTACACTGTGTTTCAGTTTTGAAGGTTAAATTTTGATAACGGCATGGTAATAACCTTATTAGCTTGAATATGTTTTGATTTCCTTCATCTGGCTTCAGATCCACGAGAAACAAAGGTAGTGGCAGTTTGCTAACAGGGTGGTATACAGGAAGCATTCTTACTGGTTCATAGCCATGTGTAGCTAATTCTTTCACAACTTCTGCGCAGGAAGAGTGCAGATTCACGATTCTGAAATTTCGTTCTTGTTTCATTTAGATGTTCTTGATTTCTAGAAAAATTCTTATTGTTTGCCGGGTCTATATAAAACAGCATTCCAGCAAGACAGGAATCAATAACTGCGAGTCATAAAGATATGAATGCTGCAGCTTAAGCAGATGGGGCAGTGCAATGTGCTACCTAACTTTTTATTGTTTCTAAATGCTAGATTATATATAATCCTCATGCCACTTATCTAGAAATTGGTTTTAGTTAATCAAAGAATATTAATTCCAGTACTTTTCTGTATTAAGCTAGTTTTCCATATGAACAAACAGTTACATTAATCAATCTAGTTTACCAAACTGGAAGCGTGCATGAGTATCAGTAATAATAGATTTTGCTGCATTTACTTTGACATTCCATTTTTACTTGACGGAATATCCCCCAGTTTTCAATATGTTAACAGTTTCTGTTGTATGCTTTAAATTTAATACAGTTGCCATGCACTTATTTCTTTTATTAAAAAAACTGAAAACTGTTGGTGTGCCTACACATGTGCACATATGGTATATCTGAAAAAATCAAAATCAATTGCAAGCATAGGACACAAGATCTTTAAGAAAATCCCCCCCACTCCAAACTATCTGTACAGGAAAAAACATTCAAATAGATTTGATTTTCTAAAAAATAATCAGTGATTTTCACTGAAGTACCATGTTTAGATATTTCCATGATATATAACATGCATATTGTGACTTTGTGGGTTTGCAGAATTAAAAGTCCGAGTTGCAGATATTCCAAATGTTCTTTATTTCCGTAGAAATACACAGTTCAATTCTCATATAACAACATTATGTCACATACACACAGTCTACTAAGGTTGATGACAATAACAAACAGCGTTCTGATTACATCAGCTCTCGTTACAAAACTCTACAGCTGTTTACTGCTTACGACTCGACTCTTGGCGAGTCGTCACTCCCTTAAATACCTAATTGATAATTCTAGATATTTCCGGAATAAACAAGAAATCGAATGTTCTATACAACAATCAAGATATCACTAGAATGTTCCATTTATATCACTTATCTGTGTTGGTAAGTCTTTCATCTCTGGCGCTATGTTTATCTGCTTATGCAAGCTCTTTATCTCTGTGAAACACTATCCGTCTGTTATCTATTTGCGCCAAAACTTTTATGCCCATTGCCACAACAATATCTTAAATGTTCTAGGAATGGTTACTGACTTCCTCTTCAATATGAATGATCTGTGCATAATTGCTAAATTGTAAGACACAAAATCTTATAACACAAAAAATGTAGCTCTCTTAAAGTAAACAATTTATTTCAATAATTTATTTTGTAGAGTTAACCATTCCCAAGTTGGTTTGAATTTTCAAGTACTTTACTTTTTGCAAGTAGAAAGTTATTCACTATGTGAAAAGAACGGAATTTCAAAGCCACCACACAGCAACCAACTCTTAGAACATTTAACTATTGCATTACTTAAAGCTTCCTTGAACCTACAAGGAAGTGTGTAACGAGACAATTTCTGCAAACGTTTCTCTTGATTAACATAACATAGATAAGACAAGCTTTTGCAAGAATATTTGATGCATAAATAGAGGAAGTCATGTGACTGAACACATTGTATTTGTAATTATTAGAGCCTGGTAGTTTAGCCAAAAAAAAAAAAAAAAAACAGGTTAGTAGTGAATGGGCTATATGCTACCTGTGTCACATAAATGGGGTTTGAGTGCCATGCATTCAGGCACATATTCATACAACCAATGTCACGGGCAATGGTAATGTATCAAGTAATCACACGACAGACACTGTCATAGAAAATATTTCACATTTATTCATAAATTATATACAAAACAAACTTACCTTTTCCGGATATATTAATATAAACAAAGAATCATTAATATTTACAATTTGCACAGTAAATGAAATGCTAATTCTTTGTGATAATACATTATCTCTGTGCATATGCCTCATTACAGTGAACAATATACATTTTTAAGGTTTTAAACAAAAATGATCTTCTGTTTTCCTCCAGACATGATCTGTACTGGGAAAAGCTTATCTTTACATCACATGATATGACTGGGGCCCATTTAAACCAAAAGGAGGTGCTATTGTTTCCTTTTTGTGCATTACAATTTTCTCTAGAATCTTGTAGTTCATTTCGAATTTTACACAGAGTGAAATATCCTATATTTTTCTGAAGAACATGTTTTAGTTTCTGCTGCACCTGTAGAAGTATTCTGTTTTCGAATTGACCTTTCACAATGGATGACTCCTCTACGAGTCTGATTACTTCTACCATTTCCATATTCTGACGTTCTAGAAGAGTGATGCATCTTGACAGTTCTCCGAAACTAATCTGTTGTCGGACACAGAGTTTCTAATATCCTGAAGTATGTTTCCTTAACACAGCTTAGGTATTCCTTGTGTATTAGAGACTCTGATGGCAATATTTTTTCTGTATATTTTTTTTAAAAAGACTGCTTGAAATAACTATTTTCTACTTTCCAGAAGTAGATGTTTGCTCCCACCATCATGTTGCAGAGATGACAAAAACTACTATGTCTGCATTAATGTCAGACACTGAAAGCATATTTTCCTCTTTCTTTCTTTGTTTACCAACAGCACAAGGTGATGACTTACTCAGTTGAAGATCTACCTCATGCACAACTAACTTAATAAATTTTTGGCTAAACTTCCGGGCCCTAATAATCATTTTTAGAAGGACAATGGGGAGTTTTTATGAATGGTCAATGTCCATTGTGTGGAAGGGGAGAACTTGAACACCTAATATTCAAATGAATAGTAGTAATGAATGACAGAATACTTTTTAATTAATGTTTTTATTTATTTTAGTACCAAGCTATTACATAAATTGCATCTTTTGGAACTGACCCAAGCCATTTATCCAGTAGATGTTTAAAATGCTACTAATCCTTCATATCCTTTTACTAATACATCCTATGATTAAAGACAGAATGGGGTAAGGAAAAAAATATAGGTATAGATCAATGTGGCAAAATTGGAAGAGAAGGCAAATTTCAGGGGAAAAATATGGGATAAGAAATGGGACAGTGTGAGTGAAGAGATATTGGTGGTATGCATGCTAATGGGGATGAAAGAAAAGAAAAATAGATGTATAGGAGATTTCCTATATAGGATAAGAGAAAAGTGGATTAGGATAAAAGAAGCAAAGGTCAAGAAGAAATGACAAGCTGCTCAGGAAAACCAAAGGCTTATAGCCAGGGGACCTGAGTCAGCAAGTAAATCTAGGGTCAGGAATTTTATGTATTTGTACAGGAGGTATAATACAGCGTTCTATGTTAAATTTTATTGTACTGAATTTGTAATGGATACTGTACAAATAAATATCAAATAAATAAAATAAATACATCCTATGATCTAAGATTTACATTGTAGACTCTTACTCATAACATCTATCAATTGGCCATTTCCATTTGGATCTAACCTTCCACAGAAATTCTCCTAATTGTCTATAATCTGATTCTGATCAGAAAACATTTTCTTTGTGGTTACAATACTTTTATTTCTCAGTCCCTTTTCCCTCCATTCATATGTACCTCTACATTCCCATATAATATGCTCTCCATCGTCTTTGTCCCCACATATCAGACAGTAACCTTGCAGTACACTACTCCTTAGACCTCTCGTTTCCAAACGTCTAATTTTTACCATGCTATCGCTTCTATTTCCCTTTTATTACAGAATGCTAAATACATTTCTGATCTTGATTCTGTTCCAAACATCCTGAAAAGAACCAGTGACCTTTTCTATTACATCTCAGCCCACATACTTTGACGATCCTTATCCTCAAATCTAGACCTAACTTCTTTCCATACTCTCTATGCTAAAGATAGTCTATGCAACCATATATCACCTAATCCACCCTTTTCCAATTGTCCTTTTACTCTTTTCAACCAGGTTCCCTGACTGGAATGCTTTTATTGAAAACTGAGACAGCACTTAAGCTATCCTCTGGCAACTGCAGTATCCTGTACCGGTACTTAACCAGTCTTTCCATCACCATTCCTTTTGCATTACTTTTTCCCATTTCTAAAAGTACTCCTACATTTGCTGAATTCTGGGGTATGCCCAGCATAAATTTACAGTATATTCTTAATACAAGGTCCATTGTCATCCATCAATTTTCAACCCCTATATTTCCTGCCCAAACCCCTCCCTAGACTCTACTAAGGCTGAGTATAGCCTTTCAAACCAGCATACCTTCATCATTGGTGTTATATATAAGCATTTTCTCAGTAAACCCAGTGCTGACCTTCCCATAGCTAGAGCCCACTTCTTCTGCAACTCCCAGTCACCTTTCCTGCTTAGTTTAATCCCCAAATAATCCTGCACAATTTGAATTTCTGTGCCTCCCATAACCCACTTTTCAGACTTCAATTTATTTTGTTGTTTAAATACTATTATTTTAGTTTTATTTTGATTTACTTTAAGGCCCCAGACCTTACAATATCTCTGTATCTCAATTGCACGAGTTAAACCAATTACTGTCACTGACCCCATCATTAAGTCATCTGCATATATCTCCCTCTTTTCTATCACTGGCATATGCTTATTGGCTAACTTAGACAATCCATGATATCAATCAAACGATTAAACAAGGTAGGTCTCAATTTACATCCTCGTCTGAGATCTCTTTTCTGATTCACCTCAACAGTTATCTCCTCTTCCACACATTTGACTCAAAGTATTTTCATGATATAGTTCAATTAATAGTTCTACTATCCCTTTACTTAAACCTTTAAGTCTCAGCTTATACCACAAAGCTTCCCTTATTATTTTATCATATGCCTTCTCAAAATCTATCCTCTTTTCACTTGTAAATATTTGTCAGCTAGTGTTTTGATAACCATTATGTTGTCCACTGTACACCTCCCTTTCCTAAATCCTGATTGAAATGGAGATAATCTTTGGTTAACCTCTCCCCAGGTTTTTCCCTGTAGGGGAGGGGATCCATCCTCTTCAGCTGCTGTGGTGCGAATGCTGCAGACCCCTAGCACCCGTGGTATCTCTGACGTTACTAGAGAAACCTCAGGCCAGACTGCCAAGCCCCTCCCATTGGGGAGTTGTTCAGATTGGGTTGGACTCGAGGGGGCAGTGGTTTCCGATACCCATGGGAGATCGGGTATGTCTCCGGACGGGGTTGAGGGAAGCCATATATTCCCGCGTACTAGCCTGCATAGCTAGTAGAAAGTGTGCTAGATCACCAGGTGGCCCTACCGAGGTTGGTCGGTAGCCTTCCCCTTTGGGGTTGGCGCGTGTAAGTGGCATATCCACTTCCATACCGTATTGTGCTTTTGGACCAGATGGGGGGGCTTGTTAGCTTCTAGATTTTGCCCTATGGAAAGCCCCATGGAGGACGCCGGGCGCCCTTTGGGGACAGCTTGGTAACTCCCTGGTCTTGAGTGGCAGGTCAGTCTCACCTTGTGAAGGCTACCCTTGTAGAGATCGTCGTCTTATCTCCCCAGATTTGTATCCTTTCTGCCAACATTCCTGTAAACATTTTTCCCATATTTGATAACGCTATCCCTCTGTAATTCCCCGGGTCATCTTCACTTCTCTTTCCTTTATATAAAGGATGGATTATAGCCTCCCTCTATCTTTTAGGCACTGATCTTTTCTTCACAGCATTCAAAACCCTAGTCAAGCACTGTAATCTGGCCATATCCTCACATCATGCTTGAAGAAATTCTACTGGAAAATCATCTGTTTCCACTGCTTTATTCTTTTTAAGGCTTCCCACCTGTTTCAGAACCTCCTCATTTGAGAAAGGTCTATTTAACTTACCTACATAAACACATGCCAACTCAAGCTCTCATCTGGATAAGATCCTCTGCTATCTTTCAAACAGTTGACCACAATAACTCAACCACTCAACAGGTGTAATTGATGGCTTTTTAACTTGTTTTCTCTACATCTGATACTTGGCATACGAGTAGCCCTTCCTGAAATTTTTAGCTCCAATTTTACTTGCTCTTTCCCTCCCCCATTTTTCCTTTTTTGACTCAACCAGCAATTTAAAAATCTCCTTAAGTTGCATCATTTCTTCCCTCTCTGCACTTCCAGTAACTTCCCTTCATCTTATTACTGCCCTTCTAACCTAATTACTCATATTTCTATATTCCCGAACAAACCAATCATTAATC
Source organism: Mantis religiosa (assembly GCA_030765055.1). NCBI lineage: Eukaryota > Metazoa > Arthropoda > Insecta > Mantodea > Mantidae > Mantis > Mantis religiosa. The sequence continues at coordinate 45,684,399 of CM060949.1, read as the reverse complement.
ATGTTCCCATTCTGGCTTACCCTTCTCATAATTCTTCCTGCCTATTTTAATATAAATGTATAAATATCTAGTGCCTCTATTATATTGATCTTATTTATCATATAATCCATTCCAAGCATACATAGATTTGCCATTTCAAACCCAATCATCTCATAAAAATCTTCCTCCTCATTATTCCACTTACAATGCTCCATTTTCACCAATTATTATGTTCTCTGTTAGATACTTAATATTTCTCTATCTCAGTAAATATAGATATTTCCATTGGAAAATGCACACTATTATCACATTTAATATCATAAAATTAGCTATCTTAAACACTAACTCTTATTATAAAATTTTCTTATGAATCAATCAAATGCATTGTTAAAAGAAAAATAGATAGAAACTATAAAAAAAGTTATATATATAAGCTTGCCATCTTTCGTCTCATAACTGAAAATGACTGAATAACTATCTTTATAGGATTGAATTTTCAAGCTCACCATACAGCCTACTGTGTACCAGAGAAGAAATTATGAATATGGAACATCTAGAATCATGCCAAGACACACACACGTGCACACACAGACACACACATAAACTCTTTGCTACACACAACATAGTCTACAACACACTGTCCTGAACCACGTACACAGATGAATTCACCAGCTTTATCTTCTCCCCAACACACATTCAATATGACACAGTTTGTATTTTCACAAAATACTAACAGCTTCAGTCTTTCCTCATTTACTACTTTATCTTTGCTGATTCTATTATACAAGATACCATCTTGTCCTATTAAATCATCCTCCGTTGGATACCTACTCCTCCCTTGCATATCACCAGTTCTTGCATTTAAGTCCCCCACTACCATGAATTCAGCCAAGGGAAATTCACTCTTAATCTCCTCCATCTTCTCTTCCGCTTCCCAGAGCAGAAGGGGATTGTAAAAATCAGAACTTTTCGGAGGGTTATACATTATTCCTATCCATAACTGCCCATTCCTTTACAAACTACTACATCACCCCATTTGGCTTACAGTTTCTCACTTTAATTTTGTTTATCATGTCATTTCTTATGAATGCCCCCAAGCCTCCCGATATTCTTCCCTTTCTCTTCCTTCTCTTTCCTGATTTACTAATGTGAAACCTGGCATATATACTTGCACTGAGGCATCCACCCATGTTTCAACAGGAAAAATCTGGATGCTTTGCCTTATGCTTCTAAAGCATTCCAAACTCAAATATCTTTGAGACCCTCACAGTTCCAAAATTTCATCCTTACATCATCTGTTCCCCTGCTGCATCCTATTGTGAACCCCCCCCCCCCCTTAAATCTGAAATCCTTTAGCCTTCTTTGACTTCTAAAGAAAACACCAGTGTTCCCACCTTCCATGATCTCCATTCTCTTTTCATCCTCCCTCCCTTCTCACATCTTTATTCACCACCGCCTTTCTTTTTCAAACTCCTGCGTACTGTTGAGACAATGCTAGGCTGCCTACCAGAGTCATTATCCCCTCCGCTGTCTTGATGTACAAGCTGGGCAGAATATATAGATAGGTTTACTATACTTTTGATTTCCCCAAGCCAAGACACTTAACTGAATTTACCTGTACAGTGCAGATTCTAAGTGATACAAATATGCAAACAGAGGTAGGTACCTTACTGTGCTTACTTATGATGCTATTTCAAATAATAAGTATATGTAATAAAAGAATTCATTCTGATGAATAGCTATTAAACACCAAAATAATTTGCATTTATACAAGGCTCTGTATTATAAGGAACTGCACATTTTAACATGACTATTACAGTTTACAATTAACTTTGAAGGCTTTATTACTGAACATCAAAATAACATCTGAAAGGACAATGACAGAAAGTTCATTCAAGTAAAGAGAACTAATGATTTTAAAATTAATTTTACGGTACAATCTACTTAATTTACATCTACAGGCTAATGGTCCAAGTATATAGGTCAGTATCTATTGCTAATGAAAATTGTTTAAATCCTTTCCATATTCTAAATCTAGAGCTTTTGGTAATTTTACTGTTGTTTTCCTATTTCTTGTTTCCTCAGTTTCACTAAACCAATCTTATTTACCACTGAGTGAACCTTCTTGGAAGTGAAACACAGTTACTAAATTTTGTCAAATAATTTGCATATTTCAATAAATCAAAAACTAATTCTATGTACAGATACATCTACATTCACTTTAGTACCAAGTGCCCAGGATTACATTTATTCTTACCAGGAAACTTAAAATAAGGCCAGGTTGCCAGAATACCATAATAGGAGCACAAAGCTGCAAAGTCTGTCAAATTGGGACTTATGGTCAGCCTATATGTGAATTACAGCTAATCATTTAAAATGAACAAAGAAACTAGAATAAAAATATACTTAGCAAAGGCTATATAACATTAGGTAAGTGTTTTTATTAAGGTCGGAAATAAATGAAATTGGATAGTGAACAGGATGGAATTAAGAGTCTGTCAGCCGAAGAGTCATTGCTAACAGAGAAATAAATGTATGTTCCCACAACCAGGTGGAAACATGTGAATCATGATGTATAGAAATAATAATAATAATAATAATAATAATAATAATAATAATAATAATAATAATAATAATAATAATAATAATAATAATAATAATAATAATAATAATAATAACAACAACAACAACATGTTGATGCTGGCAGTGGCAATCTATGCTATGGAAGCAATAATGTTGGGAAAAGTACAGAGGAATTTTTTTAGACGTGGCATATGACGTAATGTTGTGCAGTAGTTTATGATCGGGTCTACTTGTTTATTTCTAAGAAAAAGGGGTCTCAGATTAGTCATTTGTCATCTAGCCCACTAGCTTTATCAGCAATCTGCTGGTGAAAGCAGAGATCTTACCCCCACCATTGATTTGCATGATGTCACTTGCGCACATCCGAGCAAGGTCGCGTACCAGCTCTAAAAAATACCTCTGTAGACATGGCCAACAAAATAACCTGGCTCTGTTTTTACAACCTTAAGCCATTCTATGTCATTCCCTACCTTATTTAATGATTTCCTCCTTCTTTGACTTGATAAATGCACACAAATCTTGATTCAAAATTTCACATACAACAAAGCACTGTTCCCTCACACATGATTCACTTCTCCTTACTGCATTCATGCTCTCGTAACATAAAAGCAGCTTACTGTTTCAAATTACTTCCATAGGAGCTATTCCTAATTACTAAAACATGTGCAATTCTATCTTTAGAAATGAAGCTTGCCAAAGAAATATTCCACTGCAATGTGCCATAAATTAAACTGATTTTATTATTTATAAAGGAAACTAAACTTGATTTTCTTTCCCAACTTCTAACAAGTAATAACCTGTACAATATTAGTCAAAGATATAATGCAAAAAATAACTTGTTTCCACAAAACAAGATTATATTGCCAGTTTATCTGTTGATCAACAGCAAATACTCCATGTTATACATTGGGGTTCTTGAAAACTACTTCTGTTTCACATTTCCAAAGAGCTGTTTGAAAATTGTATCGCTAAACTTTCAATAGGAGTGATTTTAATGAAAATACAGAAATTAATGTGTTATTGACAATTAAAGAGGAAGCAATGCTTCCTTGCATCCATGGAATATGGAATACACCTCCTTGGGCGGTGGTGGTGGCAGCAGTGGTGCTGCTTCTGTTTCTTCTTCTTGTGACAACTTGAAGGGCCATTAGGTACACAAAAGCACTTCTAAAATAGGAATGGTTGGTTATCTGTTAGGAAGAGTTCTGAGATGCCATTATTTCAACAATTTCTACATAATGAATAAATGTGCTCTCAAATACCAAGCATAGTTGTATTTATTTATTGACCTCAGTAAGTACAGGGGACAAAAGAAACTAGAGTCTAATTAAAATACATTAAGATTTTAACTGTTGGATATGCTTCATGTCCACCTTCAGAGACAATAACCTTCTAACATGTGCCTTATGCTTATGTACATAACGATTGCTACACTATCCCTGCATTGTCTCTGAAGGACAACTCCATTAATTGAACATAGAAAACACACTATCACCCAGTCCTTGTTACAAACATGAACATGTACGGTTTTGTCTGTTTTACTGGTCTCCATTCATTGCAAATGAAATCCAGATATATGGAACTCTGTGCTTAAATGTTTATACACTTTTGAAATGTAATACATGAATCTTAAGTTGACACATATTCATATGATGTAATTTCATTCAAAATATGTTGATCTATTAATGAAGTCTAACTAACATAGCTAATTCACATTGTGTTGTACTGTACTAGGATTAGGAAAAACATTTGAATGTTCAACTGGCCTAGCTACAAAATTATTTTGTTTCTCATTCCATAAAATAAATAATGTGGTTTTTACATTTTCATTTGAAAGTTCCATGTACCAGACTTAAGTACTTTACTGTAATGTGTACATGAGTAAAAGAAAAGCTGTACTGCAGCTATAGAAAATGTCTATTATTGTGGGTAATACAGTACCAAAATACAATGACCATGATTTTATGTTATAATATTTTACATTACTAATTTTGCTAACTCATACATATGTGTATATAAATAATATGTTTATTACAGCAGTTTTCAGAGATTAATAGTTGCTGCTATAAGCACCATTATCTTATGAAAGTTATACTTTTTTATAATTATATCACTGGTATTTAGGCCCAAAAATAGCATTGACAATGCTGAGTTTGAAAAGTGAGGAGCTTTAGAAATGTGTTGATAGCTGTACGGTATAACTTGGTTTTGGCCTTCTTTCTATAAAGAATTAAGTAGACATACCCACTTTCTAAACCAACATGAAATTCAAAAAGGATGCAGTAATATTTATCACAATAAGATTCCTATTATTTCACAAATTTTGATCCAATTAATGCTCACTATTTTTCTCTGAATATAGCTACTGTTTTCATTGAAATACGTATATTTAAAATATACTACATAATGTCCTTTTTTCTCAAAAGCATCTGTAATTTCCATAAATTATCAGATGCTTCTTTTGTGAGATCTTGCATATTGCAAGATACAATGAGTTCAAAAATTTGATAACACATAAATACATACAAATAGAGCAACAGAAAAGGAAGAGTAAAAAAACCTTCTCAAAACAATCTGAATGGTTTAAGTACAGACATGAAATAATTGCATAGCTAAGCTTTAACATAAAATGTTCATGTTTTTCCAAAGGTACACAAATCATGCACTGTTTTGGTTATGAATAAGAGCATAGGTTTGCAAAGGCATTCAGGATAAGAGACAAATTTTCAATTAAACGGTTGTAATGCCCTGCCCCACATTCATTCTTTTAATTGCTAATTATGATTAAACATTATTATATTTCTTTGCCCTATTAATATGAATCAATCTATAACAATATTTTATATAAAACAGCAAAGTCATGGCACATTTATGTTTTCTCCTTGGCGTATAAAATGCATCAAAGTTCCTTAATGTACAGCACATTCCCCTAACGATCAACTATCTACTTAGAAAATGTTTTACAGATTAACAGTGTAGTAATATCAGGGTTTCTTAAACTATAAGCAAATGATGAAGGAATAATAGTATACTTAACTTTCAGTATACATTAGCTAATAGCATAAATGACATCATTATGTCTTAAAACAGTTTCATGATGCTCAAACCAACACACCTAGAAACTTCTCAAAATAATCTGCATTTATATACATTTCTATCACATTCCTGAGATAAGCCATTAACTGCTTTTACTGTAGAAACCCTGAATTACAGGTATAGACAAACCAAAGAATAAGATTATATTATTTTATTTCAAACAGAGCTTATTATTTATTTCTATTTACATTTTAATAGGGAAATAAACATTTTAATTTAACGTGAATGAGTCAAAAATTAGTTTAAGTGTATCATTTCAATAATATTTACAAAATATATACAATACACATATTATCACTTTTGGCAAATATATTATTATAAGTAACTGCAATGCTAACAATACTGTGGTGGTCCAATGGATTTTGTCAAATAAATTTTGCCCTATTTTGTACAAGTTGATTTCCAGCAAAGATTTATTACAATTGAAACGTGAAACCTCTTGGAGTTTCCCTTACAATGAAGATAGAATAAATTATGTTACAACAATAGAAATGAAAATGTTCAATGATTAGCCTATCACAGAATCTACTTTTAACTTGCATGTTTGAGACACATAAGTACATTAGGAAAAATTTATTTTTGTGCTGAGTAGGAATGAAATGTGGGGGACATTACAACATACAAACCACAAGATTACAATAACATTTAACACATGAGAGATAAAGAAACATAAATATGTTTGAAATGTTACTTTACCTCCCTCTCATGTTTGTTTAAGTCCCCCACATAGCTCCGACTGGCTGTCTCTCTTCCTCTTATGCTGCCTGTCTGCCTCCTTGCTTGCTTGCTTCCTCGCTCTTTATTCTATGACTTGCAGATTTTATGGACACGTTGGTTGGCATTCTTTATCCGCTGCTCATTTGATATTTCCTACGCAGCACATACATAAGGTCAGATACATGAAGCATCTCACAATGAGATGCATTTACGTACAGAAAGCAAGCAATAGTGAGAATTTTACAATAAACTCTGTACACACAATATTACCAACATAAACCAAACAACAAACCTCTAAACCAAAGCCACTTCTTGACTTAGCTATAACATTGTTTTAAATATGAATCTATAAACTATTAAAAATATCAAGTCTTATGATAACAGCCAATGTAAATAGTTTTCTAGAAAAAAGCAGTTGCTTTGTTGCACAAATATCTTTAAGATTCCAGCCATAAAAATTCAGCAAAACTTCATATGTATCACCTATTTCTGTACATCAAATTCTGTTCATGTATTAATAATCTGCAATAAGTGGCCTTGTTTAGATTGCAAAATATAGTGATGCTAAGCATTACTATATCATAGTAACAAAGAAGTAATGATGATAATAAGCACTTTGTTGCATCACTTGGCCCAAACCCGTGTCTGCCCTGCCCCATTACTTCAACAGGTCGTGAGCTCGCTGATTGGCCACTGCTATCCTTGTCTCGTTCGACTCCCCCTGAAGCACGCCAAACCACACAACAACACAAAGCGTCAATGTCAATCACACCAAACAGACAACATAACAGCTGACCAAAGGGATTGCACAATTATAACAAAAGTAAAAGAATACCACCTTTTGTCTTAACAAATTATGCATTTTAGAGTTTTAAAAATGAGGTTTACTTACCCAACCTAATTATCTTGGCAAAATGCAGAAGTCCTTGTACATTTATAAAACTTGGAAAGACTATTAGAGCATTATATGTTTATGTGTAGTATAATTAGATTGCTATTATTACTTTTTAAATGAAAAGTATCTTGTTTTGTTAAACACGGTATCTAATACTGAGATAAAAATATCTAAAATGTGGGCAAACATTTTGCTTACACAAGAACTAATCAGATCAATGTAGTTTTCAAGACTAAATTAATACAACTACCTATTCCAGAGCAGATGATCAGATTCACTCTTTAAATCGGACATACCCTCTTCATTCCTGTCTAGTATGTGGGTGGTTTGTATTTTTATTTTTGAATATGTTCTGCTGGAAATCTTTTAGAACATAAACTGGGATCTGAGAGTAATTTTAGCTGTGTGGAAAGAAATGTGTACATGAAGATACAGAAAATGTAAGTGTCTCAAACTTTGTCTGCCTTACCTTATCTATCTCTACCTCCACTATTTGATATTTGTAACTACTTCTCTGAGTAATTATCATTGTGTCGGATGAGTGTTAATTTTGTACCTGCATGGATTAGATTTCAAAATGCAAGTACAAATTTAAGGATGAGCTCAGTAAAAGTTATCACCAGGCCCTCATTTATGAAATCTATTGCTTGTGCCTCATTAATCAAAATCAAAGTTCTTTAAGGGCCTTGTATAAAGGACATTGCAAGTACATTGCAAGTACAGTTCTTTTTGCTGATGACACTAGTGTCCTGGTGACCAGTACAAATTTAAACGAGTGTATAATTAAAATGAATTATGTTTTGAACTGTATGTCATGCTGGTTTAAAGCAAACAAATTATCTGTGAATCTAGACAAAACAAAAGTGGTCAAATTTATAACCTGTCGTACATCACATACTGAAATAGAAATCGGGATTAATGATATGTTATTAGAAGAAATTGACAGCATAAAATTTCTGGGCCTTCAAGTGGACAGATGTTTAGATTGGAAAGCTCACATAAATTATATCTTACCTAAACTTAGCTCTGCCTGTTATGCTATCCGAGAGCTGGTTAATGTGAGTTCTATTGACACACTTAAATTAGTATATTATGCATACTTAAACTCTATTATGGAATATGGAATATTATTTTGGGGCAACTCAGTAGAAAGTAAAAAAATATTTCTTATGCAAAAGAGGGTTATAAGAATCATTACTAGCACCCACACCAGATGCTCCTGTAAAGATCTTTTTACAAGATTGAAGATATTAACGCTTCCTTGTATGTATATATTCTCGATCCTAAAATTCTTTGTATGCAATCGTGCCTTATTTGCAACAAATAATGTAATTCACAAAATAAACACTAGACAAAAGTATAATATCCATTATCCCAGTGCTAAACTTTCTTGCTTTCAGAAAGGTGTGTATTATGAAACTATCAAAATATTTGGCGCACTTCCTAATGTTCTTAAAGAAAAAGTTGATAATTTCGGTGCTTTTAAAAAAGCTGTTAGAGAGTACCTTTGCTCAAAATCTTTTTATTCTGTACAAGATTATCTGAATGACAAATTATCCTGATAATGCTTCTGTAGCTCTATATGTAGTATTTAACTATTCCAATGACAAATCATTACTTATAAATATTTGATGCAAGCTGAAAGTTTATTTCTAATCCATATGTATTTAATAAATAACAAGAATGGTATCCATTGCAAAAAGGTTGAGACGTACTGGCATAAGCCAAGTGAAAGCTGGTTTAAAAAGTGTTTCATTTTGTATCATATATATAATTATCCCTGCTTTGTTTTCCATATTGTTGTTCATATTGCCTGTGTACTATAATATGTGTCTTATGTTAACTTTTGTACATATATATGCTATTAAACTTTATACCTCTAGACATGTTCAATGTTCACAGCCTTTTCTGGCTACAAGTGAACCTACTGAACGCAAATCAATCTAATCTAATCTAATTGATTTTAAATAGGAAAAACAATCCATTTATTCACTTTTTCTTCTACCTGGATTGTTTAAAACATAAAAATCTGAAGAGAAACTAGAGTCACTGGCTGTACCTTCAGCTCTCCATAGCACAGTGCATTATACAACTTGTATTCAATATGTTAACACTGGTACCTCAAACTGCTCATCTCCTATTGTCCTACTTTTCTGCTACCATTTTTAATCTGTTCTCTCAGGTAAGCAAAAGGACAGATTACTAAGTATGCTGCTTGGAGCAGACTGATAAATTATATGCAGATTCACAACTGCAAACAACCAGTGAACTGTTAAAGAACTGAATTTATTGGAGAAAAATTACCTGCCGTTACTTGACCCTTGTAACATAACTGATTGTAGGATCAAAGCCATGCTGCTAATGAACCTAATAGGTCAAAGGAGTACACAAGAATGGAAATCACTGGTTACAATTGAATTTTTCTGTTGTAGATATATAGTAGCATGTTAATGAACACCAATGTGGATGGTCATGGACATTTATGGCTTGAACTTGTGAACATTCCTGTCAGGAACGTCCTCACTTACTGAGGTCTTTTCTCAAAGTTTTTCTCAGTTCTCATAATTGACTAATAAGAATGGGGTATCAAAAGATTTACGGAGTCATATTTTATTACAACTTAAAACTTCAATCATGTCAACAATTAAAAACAGCAACATTTTCAAGACCATCCCAGTCCCAACCTCGGCTGTTTGGTGACTGATCATTGTCTTCATAAATGGCTATCCTGTGCACCTCCTGTAATTGGCTCCCTCTCTCGGAATATTTGATACATTAGACCACTCACCGATAGCACGTCAGATCTCCATATGCAGAATGAAGATTTTTATTATAAAGAAGACTCCATATGTACATTCCTTTTAATAGCTGACATGAGTGAAGCATTAGGTTTTGATACAAAATTAGCTTCATGTTAGCCAAGGCTTAATCATACTATCCCAACCAAGGGGGTATCTTAAACATAGGTCTGAAAGATTTTCTTTCCAATTAATATTGTTTATCAATATGGTGCATATGTTATAATAACAGGTGTTGCACATACAGGCAGTTGATACCTCTCATGCACAGTTCCAGAGTAATGAAAGAAAATCCATTTCTAATTTGTCTGTATTTTTATTTGTGCTCTTAAAATTATTTTTAATTGTAATGCTGTAGTTCTTTCTTGCAAGAGTTTGTTCATATTTGTGATGTAATACTTCTCATGAATCAGAGAAGTAAGGGTGGAGATCTGCTTGGTTCAATAGAATAAGCTCTTTTTAACTGAGAAGAATATGATTTTCCTACCAAAGATCTGTTCCGCTGGTGATTATATGAGATATTTTAAATTAACAAATAATTTGCTCTCTGCATATACATCAGTCTTTGTAGTGCAACAACACTTTGCTAGTCCAATGAGACCTGGATGGGTAATGTTTCACTGCTTATCAAACACACGCAGAGAGAGAGAGAGAGAGAGAGAGAGAGAGAGAGAGACAGAGAGAGACAGAGAGAGAGAGAGAGAGAGAGAGAGAGAGAGAGAGAGAGAGAGAGAGAGAGAGAGAGAGAGAGAGAGAGAGAGAGAGAGAGAGACTCAACAGCAATGAAGCTTTATGGACTTATGTGACTCCTAGAAATACGAGGCATGTTTTTTAAGTCAGTACCGTTTTGCGATTCAGCCGCCGCAGCGCTACGGTTGGCATTCCGCGCTGGTTACCTACATCTCTTGTCTACGCGCTGACGCCATTACAGTCTGATTCTTCATTGTATACGTTGGTTACTGAGTGTTTAAGATGCCTCCGACAATCGTGAGTCCCGCCGATTGTGAAGTACGGGCTGTTATACGATTTCTTAGTGCTAAAGGCGTAAAACCGATCGATATTCATCGTGAGATCTGTGAAGTTTATGGAAAAAATATGATGAGTGATGGAATGGTAAGGAAATGGGTGAGAGCATTTAAAGATGGTCGCACAAATGTGCATGATGAAGAATGGAGTGGGCGTCCTTCGGTCGTTACTGAAGATTTGGTGTAGAAAGTGGACGAAAAGGTGAGAGAAAACAGACGCTTTACAATTTCATCATTGTGCGACTATTTTCCTCAATATTCTTGTAGTGTTTTGTATCGCATTGTGACCGAGAACTTGAAGTACCGGAAATTGTGTTCATGTTGGGTTCCGAAAATGTTGACGGATTTGCACAAAACCCAACGTTTAGGCAGTGCATTGATTTTCCTTGAGCGGTATCACAATGAAGGTGAAGATTTTTTAGACCAAATTGTTACTGGTGACGAAACATGGGTGGCCTACATCACACCAGAATCGAAACAACAATCCATGGAATGGCGACATTCATCATCACCCACAAAAGTGAAGTTTAAGCAAACAATTTCTGCCCGGAAAATCACGTGCACAGTTTTTTGGGACAGAAAAGGAGTATTGCTAGTGGAGTTTCTGCCTCATAATGAGACAATCAATGCAGCGTCTTATTGTGAGACATTGAACAATCTGCGCGTGCAATCCAGAACAAAAGACGTGGCAATTTGAGTAAGAGTATCGTTTTGCTGCATGACAATGCCCGTCCACATGTGGCTAATCGGACCAAAGATCTCATCAAATCTTTTCAATGCGAAACTCTAGATCATCCTCCATACAGCTCTGATCTGGCGCCCAGCGACTACCATTTGTTCCTGCACTTGAAGAAACATCTGGGCGGTCAGCGTCAAGAGGATAACGAACTCAAAACAGTTGTGATACAGTGGTTAAAACGTCAGGCGGCAGAATTTTATGAGGAGGGTATTCAAAAACTGGTGCCACGTTATGACAAGTGCCTCAATATTCTCAGAAATTATGTAGAAAAGTAGATTAAGGTACAGGCTTTCATGTAAAAATAAAATTATTGCGATATCTATGCACGTCTTTTTTTAATTCCAAAGGGGTACTGACTTAAAAAACATGCCTCGTATTTGAAAGGTTGTTTCCATCAAAGATGCATCCAGACAGCCTCACTAGAATGCCAGCATGCAACATGTTACTGAATGGAGGCCATATGGAACAGTGTTTGTTACCATAGCTTTTAATGAATGTGGCAGAACCACTAAAGTGTTCAATCTTTCCTGCCTTTTTCCAACATTCATTTTAGATTCTGATCACTTATAATGCCATATTTTCACCTGGCAAGACTTTAGAACCAATTTATTTTATGTACTTAGTACATTTCTTTATCAGAATATCTACAAATTTCCAGATTCATATGAATCATTACAGTCCAAAACCAAACATTCATGTAAAACATTTCTTCAATATTAAACAAATATAACAATTTATAACACAAACTTCACTTAAGAAAATGGTGTTAAATCTTCTTTCTAATTTATATTCTTCTTTCTAATTGATATCAATTTCACGAACTCTTGTTCGCATCTTCAGTCAAGATGCGAACAAGCAAAGATGCGAATAAGAGTCCGTGAAATTGATATCAATTAGAAAGAAGATTTAACACCATTTTCTTAAGTTAAGTGAAGGTTGTGTTATAAATTGTTATATTTGTAGAATATTCATTGCTTCACTGTAGTTAGCTACATTTTCTACATAAAGATTTCTTCAACTTCATCTCTCTCTCGTCTGTCAGCTAAATCAGGAGATTAACTGTTTTTGCTGCACCCTCACTTTGCTGAAGAGTTCTTGATACACACACTTAGCCTCAGAACTAGCAGCTATACTCAAGGTTGTACTTCTTTCATACTTTGAGAACTGCCTTCTTTAACTTGTCTTTTATGCAGGGCCGTCTACAGGGGATGAAAGCCATAGATACAGCCCTAGAGCCTTGGTCACTGAGAGTACCCATGTAAGCCAGGAATGGCTTAATATTTGAAAATCAAATAAAATAAATGTTTTATTTTTGAAATGAATTTATCAAACAAAAGTGTTTAAACATTTTCAATATAACAGTGCATTCTTTTTATATAGGATTGTTAAAAGATTATTCCATATGAGCTCTTGGGGGAGGGGAAGGGGTGGACAAATTCACTACAGCAAACTGCAAAGGGAGAAGAGAACTGAAATAGGCAAGTTAAGAATGCTAGAGGGCAGACACTAGCAATATGGGATATGAAAAATTTACCAAAAAGAGAGAGAATAAAAATGAGATATAAAGCAAAGGTGGAGAGAATCAAAATAGGAAGAAGTCAGTATAGGAAATGGGGTTGTACATACGTCCTTTAAAATGTAGAGAGTTTAAAAGAAAATAGCAGAATAAAGAATGTTCAGAATGCTAAAATTAGGGAATTTAATAGCAGTTACCGAAACAGGTTTGATTAAGGTGACAGTATACAGTTGGATGACTATGTTTATAGGTAAGTGTGGTTTAATGAAGTGTCAGAAGCAGTATTTCAGTGGATGTAGGGGATTCATGAAGGAAAATGTTAAGAATTAAATGTTTGGAGAAGTTAAACAAATGAGGTGGTTGAAAATAAATAAAGTTAAAGTTATAGCCATAAGCTTTGTGATGTGTGTAGTATACATCCACCTGCACGATCAGAGTTTTACAATGATAAATTACGATATTGTCAGGGCAAATGGGAATAACTGACACAGAGGGAGTAAGTGAATCACCCCTTCTCATCATGTTTTGTTACGAGCTGAACTGAGAAGTGAAATAATGGGTTGTTCAAGGACAGCTACTGTTAACATCACGAGCTGGGATATATGTGGCCTTTTACTTCTGCTCCTATAAGCAGATAATTTTCAATTCAGGGAATTCCTGAGACTTCATTTTCCAAAAGTTTTGAGAAACAATTCTAACTAGATTCTGAGATAATTATGGAGCACTAAGGCCAGCCAGTAGGTCAGCTGTCAGTGTGATGGTGAGCAGTGAGTTTAGCTGTGCATCATTCTATGAGGATCAAGAAGCTTATCACAGCATGAAATGTTGTATGCAACACAGGCATAACAAACAGATATGTTTGTATAGGCATTTAAAAAGTGAAAGTATAAGTTGTGTGAACAGATTCGGTGACAAAGTGAGTTTAGCACAACTTAGTAGTGCCCACCTTTCATAACAATATTGGCAGTTAAGCGCAAAGGTTCTACTCCCATTAAACCCACGCTTCTTTCTACCCAGGAGTGATGGATACTCCGGGGCTCTTTCCATAGGGCAATACCTGATTTCTTAAAAAGCCCCCCCGCTGCGCACAACATCAAGATGGGATGGAAGTGGATACATCACTTACGCATGACAACCCCGCAGGGAAGACTACCAAAAACCTCGGTGGGGCCGCCTGGTGATCTAGTACACCTTCTACTAGCTCTGCAGGCTAGTACCTGGGTCTTATGAGGCAACCCTCTACCCCCTCCGGGTGCCCGTAGCCTGGCCGGAGGTACCCAATTTAAGGTCAAAGTATGCCAATGTAGAATTAATTATAATGGGTAATTTTAATCCTAGGGTAGGGAAAGGCAAATAACATTGATGGCTATGGAAAGTGATTGAGTTAACTATAATGGGGCATGGGTAAATGCAACTCCAAAACGAGGAGTATGTAAGATTTTGTATTTGTTATATACGTATGTTACATACGTATGTTTGTTACATATGTATGAAGTTTTATATGCTAGATATTGTAATAAGAAATGGGAAATAGGATTGAGCGAGTAGAAGGGTGAGAAATAGTTGTGATAAGACTTGTATTAGGGAATGCATTACATTAACAGAGCACAATGAAGGTAACAATTTGGTAATGTATTATGGCATACGGGAGATATTATTTGAATTACCTCCAAATGACAACTTTGGCAAGACATTCCTTGAGAGCTCTTGAAACATTCAATATTTTTACATTTTTAAATTTATGAAAATGTACTATGATGCGGTGACAATAAACTAACTCACATATACTTCTTTAAAAGTACAGTTATCGAGAACTAACACAATTCTGTAATTATTAGGCAGAAATTCATTCAATGATCATTGTTAACATTAAATTAAGCATGATGTTCAAGAGTTTCACTTCCCTGTAATGAGATGCACAGATGTTCATTCCTTGTTCCTTATTTTTGTCTTTTGTCATATTATTGGCAGTTGTTTTTGATATTTTTTTTCTAGTCATTGAAAATGGAGTACACATTAAACGAATGGCTCATTCTTGTGAAGCAATACTGGAACTGGTAAACAAATTGGAAACAAATGGATCTCTAGTGAGTGGTAAGGGCAAACATCATTTATCTATATCGAGATTTAACTGTATTGGAACACCACAGTGAAGCAAAAAATTATTAAATTTTAGATGAGTCGTACTTTTTACACATCTGCTTCACTTTCGTACCTATTTTGAGGACATGTTTCGCAAATCATCATTTGCATAAGAGCCGTAGATGCAAACGATGATTTGCGAAACATGTCCTCAAAATAGGTACGAAAGTGAAGCAGATGTGTAAAAAGTACGACTCATCTAAAATTTAATAATCATTTATCTAGTTGATATTTGCAGTAAATATCAACTAAACTTATCATTGTGTGGGTGGAAAAGCTTATG
Organism: Mantis religiosa; assembly: GCA_030765055.1. Lineage (NCBI taxonomy): Eukaryota > Metazoa > Arthropoda > Insecta > Mantodea > Mantidae > Mantis > Mantis religiosa. The sequence continues at coordinate 45,668,626 of CM060949.1, read as the reverse complement.
AAACACGAACTGAAGAGAATGCCCCTGCTTTTTCTTGAACCGATACCATAATACAATCAAATTCAGAGTAATTTTACCAAAAGCTACCCAATACTCCCATATATTTGATGCACATTTTTTAACAGTATAGGTTATTTATAAGATGCTTGAGGAATATATTAGGTGCTGAAAGTACACACCAAATCAACTGTAACAGTATTTATCATCTGCCCAAAAATACCAAAATTTCAAGAATGTGCTAGACGTAAAATTCATCTTTTGCTGAAATTTTTGGCAAATTTGCTGAAATTTGGCCTAAGAACTGTGAAAAAGATACCATTACAATAAGAAGTTGGTACAATATGTAACTATGACAAACACATGCTGTTTTAGAGTTATACTATAGCACAAATGATACTTCAGTAAGAGTAAGTGTTTCATTATATTGTGAAATTTTCTTTGTAACCCTTTAACATCTTATTTCTGCTTCAGATCAGCAGGCCTGTGTATCTATGCTATTGATGCTGATTTGCTAAGTTAAGCTGTTAATTTGCTTACATAAAATATTAAATGCAAAGTGGTTCTCTGTATTTATTTCAAATCATGTGCTGTAGTGAAGAGCAACTAAATATATATCAAAGCTTTTCTTCTCCCCCTGATATCATAGTTTGATGAAACCACGACAGTATATCACTAAATATTTTTAATTTGTTTACATTTTCTTTAAAAGTGAAGTATAGTTCTTAAAAAGCCACCACTTCCTAGGATAAAAGTCCTCAACTGCTTAAGTTTGCTGAGGATGGGAACAAAAATTCCTCAAACATAACTGTTGTATGTTTTATGTTTTAATTTTATTTAACTCCTGATTTTGTAATTAAAGTATTACTTGGTTATTGACACATTAAGGTCTCAAAATGTTCATTTAATTGTGATTAAACTTTAACTTAATATTCATTTTTAAGCACAAGAAAGTCATATTATCTGGAGTGCTTTTATTTAACTTTTTTGTAACTGTTTAAAATTGGGCATCATAAATGGCAGTTACATCACCCTAAGTAGAGAAAGGTATGAACAGGAAAGAAAATGAAATGACCCCCTAGGCCTCAAATACTCTAATACCATTAGTGTTAAAGAAAACAAGAGTTGAGTCAAGGATGACTGGATAGGAAAGGTAAAAGAGAGGATCTGATATAGAAAGGAAGAAATATCAGTCCAGGTCAATAACTCACCAAGCTGACCAGTGCTTATTGGTGATAATTTTGTTTAGATTGATTCCTTTAAGTCTTCAAATTACAGAAGCAATTAAAGGGTCACCTTTCCATTATAAAAAAATTGATATGTGATTACTAACAGCTGCACCACATGAAGGTGAGGGATCAGACATTAGATTTTGTCGAGGTTGGTTCCTTTAAGCCTTCATTTAATCATTGAAGGAATTAGAAGGTCTCCTCCCTGTTGGTAACAAAAGTCTTTCCGCAGCCATACCCAAGAAAGTAGAATTAGTAATTTGGTTAATGGATAATAAAGTATTGTCAACCTGCCCAAAGCCAGGCCAACAGTGAGGAAAGGGACATTAGAGACATGGTGAGCCGCTGGTGCTGCCATCATAACCTGGAGAAATATGTAGCCATTTGTTCTGCTGCCTGCCAATTTCAAGACCTATTGATTTAAGCAATCCTGGAATAATCCAATTCCAGATGCTTCTAGAGCCATTCTACCTTGGCTCAGGGGTATGTAAGTGCTCTCCAAGCTTGGGCAGTTAATGATGGAGTAAGCCTGCCAGAGAGTCAGTCAAGCTTAGCAAACTGTTTTGTGAGCAACGAGAAGTTATGAAACAGTGCATGTTGGTGCAACCAATAGAGTCTTAAGTAAACATTAGCACTAGGGAAACTTTGCAGACCAGTCAAGTTTCTCTGAGCATTAATAAAAGTTAACCAAGTTGAAGTTAGCACATTGCTAACAGTTTTAACAGTATACTTTAAATTTCAAATTGCCGCCTGAAAACTCTTTGGAAGTTCATCTCACAGACAACAGATGCCGCCACAGACAACCAGCTCACTTCAAGAAACCATGGATCCAACCAGTCGGATAACAGCTGATGATGGGGACAAAACGTTCTCCAAAACATTTCCAAGTAAGGATAATTTAAGTGATGTTTGTTTTTGAATTACCGACTCATTACTTTCAAAACCAAATAGCAAGTTTAGCACAATTTACTATTGTCATTAAATCACACTAGTGTCAGGAGCGGCATTAGAACAGCCACATTGAAGATGTTTGAAAAAATTATTGGCCACAATAGACAATTTTGAATCCAAATTGGAAGGTGCAATGAAGGTAGTGAAGAATGAAATGAAATCTGTGCCAAAGATTACAACAAAACTTGAATGCTAGGTAAAGCAGATGAGGAGATGCTGAAGAAAATGAGATCTATAATGAGATGATAGGGACCATAATTGACAAACAACTGGACAGCATGAAGAGGGATGTGGAAGCTCTCAACATAAGGAGGAAAACCCCCATTAATGTGTTAATTCCAACAAGAACCTGAGGAGATAATTTAGCATTTGGGGAGGTAGATTGAGCAGCAATAGCATAGACTAAGGAGAGAGCAGCTAGTGACCAAGCTGATGGCTGCCTCCCTGATGGCTTCTGGGGAAAGAGAATCATTCCAAGGACGTTGATGATTCCCCAGAGGAGTTTGTTGGGGATGTGGCCATCCCAGACATCTGGTAAGAGACTGTCCACGACCACGCCAACGGGCTTCAAATGGTAGATGCTGTGGATGCGGTCAATCAGGACACTAGTGAAAGACTGTCAACGGCCAAGTTGACAACCTGGGAGGAAACGAGTAAGGGCTGGCATGCATCTAGCATGTTGCAGTCATTGGAACTGTCTCTCCTCAAGTGGCGCTTTATGCCTTGGACAGAAGAGCGGAGGACAATCTCATTTTGGATGACAGAATACAGGGATTTTGGTGGACACCAATACAGAATAACTGAAGTGACGGAGGGCTGGCCATCAAGGAAACCAGATTGGCCCTACAAAATAGTCACTACCAAATAGTGATAGCATCAGACAATGCAGACTGGCCCTACAAAATAGTCAATACTAAACAGTAATGGCATCAGGCAGCACATTGCCTGTGGAGAAGGAAACCTTGCTGGAGGACCTTGGAGGGGAGCATTGTAAGTCTATGGGTGCTCATCACAAGCTAGGCACTTGGACTGCACGCTCTCAGAAGCCACGAAGAGATGGTCAACATCAGCAGGGGTGTTCTGCAATTGGGATACAATAAGATAATGCTACGAGGCCCCAACAAACTTCTTGGGGTTGTGCAGGGTAACTCTGAAGAAGGTTACAGCTGGATCCACCAGTAGAAAGGTAGTTGCTGCACCAAGAGGGCTAGCTGTTATAGAAACCCATGGAATGTTATGGGTGCAAAAGTAGTTAACACAGGCAGTGAATGACCAGAAGATGGCCCAGCATGACCAGCAAAGTTACAGTAAGGGTTTCGTGCAGAATGCATGCAGGAAGCACTGCCCAAGTTCCAGCCAAAGAAATAAGGACTATAGCACATGGAGAAGAGCACCAGCAATTAAATCTACCACATTCAGAGGCTGCCCCAAGCTAAGATGCTGATGGTATAAGGCCGAGCAGTGTCATCTAAAGGTGGGCTGGTGCTAAAGAGAGCCATTGCTGTTGTCACAAGCCAGGGGAAAACGTTGCCTTTGTTCTGCAGCCAACGAGCTTTGAAATTGTTTGATTTTGGTAACTCTACCTAGTCTAGCCATAAATACTGTTACAACTTGAAAAGTGAAAATTGCAAATATCATTTAATTGGCTTTTAGTATGTTGTACATACAGGCATTCATTACACACAGCTCCTATCACTTTTTGAAATGGACACCTTTTGCATGGATACAGGCTTCGAGTCTTTGTGGCCACTTGTCTATGGCGGAATGGACGACATCCAGGGTAAAAATCAGCCACTGCTGACAACAAAGAATACTTTAAACTTCCAATGGTGGGGTGCCTCCTCAAGAAGGTGATGCTCTCAAGCAGTGACCACAGTTGGTAGTCCAATGGATTCAGGTCCGGACTACAACTGGACTACAACTTCAGGCGAAATGAAGTCAGGGACATGACGTTGAAGTCATGCTTGCATAGACCTGACCTTGTGGGCAGGAGCAGAATCCTGCTGGAAAGTCCATGGTTGGTTTTGAAACAATGTGCCACTCAAGTTCTTGACAACAGGCTTCAAAACAGTGCTTTCATACACTCTGGCACTGGTTTTAATGCCCTTTTCACAAAATGTAGCTTGGTGGTATCAGAATAACTCACCCCCAACCACACCATCACTGAGGAGGGATGATGGGCTCTCTGAAGTTTAGGAACCTTATTACTGGCTTCCCGAGATGATGATGATGCATAAACCCAGTTGTTTTGAACATTGAAAGACTCCTCAATAGTGAAAACTTTTCCATTGGTGAAGAGGATGTTCCGATGACCATTTTGAGCATAACGCTGTAGGAGACATCAACATTTAAGCACTCTCAGCTTCTTTAGGTGTGTGTCAAGAAAATGTCCTTTATGTCAGCAATAAGCCGAGGTCCTCTGACAGAAACCTGACATTGTCCTTTCTGAAATGTTCAGTTCACAGGACAAGATAGCCTGCTTTTGCAAAGGATTTCCGCACGAGTCGCCACTGCTTTTTATGCTGCTGGAGTCCTGACACTGTGTGGTCAAGCCTCCCTTGGCCGATCCTTTACAGTCCCAGTTGCAGTTAATCGCTCAATGGTGTGGTACACAAACATAGGCTTTTGTAGCATCTCAAAAATGTCACTTGCAGATTTTCCAACTTTATGCAACACAATGACAGCTACATGATTTTCATAATCACCCCATTCCATGGTGAAATCTGGAGCTAAATACTTCCTCTTTCAAAAACAAGCTAACAATGGTTCAGGGTTAAGGTGTGCACACATGCAGTTGTTTATGTGGCAAACCGGATGCACAGTATGCGTCAAATTTTAAACAGTATTTATGGCAAGATTAGGTACAATAATCCAAATCCTGATGATTCTAGGACCATTCTACCTTGATCCAGGACTTATATAAATAAGCACTCTCGAAAGTTGGGGAAGTTAGTGATGGAGTAAGCCAGCTAGCTTGACAGAGAGTCAAGCGAGTCTTTATGTGAGCATTGAGAAGTTATAAATCATTGCAAGTTTGATGCAACTGAGGTTTAAGTAAACATTAACGCTACGGAAATCTTTAAGGACCACATGTTTGCTTTGAGTATTAATAATAACGTTAAGTTGGTGCTGTGCTAACAGTTTTAGTAACAAATAAAATGAGTTTGGCACAAATTGGTACTCTCATTTTGTCATAATATTCATTCAAGAAACAATTTTATAAATTATGAATAAGTAATGAATATTAGCTATTCCTCTGTTAGAACGTTTAATAATGCACGCAAATGTTTCTACGTCTACACATAAATAATGAAAAAAAAAAAAAAAACTTTGAGAAAATAATTTAACACAAAAGAAAAAAGGATAAATAAAAAACCAAAGGAAAATAAGATTTTCCCTCTATTATTAGTACTTACATGAGTACCAACTCTATATAATTTTAAAAAGAAAAGAAAAGAACAAAGTAGAAAAAGAAAATTACAAACAAGCAATGCTTGGGCAGATGCATACTAAACAGTTTAATACCTAAGCTTCACAATGGTGAGATTTAAATCTGTATATGCTTTGCTCAGGAGTGCATCTGATAGGCAAAAAGCTGTCTATGAAGCAAATTTGTATAGAAAAATATACAGATCCAGTCACATAATTCATGCAAACTATGTGAAAATTGTTAAAATAAAAGAAGACTGTATCAATATGATTTACATGAACAGGAAAATTACTTCTTACAGATGCTGAACTATTTCTATATTTCTTTGATGAAGGTGAAGGGATGTAGTCTCTCATGCTTTTTTTTATGTATAATGGTAACCAGAATTCTACTGCTCACCTTCCTTAACACATGCAGTGATAAGGTATTAAGCAAAATATCTCTCTACAAATTTACTGTATGAAATAGTATGATAGCTGAACAAAAGAAATCCAGGCAGCATTGCTGAATAATATGTAGGCCTAATCTCCATTGATAATTTTTTTTTGCATGGGTATTTAATGTCCTATTTTTGGTCACATTACTGAATGGACTATCTCAGATTTATTTTTAATATCCAAAGCCCTACCTGATAGATCATGGTATTAGACTTTGTTAGAAACTAAACCAATACAAACAGCAATAAAACTCAAAATTATTGTAACAGATACAAAAACTCTCAACCAAAATAAAGTGCTAGGTACCTACATGTTTAACAAAAAATGGTAACTGAACAGCATAATGCAGAAAATAAAGAAATAAGTAATCAGATCTGCTTCAAAGCTTACTGATGTTTTAAATAAGTCAAAATTATCATTATAAAGCTGTATGTTTAAATTTTTGCAGGAAACATCTTAATGTTTCTGAAGTTTCCAGACATGGAAAGTGAAAATAATAAGTGCAAACATAAACACTATCACCTAAGACACTACAGAAGTTTTCCTATAATTTGGAGCGGAGATAACTGTGCTTACTTCAGCAAATTTACTGACAAATAGATTATTCTTCATTACAGGCACAGAGGCAAGCACAACATAAAAATGTTGAAGCTGTATTACTTTATTTCATTTACAGTTATAATTATGGTTAAGCTTGTGAACTTTGCCGCTGACTGGTGCTCGCTGGCTTTCTGTAATGCAGATGGGACAAAAAAACCTTGGACTGCGCAACCAGAAATATTGCTATTTGTTTCACAACTGATTTATCAAAATTTTGTTATGAATCAGAATCTAATATGCCAAAATAAGACATACCCTGTAGAGTGTTCAAAAAGTTCCATTTTTATTATTTCTCTCTCATTTTTATCCAAAACAATATTCTACAAATTCAAAATTTCAGTATATTAAACAACGCAAAGTAAATGTTTAGCTATTTTAATAATAATTTAGAGGGTAAGGGATATGGGTGTGTGTGTGTGTGTGTGTGTGTGTGTGTGTGTGTGTGTGTGTGTGTGTGTGTGTGTGTGTGTGTGTGTGTGTGTGTGTGTGTGTGTGTGCGTGCGTGCGTGCGTGTGCATGCGTGCACGCACACACATATGCACACGCGGTACAGACAGATACAACTATCTACCCAAAACTTGTCTTCTCAGGATAAAGAAAATTCCATGGAAAATTATCCTGACAATTCACCCCAACTTATACTCACACTTAGACCTTACGTTAGGAAAACAAGCTAGCCTAAACACCACAGTGGTCAGCTAGAAGTAGTCTGCATCTTGCTACATGGCATATGGTCAAAATAGTAAAGGCTATTTTGATTTCTTGAATCATTTTAAGATCTTTCAATCATAAAAGTTATACTGATTAGCAGAGCTGGGATTTTTATGTAATGTCAATTAGAAAATATGTACATAAAAATGTAGTGAAAATTGGGAAAATATATAGAAAAAGATGTAAAATCCTTAAAATATGTGATATAAAATATTAAATATTTAATGCAAATTTCTAATATTGTCTCAAGAGAAATTCATACATTTCTCAGCACAGCGAACAATTACTATTTGATGAAAATGTAACCTAGAAACCACATTATATTAATCTAATTTCGAAAATTAACTCTCAATTTTATCAAGTAAAAATGTAATATGAGTAAATGTAAATGCAAATTCCATAGGTAGAGACATTCATTCATAAATTTTGCAGCACAGTGAACAATTAAATATTTTTTTTTTAATTTCTCTGGAGTCATTAATTGCTGTTTATCAGATAGAATGTTCTTAAAAGCGGAAAATGACTGCTCTACATCACATGATGTGACTGGTGCAAATTTTAACAAAAGGAATCTTTCCTGGGGAAATGTTCTCAGGATAATCTATAATGCCCCCTTTTAGAATTTGACACACACTGCGAAATTTTGAATATCCAGGATTTTTATTCAAAGCTGTTTTTAATTTATTCCATGCACTTTTTCCTTCTTCTTTCATACCCTTCTTCTTATGCACTACACTTAATTTTTCAACTATATCTTCCACAAAACCAATAGAAGCTTCAATTGGAAGTCCTGAAATTTCCAAACGTATGATACTCTCCGGGGCCCAGCTAAAGTTGCTTCTAATGTAGGAGTCAGAAGAAAACACTTTGGAATCACTGAAGGCATACAGAGATTTACAAATAGCTGCAGTACTTTCAGGGTCAAAAGAATGCACAACAGTCTTTAGGTCATTGAAATGTTCACCATAAAAGTTCACTGCTTCAATCCATATTCCCCACCTAGTTAACACTAGTTTTGGAGGCAATGGTGTTCCTGGAAGTTGCGCTTTGTAGGAGTTCACTCACTGTGGGCTTTTAGAAACACTTTTTTTGTTGCTGAATTTAATGTATTCACTTCTGGAAACTTAACTCTTATAACCTTGGCAACACATTGCAAACCATGAGCTAAGCATGACAAATGGAGCATATTGGGGTAAAATACCTTCAAAGCAGTTGCAGCTTTAAGCATGTACTGGTACTACATCAGAATATAGCACTAACACTTTTCTCTTCTTGAGTTTTGGTAGGCCACAACATTTTTAGCCCATCATTCACAAATCTTGCATTAGTTGTATGATTTGTATGATCCAATTCTTTAGATTTAAACATGGGTTAGAAGTGCTGTCAGGTTCCAACTTTTCTATCACAAGATTTGCTATGTTTCGTCTCTTAGAATCAGTTGTTTCATCAACCACTACCCATATGAAAGAATCTATGTACTCTCTTATGCTGTCCATTATCTCATTGTAGCAGACTTGCAGATAGATTTTGTGTAATGTTGAATGGTCAGGTATATGTTGCTTGCAGTATTTTTCCAAGAAAGATCTGAATTTAGGTACTTGAATCTTGTACCATGGAATATTAGCAGAAATAATTGCACTGCATAAATCCTTATAGAAAATATTAATTGAAGTTGAATTTTTCATCTGTGTTAGAAGCAACTGCTTTGTTAGTTGACATAATTGTTTACTTTTTCTACGCAGTGCACTTCTTAAATGCTGTTCAAGCTGGGATTTCATAAAGCATCCTATAAGTTTGTTGCAATCTTGACAAATGACAATTTTGCCATTAGTTGTAATGCACTCGTCAATTGCAATCCATAATTTTAATTTTGAAGACAGTGAAGATGAGACAGGTGCCATATTCACACTAGAGAGAACTGAAGTATGCTGTTTATTTACCCACTTTGATTCTGAATTAAACTGAGTACAATAAATGAAAAGTATTGAGTTCAGAATTTACAGCAGTTTCATGGTATAGGTTGCGTGGTTCTTGACGAATGACCTTCAGCAGAAATCCAGTCAGCTGGCCTATCCTTTATCAACAGGTCAGCGATAGATAGTTTATATTATGATAACAGACAGCTCTGCTTTCCTTTGTTGCATTTGTGTATACAGTTGACTGCAAAAGTTTTGTGCAGTATGTATGTATGGATGCAAGTGTTTTAATGAGGCTAGTTAGGTAGTTACGTATTAGTTACTAACGTGACAATGGTCATTCCTTGTTCTTCAATACCTGTCAGTCAACTTAATCTTCCTATTGTAGCAAGGGGCAGTATCCACATAGCTTCAGTTTAGAATTTATAGAGAAATTTATACACGTGAATACAATCAAGTATAGAAATATGTAATTTCATGTACTATCAGAAGAACATGTAATATATAGTGCTGTTAGTTTAAGACTTGACGCCCACGACAGTTGCCGTACTGGGCAGTCACCCGCTTGCTCGTCGATACTTGGGAGTTTTAACTCGCGGAACTAAAAACAACGTAACTTACTTACTGTGTTATATTAACTTCAGAAGTCAGTACTCACCCTAATCACAATAGCTGTTGTAAGTGCTGTCCATTTTGTGCTGTACACAAGTCACGCCGTCGTAAATAACTTGTATTCCTTTCATCAATTCTACTGCACAAATATTACCAATTTCCCTATGAATGTTTCCTTTAAGTTAATCTAAGGCACATTGATTGATGAACTGACATCTTTTGAAAGATTAAATGTGTATTTTCAGCACGATAATGTAACCACACATACTGCTGGGCATCCATGACAGAGCTCTGCTGTATCATTGGCAATAAACTTATAAACAGTGGACTATGGCTGGCCCATTTCCCTGACCTGACACCATTAGATTTTTATTTCTGGGGAGCCGTAAAAGGTAAAGTGTATGCAAATAATCCACGTACCTTAGATGAACTTAAAGAAAACATTCGTAGGGAAATAGGTAAGATGGTGCAGTGGAATTGATGAAAGTGAATGCAAGTTTTTTATGATGGTGTGACTTGTGTACAGCACAAAATGGAAAGCACTTCCAGCAGCTATTGTGATTAGAGTGAGTACCGACTTCTGTAATTAATATAGCACTGTAAGTTACGTAGATTTTACTTCCACAGGTTAAAGCTCCCAAGTATTGGCAAGTAAGTGGGTGACCACCGCAGTGTGGCAACTGTTGCAGGCACTGATTCTTAAACTAACAGCTGTACTTAAAAATATGTATTTACGTAGAAATCCCGGCTCTACTGATAAATGATGAATAAAAAGAATAAACTGATAAGTAAATGTGCAAATGATTTTATAGCCTATGTTTAGCTATATGTTTTTATTAACATTATGATACAACAGTATTGAGAGACTGTTGCTTGAGTTCCTTAGTAGATGAAAAGTGAATGTATAGTCATCGATAATTAACCTTTTAGATTGTGTTAGACATTATATAAATATGGGCAAGAGGATGTCTTACGACAGATAATCAGTAGTTCTATACAGGAATTTGTTCTAGTGTATGTACCTGTATAGGATGTTAAAGACATTCATGATGGAAACTTCTATGACTTGCAGAGGAGGAACTAAGTGAGAATATATTCATTTTATCTAAGTGTTTGTCTCCCTTTTATATTTTGGGTTGAGAGTTTTGGTCTAATCAATTACGTCTCCATCAAACTTAATATTTATTAGCCCATTAGCATCTTATTGAAGCAACCTCATAGCTACTTCAGAAATATGACCGGAAACCCTGTTTGGCTGCATTAAAGTGTTGCAAAATTTAAAAATTTATATAAAATCAATGAAATAATTTTCTGAAAATTTGTATGCATGATACTGGAAGCACTGGCTTAAATTTTATTGGGTGCAGTAGACCTCAAAAGTTCCCGAAATGAATGGTGACACAATACGGTTTACAATGTCACATTATTTTGTTACTTTTCCATCTTACTGAGCATACAACACATCTTTTTGTTCCAATTTTTCTTTCTTGTCTGTGGGTGGAATATACTTTGTATACATTGAAAACGGGATGCATGTTTGAGCTTGCAATCTTAATAAAGCTGAAGTTTGACTTCTAACATAATTTCTGGTAGTGTTACTCTTAGAAGCAGTGATGAGCAACATTGGTTCTAAGGGACTGTAGTTGATCTTTTTCTTAACAGTCAATTATGAAATGCAATGAAACAATTGAATGCACAAATATATAGCAGATAAAAATATTTTCATCTAATTTTAACTGTGCTTAGGATTGCAGGAAACAAAGCTGTCACCAGATTTGACAAATTGACAACTTCCATTCGCTTCTCAAAAAGCACACTTTGGTTTCCTTAACTCCTCTCTGGGTCTGATCTTTCCCGTTTTTCAACTTCGTATTGTTGTGAAGTCAGCAGTTTTTTGTTTGATCAATAAGAAATAAAACATTTTTATCCCGAAATGCATACTTTTTTTTTAAATTTATGTCCTCCAACGTTAAGTCATATCGGGCGATGAATGGAATGAGTGAAATGATGCCTCAAATGAGTCCAGGTCCATAGAGCTGAGAGTTACCTGACATTCGTCTTTCAGGATAAGGGAAAATCCTGGAAAAAACCTTATCCAGGTAACTCACCCTGACCGAGATTCGAACTCGGGACCTCTTGAATATGAGGCAGGCATGCTACCATCTATGCTACCGAGGCGGGCACATACTTGGCATGTTTCACTCTATTAAGAGATGTATCATGCAAGATTTTTTTTTTTTTTTGTAAGTTTTCAAAAGGGATTGGAGATCCTTTGAATGCCAGCAGTTCATTAAACATTCTATATGTGTATAGGTAGATAGTTCTTTTAGACGAGTTGTACTCATCATGGGATTTACATGCCACTGCTAATTATGCAAGAACAAATTATTTAAGACTCAACGTGGCAAAATGTTCAATATAAAAGGAGGAGAAAAATTAAAAAGATTTACTTTTCATTAATCTTATAAACTTCCAATACACAAATCACTGTGGGTATAAGGAGTAGGCCAAAGCAACTCAGAATGTGATAGCTTTGAAATTCCATGCTTTTTGCATAATCACAAGACAAAAATCAATAGCAGCCCACCACTTACAAAAATATTCAAAATAATAACTAGGCATACCTTGGAAGTGGTATACACTACAAAATTTTTTATAATATAAATTGCAAGCTTTATGAGATCTATAATTTTTATATAGTCCTAGACTTTGTCTGTCTTACAGTATATAAATTACACAACAGTCATTAAGAATGCAGAGGACTTCACACGTTATTCAGGAAAATTCAAGATATATAAGTTCTTTGCCACGCAAATATCTTAAATACACAGTATTTTAATCCCAACCATAATCATAACCATAACCATCCTCCAATCACGCATAACCATGAGGACCATTTTTGAGAAAATTAAATAATGAAACCTTTTCCAAGTAAAAGATAATTTTGAGCAGGGTGGATCAGATGAATGCAATGTGCTTGCATGTGAACATGCATCCACACACGCATGCTTGCAAGCGCTCATTCACATGTGCTTTTTCTAAAAAATGTTTTATTTCTTTGGGATTGGGTAGCCCCAAAGATATTTTTTCAGTGAAATCTTGGTACTGAATTTTTGGGCGGAAAGCATTACTTGATCTACTTATATTAAGTAAGAGAGAAAGTAATAAAGGAACTTGTTTATTAACATTAACCCTTTTTCTATAAAAGCTTAGCAACATGCTTTTACTCTTTAAATGAAGATTAACATCCTGATACATTAAAAGAGTGATTCAATAGACTTCGGCATAGTATCCTATAAATTATGTTTTAGTACAGTTGGCTCATCCATATCTGATATTTATCAGCTCTCTTGTCCACCAAGCTTAGCTTGCATCTCCATAATAAAAAAAAAAAAAAAAAACTGACCGGAATTAAACTCAACAGTTATGAAGCTGTGGGAACTAGGCCATATCAGCCTAGCCATCCTGACATGAATCAGTTAAAAAGATATTGAATTAGAATTTTATTTTGTCCTTGGCAACATATACATGTTATGAGACATCAGGAAAAGAAAAGTGAGATAATACATCACTATCTTGAAACTAATATGTTAGTTAAAATGGTACATATTTCAAGAAATTACTGAGGATACAAGAGGTAATACTTGATTTGAGATCATGACACCTATAGCATGAAAACTGCACATTTTTTGACATGGGTTTTGAATCAAAACATTATCTACTGTCTGTTTTAAAAGTGTTAGGAGTTAATACTGAGACATTCTGAATATCCTATCCATTACAGGGGCTCATAACGTCATTGTATTGTCAACGAAGGGGCTCAAATGTACTAACGTAAAACAAACACTTTTACTTGCCTGCAAATTTTTAATGTGAGATATATTTATATTTCAATCCAAGCAGTGCTACCAGAACTCCTTGCAAAAATAGCTTAGTAGCTTGATCAATACAGATCTAATAGAATAATCAAAGGTGCAACTAGATATGCATGTTTTCAAATGTAGGATACTGCATTCATAAAAATAAGAAAAGTTTCTTTTTTCAAAGTATGTAAGATAATACAAGCAAATTACTTACAAAGCAATCCCTTTGATCACTTGATAACACTACAAATGCAGTTTCCATCAAAAAGAAGAGAGTTTTATCTACTACTACTACTAATCATTTCTAAGAGAAAGAGAAGGTTCATCAAGCTCAGGATGCATTACAGCAGTACAAACAAATATATACTCCTTACATTTTCTCCACCCGTCTAGGAAGGTCCCTTTAAACATGTCTAAAGCACATTAATTTATCACCACTCAGGCAAACTACATTTTCCACATAACTGTTCATGCTTCTCTAATTATACTATATCTGCTACCTATTATGAAAAGACATACCCTTAATAAAATATCTGATCACTATTACTATGCATTTTATGTCCATCAAATAATTGACTTCTCTTTAGTTAAATAAATAGCATTAATGTGCATTGGAAGTGGTTGTAGGCAATCAAAAAGTAGAAGGAACAAAATTAAAAACACAATCTTACCTGTGGAAAACAAATACCAACATTTGGCACACCAAATATTACCTTACTACACCACACAATACAGTTTAGCTGCCCTCACCGTGCATTTGCTACACATAAACAAACTGTGATCAGAGAGAAAGAGGACAGTAAGAGAAAAAGAGAAAGGAAAGGAACATCTAATACTCCCCAAACCTGCAGTTCCATTCTTAAGTTGTAATTTACAACAAATTTAAATTTTTTCCATAAATAGCTGCATAATAAAGTATAAAATACTGTTTGAGGGGTGGATGTTTTAACGTTCATTTTCAGAAACAGGGTTAAGTACTACAGTTGAAGCTGGAATGTTGCAAAACTTTTTTTTGTACATTTTAAACAATATTTCAATTAAGACATACTCTTGTTGACTACCGTTTCCATTTGATTTCAACTATGTTATTACCTATCTTATGCAAAAATACAGTTTTTCTAAAGCACCTAATACAAACTGCATGTTTACCAAACATGTACCACAATAATTAATTAGCTGCAAAATACTTAAAAGTATAAGAGCTCAATGCTCACCACTGAGATTTCAGTTGCCACTTGACTGAATCTGATTGGATATGCTCTCACCTTATAATACGTCTAGTGCATATGATGAACAAGAAGTTACTGCAAGGATGTTAAACATCTACTCTGTTACAATTACTAAGTTGTACACTATTTCCAATTTTAATTTACATTATAATCAATAAGTTGTTTTCCTTAGATTGAATGTGCCTAAGGGTTAAAATCTCACACCATTAAACCATTCATGTTATTTTTTAAGAGTATTTGGAGCATAAAGGTACATACATATATATCTTCCAACGAGGCGGTAGCAATAAATACATATAATAAAATGAAAATGAAAATAATTATAACAGAGTAAGTAGTTAAATAAACCACAATTTTAAAGTTTACAATAAAAGAAAGGGGAAGAAAGGAACAGCATTTTGGAGATTGCATGTGTCTTTTGAAGAACACAATAATATTGATGACTGACAACATTTCAAACCTTTGAAAGCCCAAAACATTTCGTAGTTAAGGTCAAAGAACGATAAAATGCAGCTGAATATGCTTATTTAACATCCAAAAACTGCCTGTTTAATTTTGACATGATATATGATTTAAGTACTAAAACAAATACATCTTGGGCTACGCTGAGCTGGCCCTGGCTCTTTTGCTGACAGGGGCGACCTTAATACAATTACATACTTTATGCATATTTGCCCCTTTTAATAGTCATTGCTTTCCATTTACTTTTCTAACCTGTGCTAGTTTTCCTATTTGCCAAATTTTAGTCTATCCCTGTAAATTATTAGCACTTGTTAGAATTTCATATTACTACTGTTTTACTGCGTCTGTATTCACTTAACTTTACTTTTAAATATTTCTCACTTGCACATCACCCCATTTCTCGCATCCTCTTTCCCTATTACAAATGATTTAACTTCACTAGCAGCTTTTTTCAATCCTCCCAGTTAACCTTAAGTTTTTAGCTGTTCCAAAAAAATGCAACTAACTTTCGAAATACTGTTACCTTTTCTCAAAGTAGTCCCGTGCGACTCTTATACACTTACTTATTCACACAAACCACTTTGCAAACTTTTCTTGCCATACTTTTTCTTTGATTCTGCTCACAGCCTCCAAATACGCACTAACAGTTTCACCATCTGATGTAAATCAGTGCCTCCGCAGCCATTCCTTCATTTTGGGGAACAAAAAAGTCACAGGAGCCAGGTCTAGTGAGTAAAGTAGATGGATAGGAGCTTGATGCCTTCTTCATTCAGGAAATCCATTGTTCTGGCAGTACTGGGAGAGGAGGCATTTGTCAAGGTACAGAAGGGATGTCCCTTCTGTGACTTTGGGTGCTGTTTCCTCCACTGCTTGATGACCTCTGGAAGGCAGGACTTGGTGTATCAGTCGGTGTGTGACTGTGCATTGGTTCTCAAGTAGATTGGTTACTATGTGACCCTTTCTTGAGAAAAAAGAAGCAAGCATTTTTTTTCCCCCATTACTTCAACCCCTCTTGATTTCTGTTCAAAGCACCAGACACACAACTGCTGTTTAGTTTCTGGATCATAAAGGCATATCCATGTTTCATTGCACATAAAAATGTTATATGTTCCAAATTTCACCAAAATTACAGCATAAATGTGCACCAATCCACTGGACTGCTTTTGATGATTGGTGAGGGATTTTTTTTTGTGTAATTTACATCCTTCAAGGTTAAGTCATATCAGACGATGAATGAAATGGATGAAGTGATGCTCAAATGAGTCCGGGGTCCATGGAGCTTACAGTTAACCGACATTTCCCTCTCAGGATAAGGGAAAACCCTGGAAAAACCTTATCCAGGTAACTCACCCTAACCGAGATTTGAACTCGGGACCTCTTGAAGGTGAGGCAGACACGCTACCATCTACACTACCGAGGCGGGCATGAAGGAATATGGGATCCAACATGTACATCTCTTGGAGAGACCAAGATGTTGATGCACAATGGTTTGTGCTGCTGCTGATCCAATATTTAATGTCTTCTCTAGCTCAAGGAATGAGATGCAGATCTCCTTTCACCATTTTCCTCATAGCTTTGATGCTTTTGGATGTAACTGCAGTTTGTGACTTATCTACATGAGGCTCAACTTCTAAAGATTCTCTTGCCCTTTAAAATTCACGAAACCAGTTTCTAGCTGTGGTCAGTGAAGGAGCAGGAGCACCAAAAGTTTCTGACAAAATCTGGTCACTCTGCTTGTGGTCTAACCACTTTTTTGAATTAAAATAGATCATTGCTTGAAAGTCACATCTGGACGGCTTCATCTTTCATAATCCACTGGTCAACAGATGACATAGTGCTATCACTCCTTGTGACTCACTGCTTACAGATATTGCAATTGTTTTTCCAGGCAACCCTAAATAAACATTACATGAGTCGTATTTATTACACATCAGCTTCACTTACGTACCTATATTGAGGACATGTTTCGCCAACTATCGTTCGCCTCATTGGCTCTAATGCGACATATTGCAATATATTGGGTTATCAGTTGCACTTTAGTGGCAACGTCCTCCCATGGCATATTGTGACAAAGCTAAAAGCTTTTGGCATGCCCCTCATACTTCATCACACTTTCTCAAATCCTCACCTCAGCTTCTCACAACCCCCATTCTACTCTCTTCCCTTTCTACAAATTGTACAGCCATAACACCATTTGTTCACATTTTTTCTTCTTCTGCATCTCAAGGACCCATTCTGTTTCTTCGTTTCTGCAATTTATCCATAATAGCCATATTTTTGCCTTGCTGATATGTCCCTACATCTTGATATCCCCTGCCTAATTCTCACCCCTCTTATCTCTTGAATCCCTACACTAGTGTCACACTGCATTTCCCTGATCCCTTGTATACCCACACTTGACTCACTGTGATTTTTCTTTATCACCTCAATTCTCACATTTGTTTCACTCTGTACTCGCAGTAATGCAATTTCATTTTTTATTATTTTCTTCTACACTCCGCCAACTGCCATTTATGAGATTTACCCCTCTTCTTCATTTACACTGTTCATCACTTGCCCTTCATCAATGCAACCTGCACTTACTCCACATGATTTCTGGACTTTCACACTAGATATCACGTCAGTTTGAGTTTGCTGCGTCAACAACATTCACATGTTCTGCATCTTGGATGTTGCTTATGCCATTTCTCTGCTCAGTTACTCCCCAAATCAATCCACAGTTTGTGTTTACTTTTAGTGCCCAATAACTTCAATAGCTATTCACTCATTAAATATTTGGTTCTAAAACACGTGGAAATATTATTGCTATTCTAGTGTTATTTGATTTATTTCTACTACATTTATGGCTATTTTTCCATTTAAAATATACAAACTTTGTGTTTTAAAGTATTTAATAGTTTAACCTGCATGGACTTTCAGAACAAAGAAAATAAAACATTTTAAAAGTTGGATGTTTGATTCCTCCTCCCTTATTTAGGAGTAGAAAGGATTTTACTCTCTAGTGATTACTTTTCCAACTCAGCTTTGGCTAAAACATAACTTTAGTGGCAGTAATTTCTCAAACTGCTACAAGAACCAACAAAGTTGTAGCCCACCTCTTGTTTGCCTTACATTCAAGAGGTGCTGAGTTTGAATCTTGGTCAGGGTGAGTTATCTGGATAAGGTTTTATCTGGGATTTTCCTTTATCCAGACAGATGAATTACTTACAGTTGCAGAAAATATCAGCCACTGCAACAACTAGCTGTTTTGTGGACAACGGTTCTAAAATGTTCAAGTCAAAAAGGGGCTCATTATAATGAAGCCATGTTACTTTAAAAAAATTGTTCATGTAACCGGCATTTAGAGCATCATCAGGATCTTGTACTAACTTTATTTACAATTAATTTTAGTGGGAATAAAAAAAAGGAGGTAATTAATTGTATTATGCCTTGCCAAGGCATAAAAAAGAAACATTTTGATTTTTATTAATACAATTTCCAGCATAAGGCTTGTAGAAAAGTGGGAAATCCTTGCATCTCAATTGGTTCCAAGTTGGTAAATTTTGAGCAGGAACTAAATTCCTAGGTTTATGGGTAGACAAAAATTTAAGCTGGGACAAACATTGAAAAGTCAGCAGTGAAGCTGAGCCAAGCTTGCTTTGTTCTATATCAACTGAGAACTCGAGTAACAATTAAGGTGCTCAGAACATGTTACTTTGCTTATTTTCATTCTCTACTATCATAGGTCTAATACTATGGGGAAATGTTACTAAAAGTACGATAATATTTAAGCTACGAAAGAAGGCATTAAGAATTATGGTTGTTATTCCAAAAAGAGAAAGCGGCAGATATCATTTTAGCAATGTCAGTATCTTGACCCTACCATTATATATGAAACAATTATTAATTTATATGAAGGCTAATAATGCAAATTATGTCACAAATGCTGAAATACACACTCATAATACTCGTAACAGACAAATTACACACCCATTTTCATAAAACTAAGCTGTTTGACACTTCTGTCAAATATATGGGTTTAAAATTATATAACAACTTGCTAAGTCAATTAAAAGACATACAAAGTTTAAGGCAGAACTTGACAAATTCTTTATGAAAGATCAGTTCTACTCAGTGAATATTTTGAATATAATTAAGATAAATTGTAAATCTATCAGTTGGGGCAATTCACTAAACTAATTTATTCTTTTAGTTAATTGATGGAAATTAATCATTTCATTAATTTATTCTTTCCTATGAGTAAGGACTATGATACAATGAAGCAAAAAATTAATATCATTTTGAGTCAAACTAGTGCTCTATGCTCCATTTATTGCTAGTGTTGGCCTAGAACGCATTTTGTTAGGACCTTCCTAACATCCTCGGCTAATGTAGACTATTGCATGTTGTTCTGGTAACTCCTTGGAGGCGATAGTGGCATCTCTGTTGGTATCTTGATGAACTTGAAGTTTGGTTACTCTTCAAAGGTGGTGTTGCAATTGAACAGCTTTCTTTCATAATTCTTTACAAATATTTGTTCCCACACAGTTAATGCAGTTGGACCCTGAACACTTTTTAAAAGTGGATTTTTTGTTCTATGTCATGTTTATCATTCCAAAAATGGTACATAACTGCTGATGATTTATCTATTTCTTTGTTTCTGATGTTCCTAAAATGCTCTTTTAAGCCTAATGTTCAAATTCCTTTTAGCTTTTCCAATGTCAAAGTTGTCACAGTCTTTGTAGTTTATTCGGTACACACCTGATTTTTTGTATGTGGGTATCTCCTTTAAATTATATGATTTCAAAAGGTGTTGTACACTAAATTTGTTCTGTGGGGCCAAAGTAATGTTGTGCTCTTTGAAGACTGGAGAAGGTATGTAGCTCCTATCACCTTCAAAGAGTTCACCAAACGAACATTCAATAGTTGACATTAGCTGAGGATTTTAGAAGGTCATAACGAAGCATATTCTAAGTAAACACTAGCAATAAATGGAGCACTGAGTACAAGTTCGACTCAAAATTATACTAATTTATACTTGCTTTCATATGATCGAGAATTCAAGATTAATCAACAAAGAAGGATCTTGAAAAATTCCTTAAAAGTGCAATATTAATGTTGGTGTTTGAATAAATAAGTTGTGATATATGATTGTACATATTGTATTAATACTTTCAAGTGTAAACAGTAATTTGGGTAAGTTAGTGGTCATCTTGATATTGTAAAAAAGTTATAAAAGTTGATTGTAAATATTGTGTAATACTTTTCTAAATATTTTGACGATGCCTACAATTCTGTATGAATTCCTTGGCTAATAAATAAATAAAAGTACAAATGAACTGTTTTAACGAAACAAAATATGCAGGAAATGACAATGTAAGGTTACACACAGTATTAGAAATATATTGTTTCCTGCCAATAAGTATGTTCCACAAATATGAAATCTTGGCAATATGCAACAGTTACTGGGAGCAGAGAATTAAGCAGGCTTTGGCCATTTCCTCCGAAAGGAGCACACTTAATCGTGATGCTGGATTTCAGTCCAGCTCCTCTTGGAAACCTTAAAAATGGAAATCCATCGACTTAAGAAGTACAGATCAATACAGCTTGATAATAGTTAAGTAGTTACGTTTCTTTGACCCAATTAATTTTCTATATTCACGCCATCTCCTGACCTGGCATTTAATTTACTGAAAACAGTCTTTTGTTCAGTAATGTGAATTTTGATAGTGTTTTGCCTTTGTTTATATTTGTGTTATATCCAGAGTTTCATTTGTGGTCATAACATTAAATAAATATCCTGATGACGGGAGAGATGCACACTCCCAAAACGTCAATTTTTAATTGTCTTTTCACCTGGCTTGCTGCCCGAGAAGAAATTGAGTACATAAATTATTTTGCACTAAATTATTAGTAATTAAAAGCAATGGTATTCATATGTATGGGATCTGAAGATAAATTTAAAGTAACTTCAAAGTAGCTTGTCAAATAGAGGAAAGTTATATGTACTAAGCATAAAAATTATCGAAGGCTGGCCAGGGCTCAGCTCGAGATAGCCCAAGATGTATTTTATTTAGTACTCATTAATTCATATCATTTATAGCAATTCATCATGCTGATCTATTTTATAATCTATCAGGCACAATGGATTGTTCCAATGAAAAGTTGAAGTTTTCTTTTTAGTGAGTTTTAGGTCAAACAGGGAAGCCTAACTTTAGCAATGATCCAGTTCATTAGTTTCATTATTGAACTTATTCAAAGTTTTATTACCATGTCATTGTTAGGAACAACTTATACAAGATGACATACTTAATTATCACCTTAAATAAGTTATACATCAATGAGCTGTTTTCACAGATTGAAGGAATTCTAAGGGCTATGAAGTATAGTCTAAATAGGTTATAGATTTGTTTTTTTAAAAAAAAAAAGAACCTTGAGTACAAAATTAAATATTTTCCACAAAAATAGCAGAAATTTTAACTAAATAAAGAAAATAATAACAACAACAACAGTCTTCAGCATTTTATTTTGTGGAAATAGTTAATCAGGTAATGTTACATACATTTTTTTTCTTTCAACTTAATTACTGAAAGTCTCCTTTACCCCTTACAAATGAGCAAGGCTCATAAAGGTCAAAATTGTTATCAATTACTGCAATCAGGTTTCCACATTCTAATTCAGCGATTGCGCATTATGAACATTTCAGAAGAAATAAAGTTGCAAGTTGCTGTAAGATGCACCTGTCTTGTATAGTTGATATGTCCTTGACAATGTCCATCAATAAACAAAAATAAAATGAGCAGCTAAAAGTTACATTAGAACAGTCATGAATGTATTACCACTTTGATTCAAAGAAGCAGGGGAAGCCAAGGATCTGAAAATCCTTTCTAATTAGTATGGTTCTTGATGTGTGTTTGGAGGAATTTAGTAACAGTGACGTCAAAATTAATATAAAAATTATTTGTGGTTGGTTTATTGACACTCGTCACTTACTTTTTCATATATTTATGAGAGACTAGTTTCAAAGGCCCTGGCCTCCATTTTCAATCTCTTCCCAACTGGCAACTGTTGTTATCTGCTCTCTCTGGTGGTGGAACTATGAACTTTTTTGTCAAATTATCTGCTGGCGGGATTTCAAAGTTCATTACGCGATCCTTATTTTTCCAGATGAATATGTTCTCCCATGTTGTCAATCTATTTTGGTTTATCACTCCTTTTAATAATTTTGGATTTGGATCAATGTCATGGTTTTCATTCCAAAAATGAAATGCTACTGCTGACTTGTCTTCTTGTTTCAATCTGATGTTTCTAAAGTGTTCTTTGACTCTGGTTTTTAAATTTCTTTTTGTTTGACCTATGTAGCATTTTTCACAATTCTTGCAATTTATTTGGTATATTCCAGATTTGTTACCTGAAGGAATTTCATCTTTTGTTTTTGAATTTAGTAATTTTAAAATTGAGTATCTATTAGTAGGTGCCAAGATGATATTTTGTTCCTTGAATATCTTTTTAAATTTATTAAATGTTTTTGGATGATATGTGAATGAACTGAATATGCTGTTGGAAAAAGAAGAATATTTCAAGGAATGGAAAAAGAAGAATATTTCAAGGAACAAAAAGCAATAATACACATAGCAGAAGAAAATGGATACAACAAAAGTTTGGTGTTGAAGAAAATTAGAAAATCTAAACTAAAGAAAACCATTAAGGAAACAACCACATTTATTAAAGAAAAAGAAAGCAACAGCATATTCAGTTCATTCACATATCATCCAAAAACATTTAATAAATTTAAAAAGATATTCAAGGAACAAAATATCATCTTGGCACCTACTAATAGATACTCAATTTTAAAATTACTAAATTCAAAAACAAAAGATGAAATTCCTTCAGGTAACAAATCTGGAATATACCAAATAAATTGCAAGAATTGTGAAAAATGCTACATAGGTCAAACAAAAAGAAATTTAAAAACCAGAGTCAAAGAACACTTTAGAAACATCAGATTGAAACAAGAAGACAAGTCAGCAGTAGCATTTCATTTTTGGAATGAAAACCATGACATTGATCCAAATCCAAAATTATTAAAAGGAGTGATAAACCAAAATAGATTGACAACATGGGAGAACATATTCATCTGGAAAAATAAGGATCGCGTAATGAACTTTGAAATCCAGCCAGCAGATAATTTGACAAAAAAGTTCATAGTTCCACCACCAGAGAGAGCAGATAACAACAGTTGCCAGTTGGGAAGAGATTGAAAATGGAGGCCAGGGCCTTTGAAACTAGTCTCTCATAAATATATGAAAAAGTAAGTGACGAGTGTCAATAAACCAACCACAAATAATTTTTATATTAGTATGGTTCTGTTCATTTACCTTCAAGGATAAAGGTTCAGCAGCAATTTACTCATTAATTAGTTGCACTGGAAACATGCCTTAACTATATATATTGTTTAGTTTTATTTAGTTTATTTAATGCTGTGCCTATGTCTACTGATCTATATAAAAACATTCCATTTTAACTCAAAATGCTTCTTCTGAATAAGGTTAGATCTATGCAGACTACAATTATATCTTAATCCTTAGGTGTCCCGTAATCTAGTGAAAACAGCCGACTGATATCAGTAACAGAATAGGCAGTAGTGTTAAAGTGATTCATTCCATAAACATCTCATTTGTATAACAAAGGATTTCATAAGAAGGTACTAAAATGCCTTCTCAGGGGAAAAAGTTATAACATGTATCTGAACATTCAGATTCATAGATGGATCATTCAAAAATTAGTGGCAAAACTGCCTGCATTTGGCGCTAGCAGCAGTAAATCATGTAAGCTGATAACAATGAAAAATAAGAGCATCTAATGTTTGTTAGCTGTGAGTTTGAAAACAATCATTTTATTTAGTAAAACATTTTTAGTAAGTTTAATTGTAGGCTGTTATCTTTAGTGCTCTAAATATGTTTAGTAAATACGAACAAAGATGTTTAATTAAATTTCAGGTTGCAAGCGGTATCAATGCTCAACAATGCCATACAGAATTATTTACTGGAAGCTTGTGGTAGACAGACTTTACCATATTGTACTGTGGCTGTGTGGGCGAATGCATTTCGTAGAGGAAGGGAAGATGTTCATCAAAGATGTGGAGCTGGCAGACTGCAATCAGCAAGTGATGATGTGCATGTGAATGCTGTTAGAGCACTGCTGGTAGAACATCGTTGTTGGACTTCTATTGAACTAGCAAAGGAAGCTGTAGTTGCTCCTGGTACAATTCTCCACATACTTAAGAAAAAGTTTAAAATGAGGAAAATCTGCGCTCGATGGGTTCCACACAATCTTACAGAGGAAACAATGTGGCAGAATGGAAACAGCAAGATTGCACTTAGAACACTATAAACATGAAGGTGAGTTTTAGTTAATTGATGGAAATTAATCATTTCTTCATACTAGCCATATATAGGCTAAGGTTTTTGATAGATAGAGCCAACATGAAAAATTCAATGCCACGGCCGGGATCTGAACCACGGATCTCCTGGCATTGAATTTTTCATGTTGACTATCTATGAAGGTGAGTGTTTTCTTCCATGTATCATACATTAGATGAAACCTAGGTTTGATGCTACCAACCAAAATTAGACAATCAAATGAGTGGCAGCACATTGATTCACCATGGCAGAAAAGTATCGACAAGAATAGAATCCACTTAAAGTCATGTTCATTGTTGCTTACAGTTTTGACGGTGTCCTTGTCACTCATTCAGTTCCTCAAGGAAATTGTGTGAATGGTGCATATTACACTCACTTTATGGAACACCCTTTATGACCAGCTGTGGGTCGTACACGTCCAAATCTCCTGAACTCTCATCCTATTGTGTTACATGATGGTGCTCGCTCTCACATGTTTGCCCCTGTTGTTGATCTACTTCGCAGATGGAACTGGGAAATTCTGGAGCATCCTCCATACTCCCCATATATGAGCTCATGTGATTTCAATCTTTTTGAAAAAATGAAATTACCACTTAGAGGAGTTCGCTTTAGATCCAGACAGGCAATTATAGCAGCAGTAGAGTAGTCTGTTCGAATATTAGAACAAGACACTGTGGATGGCATCCGTCGGCTCCCTGACATATGGAGGCAAGTTTTTCATGCTGGAGGAGATTACTTCTAAACAATGCAATAATGTGACTGCTCCAAAAATGTTTTATTTGTTATTAATTCAAATGTTGCCACTAATTATTGAATGACCTAAGTATATATAAGAGTGTTTCAGAATTTCACGGATTAACTTTAAGGGATTATAGAGCAGTGTCGGGGAAACAATTCGAAACTGGACTCTTAAAATCTCAGAGCACATGATTTTGTGCAATAAGCCAAAGTAATATTAAAAGACTTATAGTCATATTTAATTATAACTTAAAACTTCACTAACATCAACTATTAAAAACAGGAACATTTTAGGAACCGTCCCAGTCACATCCTCAGCTGATCTGCTGAGCCTATTGTGAAGATAGTAGTCAGCTGCCTATCAGCTGAGAATGAGACTGGGACAGATCCAAAAATGTTTTCCAGCTTTTAATTGTTGACGTGATTGAAGTTTTAAGTTGTAATAAAGTAAGTCATAAGTCTTTTAATATGACATTGGCTTCATTTCTAACAACACTCTATTTCAAGACAAAGTAAATTTGTGCCTATATGCCACTGATACCACCTCGATGGTATATGCACGATTTGCAATACTATCAGGAAGTGTACATGTTGTGTGGCTCACTAGGAAAGTAATTAATTCTCACACCAACAATATGAGTTCAATCCCTGCAGAGGCTTTTTGTTTTCATTTCTTGATTATTTGTTCTATTTGCATATTTATTTTGATTGTGAAAGATACAGATTACTATACTACTCCAGTTGTTGTTACTGCTACTGTTAAATCTAATAACGCAAATCAAACAAATGAAGTTTCGAACAGGAATATGCAACTTAGGATACTGTAATGCTCTAAACTTGGGGAATCCTTTATGGAAATTAAAAATGGCATTACCATGATCTGGACTAATACACTATTGTGTTTATAAATTGAAAAAATTCATTATATTCTTTATATCGAAAAAGTTCATTGATTATTTATTATATATAGATTTCAATCTACTGAGAGTTTATTAGCAATTATTCATCATTTCATAATCAATGTAAAGAGAAAAAACTGTTATTAAAGATAAAACAATTATTAGGAATATTGGTAATATAGCACACCTTCAAGAATGAATGGAAAGTAAGAAAAAGTTCCAATTAATTCTTGTTGTATATGATGGAACTGCAGGTGGATAGCGAAGGAGAAATGTATAAGGTTGGGAAACAGGTTATATACCTTGCGATTGATTCTGTCGATCTGTCTATTCTGGTTCTCCAGCTCAGAGCCCATGTCGATGGCCATGTTGCGCAGATTGCCGATCATTGTGTTCACCTGTCCCATGTTCTCCTCCATCTCATCTTCTCGAGCATCATTTGTGATCCTAAATTTGAATATTGTGCACAAGTTTTAAATTTAGAACACTTTTCTAATATTTTCCAAGTTGTGGTTGTTATTGTTTTTACATTAAAATTAAAAGGAGTGACTTATAATTTGGATTTTTGAAGATTTCTCATCTTTAGAAGTGATTTCAAAATAACACCAACAATAATATGAATATGCAGTGCAGAGTGGCAAGCAGATTAGGTTTTAAGATGGGGCATATGTCTAGTAACGTAGGTTTAGCTATGGAGCTCAAAGTTTGTTCACACTGTTTTTGGTGTTCTTAATATATCCATCAGTACAATATGTAATTTTCTGAGAATGAAATACTTTATATTTGAGTTTTCCAAGTTTTAAAGCCGGATGACTTTCCTGAACCACTTTCCTTGGTTCACATCCAAAATGGCTCACCTGTTCTTTGCCCACTAAGGTGATCAGATCTTACATATAAAATATTTTATCAGTAGTACTCCCAAACAAATGGTGTATGATATTTATGTAACGTTAAAGGAATATATAAATCCACACAGAGACTGAGGTTCACACAGTCACATTTTGGATCATGTGTGCTAGTCTGTTTCCAATGTAACTTGTAATGAAGCTGAAGTTTAAAATGTCAAACCCCTTTTGTAATTCTATGGATAACATGATGCTTTGTTAAGATCCCCCTTCAAAATAGTACAACATATGTCTATCTCCCGTTGTTCTAAATCTTGAAAAATTATCAGTTTACTATCCTATATAACATACTAAGCATTATTGGTGTAATTTTGAATCATTCTATGTTTCATTAATCATTGCTGTTGAATCAGATTCTTCCTTCCTCTCTTCTCTAATCTGTAATTAAAACTGTGCTCAAGAAGTGTATCAGCAATGAATTCTTTAAATTTCCTAAAAATCTTAGTTTGGAAACAAAATTCAGAATGATTTCATATTACCATTACTTTTAATTTATGAAAAAAGACAAGTGAGATCATAAAAAAAGTACATAAATAACCAGAGTTATTTAAGTTTACTTATTATAGTGGCTCTACAGAATGTTGGGCGACATTGAGAATTAAAACTGTAAATTGTAATTCTGTAAAAGACTATAAAAACATCATCCAATATTCTGTACAACCCTGAAAACAAACTCCCCACAAAAATAGAGGAGACTAGAAAACTTTACAAGATGAATGTAAGAACAAAACTTAAGTTGCATTTTTATTCTGGATTCAATACTTCATTATACAAATTCCCTTAATTGTAAATATGCAGTCATATAAAAAGTGCATTTCTTACTCAATATAACAAATAAGAGCCAAAATGTAAGAGACAGAATGTAATAACTCTGCACTTTGAAAACTGATTTGATACAGAATTCAATTTCCTTATTTAAGAGGTGCTATACCAAAAAATGAGGAAAATAATTAAAATTGCATTTAAAATGAAAGTACATATTTAAAATGACTTGTAAATAATCTTCCGTTAACCCTTCAATGAACTGCTTTTACTATTCTGTGACTATGATAGTGTGGTAGCACTCCGATGCAAATGATCCAACCTCCCTAAACAAAGCTTATTAATATAATTTTGTGCTTCACTGTATCGTAGTCCATACTCATTACAAAAATGTATTACTTTTAATTAATTTTATAAAATGTATGTATGGGAACCTGGGTTGCTGAGGATATATGTATGTTTACCATTCGGGAATTTATGTCAAAATAATTTAAAATTTGAATTTCATGTGACATGTTTGAACTATCATGCTGTCACTTTCAAGCGGGAAACCATTATAAGTGCTAGAAAAATTCTGTCAACAGACTGTCCAATTCTAAATGAAACTTCTAGTGTGCTGAAAAACTAGGAGTTCAAAATTAATCATTTTATCTTGATATTTCCAAATGAGGATATTTTTAAAAGTTTAAATTTTGATGTTACCTGATGTGTCTTTCAGTTATTCTGTGTAAAATTAATTCAATGTTCCTTGATCCAAAAATGTTTAGCAACGCAATTTCTACATTTATTTGTATTTAATATAAATTTAATTTCCTTTTAGTCTTTCCATTATGCATTTTCTTGAAACATAAACATGTTTATCAATTTCTTAATATTATTTATTTAGTTTGACTGTAAGTATAACAAACTTCTAACATAGAAAATCTACAATTTATGAACCTAGATCACTGCACAGTAACTTTTGACAAAACTAACAGGAAGCTAAAAAAACAGACCCAAAGAAATTTCAGATGTATATGTATTAAACAGAAAATGCAGTTTAAAATTTCTGGACTATATATAACAAGATCAAATTTGTAGAATTTAACTTCTGTCAATAGACAATCTCACTAAAAGTTTTAACATGGATTGAAAAGTGATGTTATAGCTTAGTTCTATGAGCAATTTCCAGAATGCAGTAAAAGTTCCTTCTTGAAAATTATAACATGAACTTCAAAAAGAGTTAGAACTGTAATGAAGTTTCAATAATCTACTTGTTTAATGTACATGTATTTGGCGAGGAAATAAGGAGAGAAATGGAAGACAGAATCAGAAACTTAGGTCAAGGTCGTATAAGGGCTAGGATATAGGTTAACGGCCAGGGAGCCAACACCACTATCGGCCTGTAATATAAGCAGCTGACAAATTTGACCTAGATTAGAATTGTAAAATTTGTAATTGAGATTGTAAGATATGTAAGTACAAATAAATTATTATTATTATATAAATTATTACTGTAATACACAGCCCCCACCCCATTCATCATTCAGTTTTACTGCACACTTTTTTTGCAGATAAGAAAAAAATGCTGGAAGAAAAGGCCTAGAGCATGAAAAGTTACACCAAAAACTCATTTTTAGAAATATTTTTGCAATTGTAATTAAGCTTATTAAATAACAGTTCACTGAAGGGTTAAAGTGAAGTATAACTTGATACTGATTTTGACTGAAGGCTTACATTATGTGTTTTTATGGG
Organism: Mantis religiosa; assembly: GCA_030765055.1. Taxonomy (NCBI): domain Eukaryota; kingdom Metazoa; phylum Arthropoda; class Insecta; order Mantodea; family Mantidae; genus Mantis; species Mantis religiosa. The sequence goes on along the minus strand of CM060949.1, from coordinate 45,638,750 downwards.
GTAAACAAAACCTTTAAAAATAATCATTAAGCATGCAGACAACTGTGAGAAAATTATTGGTTCAACATAAACAGTGCTGAAACAAACATTTTGCTGAGATCCAGCCTCCTCCATTAAAGTCTGCTAAACTACTTGAGTGGGGCTTTGCTATGTGACAGATACAACATAACAGAACTGATGCAGCCAGGGTAGTAGGACCAACACAACCGAAGGGCGTCACTTTGTGGCCAGGCAATTCACCCAAACATTCTTGCCCCTGCCTCTGTCTTACAGTATAGCAAAAATACTGATTCACCCACAAGACACAAATATAACTTATGTCTCATGCAAATTTAACACACAAATACCATAATCTATTCTGCAAAATAAGCTGTTACAATTAAATAAAATCAAGCATAAGAACAACAGAAAACAAACATTTAAAGCAGTTACGAAGGGAGACAACCATCAGCTTTCATGATTATGTTATAGTCTGTAAATTAATATCAAGTCTATGTAATACCTTTTCAAGTACAAATTAATAGCAAAATAAAATACAGAATCTGCAGGAGTTTCTAATTTCATAGACAACTTTTCAGATAAGCTCCTCAATCAATAGTACAGTCATTTGAATATGACTATGCCTAAAAGGTTTCTTTCAGATGTTGCTGTTTGATTAACAAAAATGGGAGATTACCTTATTAATTCAAATTCATTTAACATAAATCTTGATCTGAACTGATCATGTGACACATGTAAATTTAATAAAGAGACCTTATTAGATTTGTGTTCAAGATCATGCCAGCAATTAATTTGGTTTCAAATAATGAAAACTGCATTATATTTGCTATTGAAAGCTCTCATTTGATATAGGGTAAAGTGGAATATAATGTAGATAACTTCCTCACAGTATAACACTTAACTAAGCATGATTTCCGAGAAAACAGAAGAGCACTAAGACATTTAAAGATTTATGGTATCACAAAATCCTTTCAGGCACAGATCTTATAGGAAACTTTATATTTAGTTTATTAGGAATTTGAGTAATGTAAGGTTTCTTGTGCAGAACGTATCTTTTAATGGCCTGTACCAGACCAATGTACCATTTATTATTTATTTAAATTTCGGTTACCGATAAAATATTATTATAAACCAACTACTTTTTTTTTTTTTTGTTGTTGTTGTAATTTACATCCTCAACGTTAAGTCATATCGGACAATGAATGGAATGGATGAAATGATGCTCAAATGAACCCAGGGTCCATAGAGCTTAGAGTTACCCGACATTCATCTTTCAGGATAAGGGAAACCCCGAAAAAACCTTATTCAGGTAACTCACCCTGACCGAGATTCGAACTTGGGACCTCTTTAACGTGAGGCAGACACGCTACCACCATGCTACCGAGGTGGGCAAATTTATGTTAAGAAATTCCAATATATGATTTAATGAGTTTTTAACTTGGAACAAATTTGTACTCTAAGCTATTTTGCAATGAACTGAAAAAGAGAAGTACAATGATAAAATAGATGCTTTGTGGAGATTTACTGCACCTTCCAGTCTTGAAATGCAGATAAATCTACAAAAGTGAATCGAGAAGATATTGACACATTGCTTCACTCACACTGTTTATTCACAGGACATGTTTCAAGAGCTCTCGCTCCTATCATCAGCTGATACTCGACTAGTGCAAGTTGTAGTGGTTTCCTCGTTTTCCGTTTTGTCAATAGATGGCGTGATGTACTTGTCAAAGATGTCCGGTGGTGGAGTTTCAAAATTCATGACTCTATGACGATTTTTGTTGATGAAGATTTTTTCCCATACGGAAAGGTCTATGGGGTGATTAACATATTTTATTAGAGATGTTTCCAAGTTGATGTCATGTCTAGTATTCTAGTATTGAATACTAGACTTGACATCAACTTGGAAACATCTCTAATAAAATATGTTAATCACCCCATAGACCTTTCCGTATGGGAAAAAATCTTCATCAACAAAAATCGTCATAGAGTCATGAATTTTGAAACTCCACCACCGGACATCTTTGACAAGTACATCACACCATCTATTGACAAAACGTAAAACGAGGAAACCACTACAACTTGCACTAGTCGAGTATCAGCTGATGATAGGAGCGAGAGCTCTTGAAACATGTCCTGTGAATAAACAGTGTGAGTGAAGCAATGTGTCAATATCTTCTCGATTCACTTTTGTATTAATTTGTGCTTCACTGTCCCTACGCTTCTTCCAACTTTATACTTTGCAGATAAATCTGTTCAAACAATCAGGGGAATAGCACTACTGTTAGCCCACGTTTTATTTTTGCCAACTGGAAATCTGGCAACTATATTTCAGTTAATTAGTGACAGAGCCTCGATTTACATGTGGTTTAATATAAGCATTTGCTCAAAGTGTCAGATTTCTGTGAGAATTTGAGATGCAACAAAATAGAACAAAAAATTTGATTTTGAAATTCTTTGTTTAAAACAAACTAATTTCTTTGGAAAAATGGCTTTTTATTTGTTTTGTAGTTATAACAGTGATATAAAACTATAACCACCATGTACAGTAAAATGTCTAAAACAGAACGTGTTCGTTCCAGCATTTATTTTCAGTTTACACAGGTTTCTGCCTTACAGAGGCTTGCCTGAATATAAAGAAATTACATAAGCCATAGTCAGTCACACAGGTTTAGAGTGAAGGAATAATTTAGAATGAAATGTAAATAATAATAGGCTGATATGTATTATGCACTATATTTTTAACGTACAAACAATAACTGTAGTTATCACTTAGTTTCTCTGTCTGCACATGTCCTTCAAAGTACACTGTAAAATACGTGCGTTGTAACCCATGTACTTAAAGTAATGCATTTTAATCAGGTTATTTATGCAAATGTTTCCGAAAAAATTTATGTTTCCAAGTTAGGCAGATTTCTGGCTTTGAGTATAATATTAAATGTGAAATAGCTCCCTTTTGACATTTATTTTCCATTTTTCCAGGTTTCCAGCATATAAGGGGTCCCTTTTAGTCAGGTTTTACTGTATTAAATAAGAAAAAACACAAACAGCTTACACTTTTTCAAAAGCTGGTATTTACTTGATAATGAGTAAGTTTAAAAATTATAAGTATGCTTGAATTTGTAACATTTTATAACAATTAAAATTAATTGGGAACAATTAAAATTACCTGTGGCCTGTTAGTAACATGACAGCATTGCAATGACAAAGTTCTGGTGGATTTTTTTCCCAATACTCAAATTTGCAATTTTAAGGAGATTATTTTATCTTAGATGTGAATCACAGAATCAAATTAAATATAATGCATAGCTGCCATAGCAGCTTAACATTGTTTATACTCTGTGTAAGTCCTGACTAAGAGTTAAGCTGTTACTATTTGTTTTCTCTATTTGCTTTACGTGATAAAGCAAACCATAAGAAAAATATAAAGAAAGAAAATAAACAAACAAACAAAAAGGGAAAGAAAAGAAGAAAGACATGCTAATTTAAGCCTCGATGAGCAAGATTATGATATAATTAAATGCTGCACTGTTTGAATTAGTTTATCCATTTTAGCGTACATAAAAACACAGCAAGAATTAGCATGTTCAATAAAATTGAGCTTATGAAGCAATTTTACAAAATATTGATTGAACAAGTCAAAATCTGCTTTTGTTTAAGATCTTCATTATACTCTGTTTTTGTGTCTTAACTATCACTATGGATAATTAAAGCAGGTAATAAGGATTGCAAACTAAGAGATTCTGATGCTCTTAAAAGCCACATTTTATCTATATCTGCAACTGCATCTGCTGTATTACGCATTTGGTCTGTACCTGATGTTAGTTTTAAAGTTAATTTGCTCTTAGGCCACTTTTACTCTATTAAAAAGCTTTTGCAGGTGTAGTAGAAGCAAGTTTACTCATAACATCATGTTAGAGGTCATTTTGCATTTGCAATTTTTTTAAATAAACTGCAAGTTCAAAAACCTTATGTGCTACTCAAAAAAATGTATAGCTGTAGTTCCTTGGTAATCTTTGATAATATTATTACTCTAGATTTCAAAAATAATTTTACTCAGGTTAATCACACATACTGTTCTGAATTTTCTTTTCATACTTATTCCCTGCTGTATTTTCAGTCTCTCTTCAACCATTAACCATCAACAATTTTAATCACAAATGCAATAAAAAAAGTTTGCATGTTCTGAAGTAAGTTATGAAATTATAGATGAGTTGTATTTATTACACATCAGCTTCACTTTAGTACCTATATTGAGGACATGTTTCGCGAACCATCGTTTGCATCATCGGCTCTAATGCGACTGAAGCTTGATCCAGTGGTGTGGGTAGCTCTGAAGTTGCTACTGCCATCTGTGGATTTGGTGATAAATTTAAATGTGGGGTTGTCTTCTGGCGGGATTTTGAAGTTCATTAGTTGGTTTTTATTTTTTCTATGTACAATCTCTCTCGTATGACGAGTTCACTATGTTTTTGTACGTATTTTAGTAATTTGGTGCTAGTAAATTATTATTATCGCGGACATGGCACTGAATTATTCATGTTGACTCTATCTATAATTATAAATATTCTTATGGAGTCTTTTGCTCTGTTTTTCCATTCTGTATTGAGGAAGGTGATATTCAGTATTGAAATAAAGTGAATAAATATGAAATATTAGCTGTAAAAATAATTCACCAACTCTGAATTGTACTAACTTAATACAATGTGTGAAAACTGCCTGGAGTTGGTTATAGGATCAGAAGCATGTTTAGAAGGTTCAGGTTTAGCATAAAGCTTATTTTATTTGAATGAAAACAAATTTTAAAGAAGTCCATTTTTCTCTTTTTATTCTCCTACAAAAGGTTATTTCAGATTACCTCTCTTCTTTGGATTAGATTGAATTATATTTACAAAAATTCCAATATTTTCCTATTTTATCATCAGTAGAATAACCCCACTCTTTTTGTATGTAATGTGTACTGTAATTGATAAAGCAAATAGAATATTGACATAGTGTAAACGTAATGTTATCCATGGCATAACAGCTCAAAGTGGGCCTGAGCCTGCCAACCCGACTGCCGGCCTCACACCCACATATGCAAGCAGAAGTGGGCAATATGGTGAGGAGATGTAGTCAGCATCTTGGCACCCTCAGCAAGAAAGTTGGCTTTCTAGACCAGGGTTCACTACCTAGTATAGCTCCTCAATTTCCTCATGTTGCTGACTGGGCATTTGTTCTATACCCGGGACTTAAAAAATCTGCAGCCTCCAGGGTTCGGATAGATCCCAGGCGCATTCTGAATGCAGGAAACCAAAGCAACACTCTAGCCTACCACGCCACAGTGCAAGACCTTGATAGAATGTGATACATAGCTAAAAAATTTAGTAAACATGGTTTGCAAAATCAGCATTTGCAATATAGCTACATGATTCCACAGCTTACACTCCTGAACATATTTCCATATGGTTGTTCCATTCTAAATGTAAATGAGCAAAATTAACACTTCTCAGAGAAGTAACATGTTTGTTAATACCTTTTTGTTCCAACAGTATTGTATCTGTGCCATAATATGGTCTTGACACAAACTCTACCTCACAGCAATGCTTCAATTTTGTAAATAAAGAACACATCTTGCTTCTAGTGTTCGAGAAGAAAAATATACCATTGTAAAATGACCATTTATGAATGCATATTCATGTATATTTATATTTCTGTTCTATTATTGAATAGTTTTTAATGTTTCATATTTTGATGTGAAACTATGATTATAAAAATGATGGAAGACTGTCCTTCAGAAATTGGGACAATAGTCACTTAAGTGCTTTTAAATACACATCAGAATCAAGTTCTATACTAATACATTTCACTCATTTTTTCATTTATATCTTTCATGTATCTTGATTTGGTATGATGATTTATATTTACTACAGTAAAAAGCAACTGAATTAATATACATAGTATGTGTGAAAACCAGAGAACATTTTATAAGAAATTAATTTAATTAGGACATTATCATCTTCTGTGTAAGTGGGAAATGTAATTGGCTGATGCAGTGCAGCAACTATGATACAATCAACAGGTGATTCTATTCTGTGAGCACTAAACAAAATAGCATAAAAAAATTAAAAATGCACATAAGTATGCTAAAACCAATATTAGCAAATAAGCCACATATATGTTAACATCTAATGGGTGAATCAGATTTCAGGGCAAAAAACATTTGGGGGAAAAGATGACACTGCATCACCCACCTGGCAATGTATCCTCCCTGGGGCCCCAGTCCGTTCCTGTCATCCATCACACGTTGAGGTTGATTGTTAACAACTTTACCGTCATCGTTCCCCTTCCATGTTCCCTCATCCTCCTTGAATGAGGCTGACCTAAACATAGAGCATTCCTTGCAATATACAAACTCTCCAATTTCTCCTCCATAAGCTTCCAAACTTCTTCCCTGAAAATCTGTAGGGAGAAAGCTATGCTATTCCTGCATATCCGACTCCACACATGGAAAAAAACAAAGTATTAGAATTACTTCTCATAAACACACTGTTTCCATTTCAATCAGTTAGCATAGTTCTTAACATCATGACTTACTTGTTGCAGGGCAGCACACAGAGGCCACAACATTTCTCCATTCCAGTGAGGTTCTTCTCTGCTTCACGCATGTCTGCATTTATCTGGTCCATACCCTCCTCAATGCGATCCAGTTGTTCTATGGGAAGATATCACCATTTCATAAAGCCATTATCGCAATTTAAATGGTAATTTGTGTGACACTGTCCCCAGTTGAAACATTTTAGTCTTTCTAAGATCATTGTTTAAAATTAAAATTTATTATTAAGCAAACTATGGTATTTTATCGTTTCATTTAGGGACTGAGGAAGAATATTCATTATCTCTGCAATTAGTCTCATTTTTAGGCACTTTAGTGGTAATGCATGACTGATGAAAAGTTCATGCCAAAAATTTAATCACACTCCAGAATAGAGAACATACAGTAGGAACATTTAGACTGCTTTATGGGTTGAATTCTGGGATGTACACAAATCACAAGTATGAATTTACTTGTCATTATTTTCATCAGATGTTTTCTGTATTGGTACAATGTATGCCTACCATAAACATGCAATACTTGTATCTTTAATGAACTGAAAAGTATAAGAACCAAGTTTCATTATAAATATGATGGTTACTTATATTTCTAAGCACTGATTTTAATTGTCACTATTCAGCTTCACTTGGTGCTAATTTTCTAGAACAAATCCTTTCATGGAAGTGTTGAAAACAGTGTTGTTGTATAAATTAAATTTATTGGGAGTCGATTAATGACACTAAACAACACTTTTAAATTTTCCCGGAACTAGTTTCAGAGGCCTTCCCTCTATCCTCAGCCGGACATCGACTGGTTCTCATTGGTGTAGCTAGCAATATTTTGTCATCAGTCTCCTCTGGTGGCAGTTCGAGGAACTTGCTGAACAAATCTTTCTGGGGGATGTCGAAATTGAATACTTTGTTCCTATTTTTTGAAATAAAGATTTGTTCCCATGTGGACAGTTCTTGTTTTCCTGTTGTATGTTTTAGTAATTTTGGTTCTGGATTTATGTTGTGTTTATTTTCCCAAAAATGCGTGACAACTGCTGATTTTTCTAATTGTTTGTATTTTATGTTCCTAAAGTGTTCCTTTGGAAAAACCAAAAGAAATTTAGAAATAAGAGCAAAGGAACACTTTAGGAACATAAAATACAAACAATTAGAAAAATCAGCAGTTGCCACGCATTTTTGGGAAAAAAACCACAACATAAATCCCGAACCAAAATTACTAAAACATACAACAGGAAAACAAGAACTGTCCACATGGGAACAAATCTTCATTTCAAAAAATAGGAACAAAGTATTCAATTTTGACATCCCCCAGAAAGATTTGTTCAGCAAGTTCCTCGAACTGCCACCAGAGGAGACTTGATGACAAAATATTGCCAGCTACACCAATGAGAACCAGTCGATGTCCGGCTGAGGATAGAGGGAAGGCCTCTGAAACTAGTTCCAGGAAAATTTAAAAGTAAGTGTTGTTTAGTGTCATTAATCGACTCCCAATAAATTTAATTCCTAGAACAAGTTACAATGGCCAATGCTGTCAAATAATTTTGAGATTAAAAATTGTGGTTCTAAATTATAATACTCAAACTTGGTTTCCAATCTCCATCACAAATTTAACATATATGGGATGAAAATGAAATAGGTTTCACATTTAAATTGGTAAAACTAAATATAATTTTGAACACATATATCTGTTAGTAAATACTTTAACTAACCTTATCGGAAGTGTAGATGGTAGCATGTCTGCCTCACGTTCACGAGGTCCTGAATTCGAATCTCGGTTAGGGTGAGTTACCCGGATAAGGTCTTTCCTGGGGTTTTCCCTTATCCTGACAAACGAATGTTGGGTAACTCTAAGCTCCATGGACACTAGACTCATTTGAGCGTCATTTCACGCATTTCATCCATCGTCTGATATGACGTAATGTTGAAGGACGTAAATTACAAAAAATAATAAATAAATACTAACCTTAATGTAATCTGAATATACCCAGTTCTCAATTTCAGGGCAGTTATGACTAGACATCAGTCGTATGCAAATGTATGTTAGTTTATTTTTATTTGTGGAATTAACATTAATATACTTCATGTTTTTCTGTGCTTGTATGTGAAGTTTTACAGTGCAAATATTTAATATTTCCAGCGTGCTGACCTTTTTATCCTTTTTCCATGCATTGAGCACTGAATTCACATATCTTTACGTGTTTAATTTTAAAATGAATGTTAAAAAACATGACAAAATAATAAGGTCCTAACTATGAGGACACTTATCATTTATCAAGGAAGTTCAGAGTTAACTTGACAGTGCTCTTTTATAGCATGCAGAAATAATTAAGAAGTAAACTGTGCAGTATTTTAAAGACAAAAGTGACATTAAAGTTTTACAAATAAATATCTTCTGATTAAAATGTACTGCTTCCTAAAGAAATTTCTGTAGAATTAGTAAATGCTTTCTAATTTTGTAGAACAATATCTGCAGGCATGAAAAGTTCCTTCTGAGCATTTGAAGAAAGTAATCACTATATAATGAAATTGTACTACAATGACCGAATGATATATGGAACGAATTTATATTCTAAGTACCAATAAGAGTAAGTTTAAAGTTAACAAAATTATTGTAATGATTAGTGCATAATTTTTAAATAAGAGCATATTTTAAAGATTTTGACAGCATAAATACATGCATAGTTTAGATATTTTTGGTGCATACAAATCTGATGTCTTTACTTGACACTATTATTATACAGGGTGTTAGGGGTAGGAGTGCGCAGTTTTCGCCAGCTGGGAGATCCAAATATGATGAATACTAAAATTCCATAACAATTTCATCTATCTTGAAAAATAAAGGAGATAATTGAATATTACTAATATATTATGTTCAGTCTGGTAACAGAGTAGGATTTTAGAACTTATTCTTATTGTTCTTGTTTGCGGTCAAGGCATATGTTCACACCTACAACAGGTGAAAGTCTAAACTGGACCAGTACTCGAAAGCTGGTTTGCCATGTGCTACTCTAGTAACAAGGGGTAGGGTGGTTTTCTTTTAAGCTATTCAGTTGTATTCACGAGACCTAAACGTAAGAGGCTATCATATAATGATCAAGAATAACTAATTCAATGTTAATTATGGAAACACTTCATTCAGGTCACATTGCTAAATAGGAAATTTATTAATGGTCAATAACTGCAACATCAACATGATGCCTATTAACAGTAGATACTCAAAATGTGCTTATATATATAATTTTACGTCCTCCAACTTTAAGTCATATCGGACGGTGAATGAAATGGGTGAAATGATGCTCAAATGTGTCTAGGGTCCATGGAGCTTAGAGCTACCCAACATTCGTCTAAGGATAAGGGGAAAACCCCGGAAAAATCTTATCCAAGTAACTTACCCTGACCGAGATTCGAACTCGGGACCTCTTGAACGTGAGGCAGACACGCTACCATCTATGCTACCGAGGTCGGCCAGAAAATGTGCTCTGTTAGACTCTATGCTATGACTGTTGGCTTTGAAATTCTACTATTAGGAAACATCTCAACTACTGCAGTCGGCTTTGCCATTAGCAGAAGCATACTCTTGATTTGTAAAAAATGTCAGTTCCGAATGAATTAGACATGTCTGAAGTGCTGACAGAACCTGCTGTTGTGCCATGTGTAGTTTTACTGTTTACATTCTTGACCCATTCTAAATGGACACCCACCTCAAGCTAATGTTGCAAGGTTGCGAAGTGTAAGCTGTAACTTTATTACAATAAATACAGAGGAATCCAGTACATTAATATTTTGTGACTAAACAAATCATTTTAGCAACATATGGTAAAGACACAAATAACTCATCCTTTGTAGATTTACCGCATTATTTTAGTTGCAAAGGTAAATGATTAAGATGTGATGATATATTTGTAATCAAAATTTTGATCAATTTTATTTTTTATCTATGCAACCATGCATTTTAAAGGAAAATGGTACAGGAACTAATGTTTCAGCTTAATTTCATGAAGTTGCTACTGAAGTCTGTGCACTCATACCCCTAACACCTATGTATTTGTATTCCTCCATCTAAGGCAACAGATAATCATGTTGCATAAATCTTGTAGTAAGTGCAGTTCTCCCCTAGCTTTAATGTGACTGACCTGTACACTGCTGCAGTTCATTAAAACACTTGAGTTTATTAATGTTACATAAAATCACTAAAATAGATAATCCAATTAGAATTATTACACAATGAATAATCTGACATATTTTGAATTTCCATTAATTGATGACAAACAGCATACTCAATATTACAAATGAGTATTATAGTTCATTTATGAGTAACTGCAAATATATTAAAGCACATTTTCCATATGTAACACATGACTGGGAGGAAAACTGTACCAATTACAGTAGTATCTATGAGGTGCAATGAAAATAAACTCAATAACAGATCATGTTATAAGACAACACCTTGAAATGTATGATGTCACTTAAACCTACTGTATGTTCTCTATACTGCTCTGAGTACTCTACAACGCTCAATAAATTTTTTTGTTTATTTCAACTGTTTAAAATTACATTTCAACACCATTTCAGAACAATAGTAATTTTGATATCTAATTCTTTCTCAGTGGATAGCTAAGTTAATTCAACATCAATTGATAAGTCTACACATATCACTAAAAATTAAAAGATCTCTCTCTCCATCTAGACAGTTATAATATAATAAATGATAATTGTTAATTCCTGTTGTAACTTTCTAAAACAACAGTAATAACAGAATGTAGAATTCACTGGATAGGCACAACATTTATACCTTATTAATTTTTAGATGAGTCGTATTTATTACACATCTGCTTCACTTTCGTACCTATTTTGAGGACATGTTTCGCAAATCATCTCGATATATTTATACCTTAGTTTTTTAGCCCTTTCGTTATAAGTAACTACTGCATTTTTAATCTATAGAAGGTAACAAATAACAAAGTTTGAGATAATAACAGCTACAAAAATGTTCTTTCAGAAACAATAGTTTTAAGATGATGTTAATAAGGTTCACATAAGTTCTATCTGTTTTAATTTTCAACTTATGAATGTAACTGGAATAAAATAATTTAGTGCTTTCAGGCAATATGGATTAACAGATGTTGTGATTCTAAGAAAACCAAATATTTTCTTTAATCCCTTTAATAAGTACGATTTTCAAACTTTGCTAAAAATTTCTTTTTTTGTTATTTTAATAAGTCATGTTACTCTACTTATTTTAAGAAATATACTTTTTAGCTGATGAAAACTATACACGAAATTATGTTAATGAATTTGATTTTGCGTAACTTCAGGCGATTTAGAGTTGGTACCAGATTATTTTTTTATTAAAAATATATTATTCAGCTCTGAAAATGTAAATTATTTTTATTTCTTAAATGTAAATGAAAATAGTGGAAAGCATTTCAAGTAACTTGTTAAAAGTTTTAAAAAGTAGTACAATATATGTTAATTAAAACAGCAAGACAAAGCTAAGTACTATATTACACAAATATAAATATTTGCCACTAAGGCTCCACTTATCTTAAGAAATTGGTGTTAAAATTTCTTTCTAATGAAGATTGATTTCACATACAAATTGCTTGCATCCTCAGTCCAAAGAAAACAAACTGTTATCAAGGAAATCTCGGTTACCACGTTTTTCTTATGTCTTTTAGCATTACCAACATTTGAAAACAAAACAAACCTAAAAACAGAATAAACTGCTGGTATTTCAAAATTCATTACGCGATGTTATTTTTTAAAATAAATATCTTTTCCAAAACTATTAAATCTATTGGACCATTTAATTGTTTTAATAATTTAACTGCTGCAGTTGATTCTGTTTTTAGGTTTGTTTCGTTTTCAGATGTTGGTAATACTAAAAAAACATAAGAAAAACATGGTAACCGAGATTTCCTTGACAACAGAGGTTGTTTTCTTTGGAATGAGGATGCAAGAATTTGCTTGTGAAATCCAATTTCTTAAGATAAGTGGAGCTTTAGTGGCAAATATTTATATTTGTGTAATATTTATTGCCTCACTGTAGCTAGCTTCATTTTCTACGTAATAAGTACTATATTATTATTATTATTATTATTATTATTATTATTATTATTATTATTATTACTATTGTTGTATTTAAGTTGATCAGCTTTCTAACTTTTATCAACAACAATTCATGATGTTATATGTTGAACCTTTTTATATTGAATTTATTTCTTTTTGTAATGATACACACTTCAACTTCACTACACATTCATAATTACAGAATCTGCAAAAATTCGGAGTGATTCTAATTAAATGAAAAATTTCCTCGCCATTCTGGGAATCAAACCAAACCTTCTGGGTTGGGAGGTCAAAATACTGATCAGCTAACCACAGAGGCAGTCAAGTGTTGTATTTTGTAATGTTACTTTCTGACATTTCTTGTAGCCCTTTTATGTTATCTTTTTTTAAACTATAGACAGAGTTTCAATACTAATGAAGCGTTATGAAGTAATAATAAAGCATTGTTAGTATAAAACTAATAAAATAAAAATATCAGTTTTTAAAATGTTTTCTAGTGTACTTTTGCTCCTTCACTAAAAGAATGTATAATTGTAGAACACGAGAATAAATCAATCATCAATGCTTCTCTCTTCTTTTCTATTCTCAACATGTTCAAAAAATTGTGCACTACTGTAACTTCATATTGTAGCCTCTTGATAAGTGAGTGTAGGGGAGGGGATGTTCATACTGAATAATTAACTGTAATTTATGTGATGTAAGTTTCTAATAACATTAACTTTCACAATTGCAGTTTTAAACAATTAAAGACACTACCAATTATCCATAAATTGTTGTTAAGGTACAGTGTAATTCATTGTGAGATGTCAGAAAAGCAAAACATTGTATTTAGAAATTAATCTGAGCAGTCAGAGATCAGTACAATTGTTGGTATGATCCATCACATCAAGGCATTGTTAAATGTCAACATGTCCTTGGAAAATGGTCTGAAAATGCCATGGTCCACTCCCTTGGCCCCCTAATTTCTCAGATTTAATGCCTTCAGGTGTGTGTGTGTGTGTGTGTGTGTGTGTGTGTGTGCGTGCGTGCGTGCGTGCGTGCGTGCGTGCGTGTGTGTGGGGGGGGGTGGCGGGGTACATCAAGATAATGTTATATGAAAATGGACCAAAGAATCTAACCAACCTGCAGAGGGAGATCACAGCAGCTTTTCAGCTCATCACTCCAGAAATGCTACAAGCCACGTGGCACAACATGGGTGCAAAGTGCGAACTTTCATATTCATGATGGAGGTCATGTTGAGTGCTAATATGCCGGACACAAAACTCCTGACTTTCCTACACAGTGTACACCATTAACAACCAATAAAGTTGAATAGTTTCCTTTTTATATGGGCTTACTTTTCTGACATCTCAAACGGCTCACCCATATATGAGTATTTGATATTATGGTACAATAATTAAGAACGTCTCAAGCACAGTTGCTTTTATAACCATTTAGTATTGTCTAATGATATACAATGAATGATGATACATTCATGTGAAGAACTTAAGATTTAATTTTATTGTAACTATACTCTTTGGTTTTAAGTGGAAATCCTTTTTAACATACTTATTGTCGAATATCTACTTTATTTTATTTGTGAAGTTGCAATGCATTGTGCTATATAAAGTACATGATGTCTTTGATACAGTTAATAAATATGAATACAAATGTCAGTAGTACATGTCAGTCAATAAATAATAATGTGGATATTTTGATAACTTCAATTTTTAAAACACAATATGACCATAACTAAATACAACCATATTTTAGACACAACATTTCTAAACAAACAAATAAATAGCGAATGAATATAAAATATAAAAATAAAGCAAAGGGTCTCTTTGCATATGGTATAAAAACTTTCGAGACCAGGTGGTACTATATATACCTTGGAAATACCACTTCTTTTGGTGCTGTCACTAAAGATTAAGCCTGAGACCACCTTCAGACGCAAACAGTTTCCACTGAAATCATCTGTAACACCATTAGGAGAAATTTACTATCTTCTTTTTCCATTTTAATTTTTGTATGTACTCCCATATTTTTGGGGTTATGGATACAGAAGAGCAGTTGGTGTCCTGGACTTCGTGCTCATGCAAACCAGGAGAGAGTATTATACAGAGCTTGTATTATACATTCATCTCATTTAAGAAATAAGAAATGATAGTCCCCATCCTATGTTCTAGTTATTTGTTTCCTGTATTAAGCATGGTATGCTTATAAGATATATTCTTTTTAACATTTTTGGGCATTACTTAAATATTTAGATTTACTTAAACTTATTATGCACATCACTAAGTGAATAAAATACAACTAGTGATACCACATACTAAGCAAGAACTCTTTAGGCAGCATTAAGCTTTTTTGCTGATCTAAAACTTGACTTTCAAGTAGTTATTGAACGCACATAAATGCAGAATTATGGTTTATGCTGGAATATACAAATTTAAATAACTTCTTTTTTTCAGGAAATGCATAATATTCATGAGACACATACAGTACCTAAGAAGAATAGATGAGGTCATTAGATGAGGCTAAACACAGAAAGAAGGTAATAAACAATTTTACACTATAGTCTTTATTGATAGTGCAAAAATTGAAACAAGAGTGAACATATTTGGTTTGCTATTTAAGAATTTACTAAAATGTCAATAACTTACTGAAAAATATTTCATTATCAGCAACATATGAGTATGGAGAGGTGTATCCAAATTATGGAAATAATAGTTCTGATGTTTCTTCATTTTTATCCATTTCAAAGTTGAATGGGAGAAATTTAGCATTTCTGAAGGCTGTTGAACTGTTGTATGCACTTGCAGCAGAGCACAACTGAGAAGGTAACTGACTGAAATATGGCTATACTGAATAATTCAAGCAGTTGTCTGAAGGTAGCCTGAGGCAAGCTGAAGTTACCATCATATTCAGTGCTTATTTAGATGTAAGAGAGAAACTGTTAATCAATCTATCCACTGAACTATCATTTCCTAAGACACTAACATGTTGCATATTTCTGAAATGGTTTGAAACTATCTTCCAGGATGGAAAATTTTTAACAACAAGCATCTTGGATTATAATAACCTGAAGATATTTGAGTGTAGAAAAAAATTGATAAACTGTTCATTAAGTACAGAAACATACACTTTTGCTCCAATATTAACTTTATCATACATAACTTAATTTTGTTTGAGACAGTGCCAAACAAATCAACCTATTTTGTCAGCTTAGTCAACATGCTTTTATTATATTCCATTGCTGGACTTAAACCTAGTATGAACCATGTTGCAAAGAGGTTTGAGCTTTGTGAACAGAAATAAAACAAAAGCTTAGGAGAAAATATTATTAACATTTTGTTCTGGTGTGAATTCCTCAAATCTAAATATCCTTGTGACTTTAGAAAGAACATTAGCATTTATAAAAATAATTTTATTTCATGGCACATCTTTTACAAATTCTTTTTTTATAGAATTTTCTCTTTAGATTTAACAATTCACTTGTTTATGATTTTAGTTTTATGCAGCCTTTCATTTTGATATGGTATCAGAATTACCTGCTTTATATCACAGTTAAGGCTCTATAACTTTTTATGATTATTTTATGTGGAATAAATTGTGAGCATTTATTTTAAACTATAAATTTAGTTCATAAAATCTGAAACCAGTAAATATAAAATAAAACCAAATTAATTCAAATGCAGTACTCCATTTATAGACAGCTCTGAATAGGGGAAGACTTTCGAAAATGTACTGAGAGGAGTAAACGATCATAAATATTTAAAAGAGTGTTAACAGATTTAGGGTATTTTTTATTACTCAGGTTTCATTTTTATCAAAACTTTGCAAAATACAGAGGGACCCAAAAACATAGGAACTGGCTGCATGGTGTTTTGCCTGTGTGAAACCTCGGAGCTCATTGTCTTCTGCCACTAATATAGAAAGGCTCGGATGAAACCATCCAACACTTTAAAACTACTTGTAAAAGTAATATAAAAATTATTTGTGGTTGGTTTATTGACTTTATTTACTTTTAAAAGGTTTACTTACCCATGTTATTAAAGGAAATGCTGAAACTAGGCACTGCCATTGTCCATACATGTTTGGCACCTCTTTAGGAAACTATCATCTCTTGCCATAGTTCACGTTACGAAATGTTGGCAATTTCCTGATGGATATTTTGTTTTAATCCTTTCAGGGTGTGTAGGTTTATCTTGTGCACTTTATGCTTTAAGTTACCCCAGAGATACAAATGACAGGAGGTTAGGTCATGAGAAAGAGGGGGCTACAAATCTCTATTAGTAATTGTGTCCTGAAACACATTTTCAATTGTTCTCATCAAAAGATTGGTTGTATGAGCTGTTGCAGGGCCTTGTTGAAAAAAGGCAAAATTACACTCCCTGTCTATTACTTCTCTAAAAAAGGGGAAGGGGACATTGAATTCATGTATGAACAGCAACTGTTTACTAAAAAAAATTGGGCCTATAACTCTTTCTCTGCTAATGGAGAAATGCCAGCATTTGTCAACATGAACTACGATGAGTGATGGATAGTTTCCTAAAGAGGTTTCAAACATGTATGGACGACAGTGGCCAGTTTAAGCATTTCCTTTAATAACATGGGCAAGTAAAGCCTTTAAAAGTAGTTTTTAAAATGTGGCACGGTGTCATCCATGCCTTTCCATGATAGCAGTAGACCGCAATGAGTGTGGACAGGCAAAACACTGCTCAGCTAGTATCTACGTTTTGAGTCTCGCGGTATAAGGAAGGTATACAATATAAGCACACATCTGTGTTAAGTGATAAATCTGCAAAAGAGTGCTAATCATTGAACATTTGCAGAAAAATAAGAAGAAAGGATTAAAATAAATTAGTTTAGCTAGTTTTACATACCAGTTCACTATTAATTTCTATCAATTGGCATGTGATAATGTTCTGATTAACTAACAGTGCATTCTTAAAACATGGTGCAGAAACACTATTATTAATAGTTTAAACAATTATCATTTGAATTGTAATTTACAAATAAGATTGTTAGAATGTGAACAAACTAAAATTTTTACTTTTTTCCAGAAGCAGCACTTTTCAGTTTCTCAGGTATTTCTCTTAATTTTATTTTGCAAAAATTTATACAAGTTCTACTTTCAATTTATTCAGAATAATTGCTTTGAACTATTTGCAAATAATAAAAGACTAACACAAACTCTTTCAAAGCCTTTATATGTTGTGAAATTGTTTAGTTAGCGTACATGCAAGCTCAGTACTAACAGGAGAGTGAATGAACTAAGAACTGTCTGCAGTGTTTTTCTATTGAGTGTGTGAACATGATCCGTCATTACTGCTGTAAACAAGATCACACTTCTGACATGGTTCTGCTTTGCTCTAGAATTGCAGTACTGAGTTGATAATGCATGGTGTAATTCAATTGTTACAAGTTATTTATTATTTTGTCCTTTATCTAATCACATAGTATGTAATGACTCAGTACTACTACACAGCATACACTTACTGTCAGTCCAACACAAGAAGGCAAGTGCGGCCTGAAGATGGAGAGGTGCTGAACTGTTTATCTGCTCTATGGTGGATCTGTTGACTATGAAATGAGTGTATAAGGGTGCGCATGAGTCACCTATGTTGCCAGATCTAATGCTCGTTTCAGTAACTGCAGTGATAGGTATTATGCATGGGTGAGTTATGTGACAACACTGTATGTTACATGATCCTAGCAGCTTTATCATATCTGGAAGGCAACCATAAACATCATGCAAACAGCAGAAGTGATTATGTTACATATTCCTCTGCCTTGCCTTCTTGTGGTACTTATGATTCATGTGTGTTAAATTAGCTCATCAAGTGAAAATACAATTTGCTAGAAGATTTCCAGGTCTTAAAGTTTCAGGTCATACAACAATTCATAAAATTTACAATAAATTTTGAGCTACAGGAAGTATCAAGTCTAAGAAATCTAAATGAAAGTTTAGGATTCTAACAAAAGAAACTTTAGATGGCATTAGTTATTGTTTGGAGACTTCCCCCTAAAATTTGCTTAGGCATCCTTCACAAGAGGCAGGCATTTCTAATGGCTCGGTGCATTGAAGTTAAAAGAATATAAAAGACCTGTGGCACATGTTCTTCAACCAGGCATCTATAATTAGGTGCACATTTGGTGAATGAAATTTCAATAGTGTATACATGGCAAAGTAGACTCATATTTAATAATTTTCATAGACAGGGCTTGGTTCTACCTTCATGGATGTGTGTGTACACAAAACAATTATTCGAGTTCTGGCAAACCTAATATTATTCATGAAGCATCCTTCCATGATGAAAAAATCGGTGTATGGTATGCCATGGGCAAAGACAGAGTTACAGAGCCAATTTTCTCAAGTCAGTGGTTGATGCCTGTGCATTTGTAAATATAATTTTCCCCCTTGTTTTTAGAATTAAAGGAAAAGAAGCATTATTTTGCCTTTTTTTCAACAGGTTTGAAATAGCTTGTCAGCCAATATTTAAATGAGAATAGTTGAGTGTGTTTAAGGATAGGATTTATAGTACCCTTAGATCCTGCGATATATTCTTTGAGGTAACTTAAAACATTTCAAGTGTGTAAGACAAACCAACACATCTGTAAGAATTAAAATATCCTCCAGGAAACTGCCAGCCTTTCTCAGTGCAAGTGGATAGTTTTCTAAAGAGGTGCCAAAGATGTATGAACAACAATGTTGGTCATTTTAGCACCTCCTTTCATAAAATTGGTGAGTAAAGTCTCTAAAAATAGTTTTAAAAACGTTGTAGGTTACATCTGCATTAGTGCATGATAGTGGCAGATTGCAACAGCATTAACGATGCAGACGGGAATCACACTGCACAGTCAGTTCTTAGTTGATTGACTCTCCCAAGTAACAATGTGATTTCACTCCACAAAATTTAGTAAAAGCATTTATCTATTTTTCTTTATGAAACATTCAAAGAAAGTTTATAAATATTACACATCTTTGAGCAATAGCACTTTTCAGTTATGACTTTAGCATGTATAAGCTTTGTGAATAGTAAGGTAATGGTAACATGCAATATAACCAAGCAATTGGATTTACCATTAATAACCAGCATAATGTGTTCAAAGTAGTTTTTGTCATTTCCTAAGCAAGGATGACTCAGTTCAATATTTATAGCTTGCAGAGCTCATAAGCCAGAGGATGAATAAATTGAAACACAAGCATTCGTTTCCATGAGTAAGGAGGATATCATTTCATAGCTGTAGTGATAGCACTGTAAAATGCAGAAGATGAGGCCCCAACACTTGACAAAGCTTCAAGAATTAGTAGAATACAAATTTACATTTCATAAAAAGCACTGAACTGTTGTCATGTCTTGGGAAATGGTACAGCACATTTTTTAGTCATTAATGTGAAAACAATCATATGCTGGTTATTCTAATGCATACCAATTTGATAGTTTATACTGCATATTTTGTGGGGGCACTTACCTTCTTGTTTTCTTTCTTTCTTTTATATGTTTTAAAATAAAATAATAATTAACACCACCAAACTGTGATTAATTATGAGTAAAAAAGTTTTAAATATCTTTGTATATAAATGTACTATGTGAAAAGTTTTAAATTTTTAGTTTAACAAGAATATACCCCATTTAAATAATGGAGAAAATTATTGCTTATAGTGCAATTCCAACTCTACAGCTTGTAAATTAATAAGAAAATCTCCCAAATACATTCTAAATAACCTTAAATAATTCTGTTCTTTTTTATTTATTTTAAGAGGGCAGCCTGCATGCATTCCAACCAAAAAAGGTTTAAGCATGCTCTGCATATTATTATTCATTTCTTCCTTTTTTTTTTAAACTTAACATTCATTATCTTAAATCTTGCTTTATTTGTTTTATAAAGGGAGAAATATGTACAAGAGAAATAAAAAGGGATTATTGGGTAATATCTCTAAAGGCATTCAACATGCAGGTCTAACTTTTGTTATTCTGCTAGAACCTTTGAGAGGTTCAATGGCCAAACTGGACATAAAAATATAACAGGGCATTATTTCTCCAAGGATTTCAGACCTAACATTAAGGTATGTATATACATATGACTGTGTATGATCTAATTTGCATATTCTATAATTTAAAGTGTATAAATGCTGTTCACTTAACATTTTGAACTGTTCATGCAAAGGAAAAGAAATAATTACTGATATAACCACAAGCGGTTTCAAACCAATCATAACATGAGACAGCAAATGCTGGAGGTTAGCTTTTATTCCTCTAGCTTAGAGTTAAAGAACAACCATTTTCTGTTAAGTCAAACACATCAGTAATACTTTTTATACGTATGGTAGAATGCTTAAAATTAATGTTTCAGAATTAATGGCTTCTAACATATCTAAGAATTAATATTGACATGATGAGCTGAGGAACTTCCACCGACTGGTTAGATTATATCTATATTTATTTTTACTTTGTATATGCAGTTTATGAAAGGTTTTAAAGTCTACCAAACACAACTTGAAAGAAATGAAAAGCAAAATGATTAAGTGATGGGAAACCTGCAGCATCTCAGTTACCTGCTATTGAGAATCAGCAAAATCAGGACAAATTTTTATCCAGATAACCTGTTCCAATCCAAAATTAATCCTGCTGGAGGAATCATAATAATAATCATAATAATTGTGACATGAACAGGGAAAGTAATTTTTTTAATGGTAAGAACTATGATACAATGAAGCACAAAATTAATATAATTTTAAGTCAAACTAGTAATCCATGCTCATATATTGCTCTAGATAAAAACTAGCTATATATGGAGCGTGGAATATTAGTTTGACTCAAAATTAAATTAAGAAAAGTAATATTAGTTTATGTACAAAAATCAAGTAGTGAAAAACATTTAAAAGCAGGACAAGGGTATCATTTTGGGCAATGGAGAGAAAAAAAGTCCTTTTAGTTTATGGGATATATACTTATTTTTGTATATACATTTTGTATAATATAGTTAAAAAAAATGTTACCTGGTTGATTTAAATGCCACTGTTTTATCAATACCAGATTTTATTAATTAACATTTTAGAGTTTTTGATTCGGAAATAATAGAAACAACTGCTTGATAATATTTATGTTAGTTTAATATTTTTTATTTAATTGTTTCATTAGTATAGTCCTCTTCTATGGTTATATCTGGGATCCAGAATTAAGAAACAATTGTATTATTGCTGGTTGTATTGTAGGATTTTATAATATTGGTTTATTAATGTAATAGTAAATCACTCACATTTGCTTAGAAATGTATAGTTTCACACTCTACAGACGATAACGAATAATTATATTCTATTTAAAGAAAAATTTCTCCTAGTATTCAATCAACAGGCTGTTTCTCATATTTTAAATTTTGATGTGCCATCGGCAAGTGGTCTAATGCACTTATGTAGGAAATATTCAGAGAGATGAAGCCAATCACAAGATGTCCACATGACGGCCAAGTGCAAAACAAGCTGTCAGTTTCCAATTAGCTGATAATGGGGATAGTCCCAAAAAGGTTCTGTTTTTAATAGTTGACGTGAGTGAAGTTTTAAGTTTTAATACAGAATGACTCAATATGTCTTTTACATCATATTTGGATATTACTGTTATTGTTATTACTGTTTAAGTTGTATTACTATTGTTATTAAAGGTTTCCTCTTTAAGGAGAAAGTTTCTGGTTTTTATAATAGAATTCCTAATATTCTACCTCCCAAATACAAAAGAAAAAAATTGAAGACGTCTTTACAGAAACCTTTTATACATGAAAATGTATAGGACCAGATTTACCCAACAAGGCAATGTTCACTTATATAATTATGTTAGGGGAACAGGGTCAAGGATCACAGAGAATTTTGGTATTTGCTTTTAGTGCTATCATAAGTAACCAAAGAAATGACATTCCATACTCTAATACTTGCTTATTTTTGATAGTAAACAATTCCGAACTTTGATATCAATAATACCTGCAGTTGAAATTTCTTACAGAATTTAATAGTGATATACCACAATTTAAAGAATTAAAGGATTACATGTATCTGTGGGACATAATACCTGAGCAGCTTAAGATAACTGTTAAATACCCCAACTGCTCCCTCCATTTGTTAATAAAATGTTGTGTTTCCACTTGATTTTAATGAACCTTTTAAGAAATATGCCAAAGATTTTTATTTGTAAATTAGGCACATCAATTTTTAACACTACAAATAACCTTCTATAAGTAAGATGTTACATTTTTTTAGCATTCAATTTTCATAAATTAATGTTTCCAAACTCTGGATCGTTTTGCAATCAGTGGTTTACACTGGATAAGAATTCTAGAATATAAAATATTAACAAAATATTTTCAAAGCTGCTTAAGACTGCCTCTACTTTCTCTGGCTTCTTAAGCCAGAGGTCTGAATTTGATTCCTGGCTCGGGCAGGGTATTTTTGTTTATCAAAAATCATTCCTTATCCTCTGCAGACTTGGTGATATAAATGTAGAAGCAAATGTGAGTGTATTCAGAAGTAAAGGAAAAGCATACTTAAAGTTAAAACAATGAAAATTGGTGCATTGTTTTCTTTCAGGGCATGCACAAGAATATTAAAAAATAAATGCTGCTATTTTATATTTCATCCAGGGTTTGTCTTAAAACTATTATTTAAAATGACAGTAAGAGTCAAAGGCTTATAAATTTTAAAAGCTCTGCACTTTTTTGTATTAGCTAACCAATACCAAAGCAGTAAAAGCAAAAAAGAATGTTTCAAGATCAGAAGTGCTTGCATGGCTTTTTAAATATTGAATCATTGTAATTATTTGTATCTTATCCATTATAATTGCTTCTGACTTGATCTTCAATAACACCAACTGTGTATATGGTATGATTGAAAATAAACTAAACTAAACCTTTTTATGGCCAGATAATTCTGAAACATACATTTGGTTTATTTAGATTAAATTATACTTTTATTAATTAAAGTATATTTATCAACTTACATAATTTAAAGGTTTTAGGAATGTTTATAGTTGCTATTTGTAATATGCAAACATTCCAACATTTTCTGTCTTTCAAAAACTAATGTACTATAAAACAGCACCATGAAATTGCACTTACATTTTGTGAGCTCCTGGACAGTTTGTATGAGTGTTGTGTGGTGTATTTCAATACATGTATTAATGAATGTCGCTTGTACCTAAGAAAACTTCAACATTATGAAGAATGTATTGTAAAAAAAAAAAAAAAATACTACTACAAATACCCCAAATGTAAAATGAGAAACATCTGTGTAGTTGTTTGCAGCTGTAATGCTGTATTTTGTGATTTAATTGGGATGTTGAGTAACCATTAATGAAATTATTTTAATATTCCAGAAAAAATAACATACTTTGTACAATATCTACAATCTTTCCCCCCTTCCTTTTTATTGTAATCCAAGTAACTGTGTCATACATTTCTGCTTTATGTATATTCAGTCTGGTAATACTTCCTACACGTTTAATCCCATGACAGAGAGTAAACAAATGTAATAATGGAAGTATTAAATTTTCATTAATGGTTTGAAAACAATTATTGTGAAACATGGTACCACTAAACAACATACACAGGAAATGCTAAATACACAAGATAATGGAAAGTAAACAGCAACCCGACTACTTCAAAAGCCGACATCTACAGTCTTTCCATGAAGGTGAATACATTGCATGTTTAGAACATGTTAATGTTCTTATGCTGCAATGTATACCACTGATGTTTCTTGTAACATTGTTTGCAAATATGCAAACAATGTCACAAAAAGCAATTTTATCCCATAACATGCCCATCTTAATTGCAATTAGCAATGTAAAATGTAAAATAATTGCAAATGTAAAACATCTCCCAAGATCTTTACAATTTTAAAATAAATTCAGAAAATATTTTCTATATGCAAACAAAAAATACACCACATTTAATACGAACAACATATGTAATCTCAGATATATAAAATGTGACTGAGATGATTTCTTGCAGTTTTTTCTTTTTATCTCTGATATTTAACACATTTCCATCACCACTTGAGATTAATAACATAGAATTTTTTAATCCCATTTGTTTTAATACAATTTACTGCTAAGGAGTTAAAAGGCCCGCTGAATTTTAAAGCTCAAAAAGCCTGCAATTATTTAAGCAAAAAGTGGAAAAGGAAGGTATCCTACAAAATTTATCAAGAGTAAAAGAAGGCCGTGGCAATGGTAATGATTACAAGCTAGAGCTCAAGGTAGATAAATTCAATGACAAATTTGAACTAATTGCAAGAACAGTGTTGGGTATACCATACTGTGATTTATTTAAGCAGTAAAGATATGCTCCACCTACAAGTGATACGAAGAAAAGTAAATGTTCGCCAAACTTTCAGTTACATCTAGGTTAATGAAGGATTCAGGGTGATATACAGGTTGAAAAACACTAAAGCAAACATCAAAATTACTATGTACAGTTCCATATTAAAGCACACATTTCTCTAGAGATATGCATAATATTTACAAAAAAGAATTCAATATAACAAGTGAATTTTCAAAACCCTCTGTCATACAACTATCAGCTTATTCTATTTAAATATTGCTTGATTTTAGTATTCTTTAAATTACATCAAGAATCATTTTTGACTGCTTCATTAGCGCCCTTTACTGTTTTGAGGATTACTGTAATGCTTATACAAATATGCAATAAAAATCTTTGGATGTGCATAAAACTTGTTTAACTTTAGTTAAACAACTGAACAAAGATTACCGAACAGAGAGTTAACTTAATTACAAAATCATTGGTAGTATGGCTTTTAAGACCTTTAGCTGATCACAGCGAATACTGCAGAAGGGTCCTTTCATAAAACACAATTTAAAAAGGGAAGTGTAAGTTAGCTAAATTTAGCTAAAGTAAATTGTTTCTAATTTAGAACAAAAAAGCTTTCTGCTAACAAACTATAACATAATTCAAATCCATGAATAAAGAAATTCAACGTTAGACTGTCAAACAAATGCTGTATGGAGATCTTCTTATCTATAAGGACAAGAGTTTTTAAGGAAATAGTGTAATTAATATGAGAATCAAAACTACAAGCAGCACTTAGTAAAGCAAAATTATACCTTTCAAGCAACATTCAAACTGATTTAATATTTAACTAGCTTCACTAAACCCTTACTTACAATAAGATGTGTCATCTGCAATATATTACTTGTCAACTATAGCTGTGGATACAAATATATCTCCAAAAACATGTCATATTATAAATAATGGGCTTAGTAAAACAAATTAAGTTTTAAATTAACCGAAATATTGCTTAAAATTGTTAACAACTCAAATGTTTTAACTTGCAAATGGTGCACTAAAATCTGTATTCTGTTTTTCCTTAATCTACATTTTCATTGTCTCCTCCCATAGTTTTGATGTCCATTGTGTAGTTTCTGATATCTGAAAGAATTCTATTATTGAAAAGCATTTACTGTAAACTGGACTCATAATAGCCAATACACTGGTTTGTAGAATCCTCTTTTTGTTGACACATTCTAACTTATTTTTGTAATGTTTATTTATATTAATGAAAACTGCTTACCTATATGTTGCGTTTACATTTATAATTACAGTAAAAGGAGCAGTCAAATGAAATCAAATTTGACAGCAAAAGCTGTCAATGAACATTTAGTAATGACCATTACTGCTGATGTATTTATACCACTGGCAGGAAGGTATCAATTTCATTCTATAGAAACTTTTGAGTTAAATCACAAATGAAGTAATCTGATCATATTCTGAATATGATCTTTCAGGCTACAAAAACTGTAAACTTAAAGCTCATGAAAGCACATGACTTTACCTATCAGAAATCAGGGGACGGGGTGGATCCTGAGGCTACAAAAATAATTCCCAGTGAATTTAAAACTACATTATTTTTTAACTGCAATATCCCAATGTTTTCAATCATAGCCTCTAATAAAAATGGGATTTTGTTTTAAAGCCCGGTTTTCCCCATGAAATTTTATTTAAAAAAATAATTAATGGACATTGGTTTGAACCAAATGAGGACCTATGTAACTTGGTGCAGTTTATGAATTTTTTAGTAACGTGGTGGAAGAAAGACTATCTCACAATAGTAAAAACATCTTAACAAGAGTGGGAATGAATCTTACTTTCCAGTGGGTAGAATTCAATAACAGTTAAAAAAAAAAAGGACAAAATTGAACGTTTAGTGACACTTTCAAGTAATGGATCCATTTTTATTTGACTGTCCCTCATATCTTGGAAGTTATTACAGCTACAGATACTAAAATGGTAGTAACATAGTTTTCTTTCTTCCATTAAAAATAAAGTTTTCTGCAAAAGCTTTTGAATTTATTTACTAGTTAAGTGCTCTATCTACAAGATTGCCCAAGTAATCTTAATTCTAATTCTTCTAGGCCAGCAATCAAACACCATTGCTGTTCATTTTTCTGTTGGAAGACTCAACTTTAGTCACATCTCCAGAAGCCCAGAAAAATAAGAACTTAAGTTAAACCGACACTAAGTGAAAGCTGCTGGTGAGACATTTCACATGCATGATTGCTTTGTGTGAATAGCCTTTAAAACATAATTTCTAAGGAAAGGGCAGGGTTCACAAGTTGGATTCTGAAAGTTTGGTGAACACTTGTTTTCTTTCAACAGTTTACCCAACACAGAAAAGAAAGCAAACACGTCAAGAACACATGACATTCAAGTGATTACTCGATTCTTGTGTCGAGTACCCACACAACTACAGAAAGAACTGGTTGTACAACACAGTACAACTTAACATGGAACCTTACCCCCTTGTTCATCCAACATCACTAGCGTTTTCATTCCGACTTCGTGGCTCTACAAAAATATAACAGGAGCATCAACAAGTGTGCAGCTCAACAGTTTGACCCACCACTAGCCAAATCCTAGCCAGACACTGGAAATATCTAAATAAAATGTTTCTTTCTAGGGATGACATATCAACAGGATGCCTTACAGAGATGATGGATACAGGTAGCTATTATATTTATTAGCATGTTACAGTATTAAAATTTTACACCAGATCACCATCTCAATAATTTTCCTGTTGAGAACTTTAACTTAGAATTCCCTTACAGTCAAGAAATTGGGCACATACAATTCTATATGTATTATTTCGATGATGGGTATACATATATTAAATGTCATCCCTAGTTAAAACAAAACTACTGTAAAAATTACAACCATGCAGATAATATGAAAAACACAAATTAAAATTCAAGACTAAAAGTATAATGAAACAAATATTAATAATAAGTGGAGTGGTAGTAAATGAAAAAGGAAGAAAACATGCAACAAAACAATGAAAAAAGTATGAGCCTTCATGACTCCTGGGTTGAGGTTGAGGCTCGCCGGGATGCTGTGGGCACAGAGCTACCTCTAGCACTACTCCACTACCCAACTACTAAACTACATCATGGATGGCTCCAACTCTGCTGCCTGCCCTCTGTTAGTGGGGAACACATAAAAAAATCACCACCACCAAAAACTGCACCCACATTTGCATTCTACAGAAGATGAATTTCCAATTTTTGGTTGATGTGGCATTAGAAGTTAATCAAACCCGCATGACGAACATC
The DNA here is from genome assembly GCA_030765055.1 of Mantis religiosa. Taxonomy (NCBI): domain Eukaryota; kingdom Metazoa; phylum Arthropoda; class Insecta; order Mantodea; family Mantidae; genus Mantis; species Mantis religiosa. Next base: position 45,610,503 of record CM060949.1, on the reverse strand, counting down.
CCTAGAATAAGTTAACATGGGTTAGTGAAGACTAACAATCATACTCTAGGGCATGACTACTATTTCTTACCCCCTTGATGATTCAACAACTTGAGCGTTTGTCCACCAACTTCTTGGCTCTACATTGGCAAGAAATAAGAAAACAACAAAACTTGAAAACAAATAAACACACATACAATTAGATTGAGGGAGAAACAAATATTAAAAAAATTCTACAAAAATTACGTAATAAAAAACAAATAAAAACTAAGAAGCATACACTGCTGAAAGCAGGAATTTGCACTGTGAGATCTACAGAGCCCACCCATTCTGCTCCAACTGTCAGGAAGTGTGTGAGGGAGCATGGTCCATCTGCACTCGGCAATCCGCAGACAAGTGCAGCTGAACTTCCAAAGGCAGACTGAGCGCGCACGTACATTCATTGAGCCCATTTGCTCATGAAAGGTACAAAACATAAGAGGAAAAGACTGCTGCCATATCCACAAACTTCTCTGACACATACAGTTACCTTCAGAACTTTTTGTGTTTCACAGTTATGGTAGGACAAGGTATGTCTACAGTGTTATGCTGTTCCTGTGTGCTGCTGTGTTGAGAGCTGTCAATAGGAGTATCATGTTTGATTATAAATAGTTGTAATAGTCTCTTAAGAAAAAAAATACATAGCAGCTGTGTAGGAAGTATAGATATATGCTAAATGTAACTGTATTGCTTGTTAGTTTCTAAGTTCTACTTGTGATACTTACTGCAGTGAGGCTTTGTGTAGCTGTTAATATCACATGATAAACTGTAAAGTTTTGTTAGAGTTACATAACACATTTTATGCATAAATAGTTGGTATCTTTAAATAGTTATATTAAAATTTATAAAAGTTATTTAATGCAATGTTTTATTTACAAACATAATGTAATAAAACAACATAAGCACCATGCAACCATGTGCAATGTTTTACTTTTCCATTAGATTATCTTATACAACTACTAATGAGTGGTGAAGATACTGTAACTGAATGGTGTAAGGAAAAAAGGTGGGGATTCAGTTCAACTTCTTTTCATCTTGTTTACCTAATGGCAAAGCATTTATCTAGTACATCATACTGCAAACAAACAAATAAATCAATGAACTCAAAAAAATAATAAATAAAAAATGGAAAATTATTTTGAATGCTTCTATCAATATTTGTTGCTGCTTTACTGTTATTTTATTGCTAATTTATATATTTGTGATTAATATGGAAGTGTAAGCCCATGTGGTTGTGGTGCGGAGGAGGGAAGGGGTGGGGGAACTCACCTCCCTGGTCGTCCAGGGCAACCAGTGTGCGGATGCCAGCTTCCTTGCTCTGAGCAGCACCAAAAAGAAAGAGCCACAACCATTTAGTTTTCCTATTCCACAAAAATAAGCAATTTCGACGGATTTAAAAACACCCAAAAGAAAGGGGCCATAATAAGTGTAATTTTTGCATCATCCCAGTAAGTGATCTAGATCAGTATCATGTTTGGTGCACTTTTAAAATGCCTATATACTTTTTAAATGTAATTTTGAATGCAGTTTTAGACTTGTTTTTAAATTTAACTTCATTGATAGTTTAAGCAATTTTTAACCAGCATAGTAAAGTATAAACACATTTTATATTCTTGCATTTTTTCTATTATTTTATTTTTATTTTATAATGTTTAGAAAATTGAAAATAAGTACAAGAAAGTTTTAAAAAGGAAGCAGGCAGTATAAATAAATAAATGACCAAAAGTATTGAAGATATATCATTAATAGACAGCAAAATGAATCAATCACTGGGATGTGAGATGTGTGTAATGTACCCCAGATGATGTGGTGGTGCATGCAGGCACACCAAGTCCAAGTTGACACATCGAACGTACGTACGCACATCACAAGACATTAAGTGTAGCTGCACAGAAATTCCACAAGAGAAAGAACAAAATAATAAAAAAATAATAAACAAAGTACAGCCACTAGACAGATTTGCAGAACGAGGAAATACACACCTACATAGAGAAGACAAAAGATAAAAGCTGCGAGCTGGCACAGAGAGAGAAAAGCAAAAAGAGAGAGAGTGTGTAATAGAGAGAGAGACATCCTGTATATGATAATGTTACTGTAGTTATTGTGGAAGATAAACAAGAACAGATAACATGCAGCAGCAGACATTGAGGTTTGGCTACGCAAATTGTGCCTTACCTCCTGAACACACGCTCGCTCCTCCTGCTTGCTCGCTATCTCGACTCTTAAGACTAACTACACACTCACACACATTCACATTCACACTATGTCGTTCAGTGCATTCTGTTGTTGCTCGTCCATTCTTCTTGAGGCTCTGCACACTCACAAGCAAGTCAACATGTTCAAGAAACAGACTTCTGTGACTGATGTCAAGAACTGCTTCACTGCATGCTTTATTAACAAGAAACACTTTCATTTTTAAAAATATTCAGGCTTATTAAAGCTAATGATATTAAGAATATAAAGATTGTAAATTCAAACATTAAAAGTATTGTATACCACCTTATAGGATAAACTAAATACTTTTGTTTAAGTATTTTATTTGAGAAATGAAAAGTGTGAATACATGAGTTCTCTCAAATGCAATGATGTATGCACTAGTAATGTATTTTAAGGTTTCTGTGTCCACTATTCACTGACAGCACAATAAATATCAATGATTTACATGTTCATAACAGTAAATGGATGAAAATTCTATTGGTATACAAGCAGTCTTGTGCACAGTTCACTTCCAATACTTTATACATTCATAATTCTATGCAAACATACAAATTGCACTACCAATAGTTGAAATATTCCTCTGAACTTAAGCTTCAGGACTTATGGTCTTTCACTTTCCATGCTGATTGTTCAAATCCTCTTACCTTGACTGTACAAATGAACTGTCCTAATTTACTGCATCTCTTTTAGAACATTCCCTTAACTGTAGCTCCTTTATTAATAATTCCCAATTTAATTTCAATATATTTTGCTCCATCAAACTCTGTATCTTGCTTTCTCTAATGCAACGGACCCATTCTTTTCATATACCTCTCACTATCCATAGGAATCCTTTGTTAATTGGATATATGCTTTATTCCCTCTTTAATGATCTTTACTGAGTTTTGAAATGACAATCACACTTTTAATAACATATGCACCTCTACTGTTTACAATTAACTTCATTTTAAATATTAGATCACTAAGTTCTCAACAAACATATTGAATGACCTTTACTGTGTATGGCAAATTTAATCCTGTTTTATTTATTGTTACTGACATTAGTATAATAGCCAAATAAACACAGGAACATTTCCCAGTTTACACACCAACATAACTCTCTCATCATAGTACAGTGTGTGATTTATGCTTTAAAATTATTGAATCTCTTTTCAGACAGCTTTTTCCTGCAAAGATAGTAATTCTAAAAATTACATTTACAATATCTTTACACTACCCTCAATAGCTATCTGACAAATGTCCAACCTACATATTGTTGCGGCAACGTACATAAAAGTTTCGGCACAAATAGATAACAGACAGATAGGTTTCACGGAGATAAGGAGCTTGCATAAGCAGATAAACATAGCGCTGGAGATAAAAGACTTACTGACACAGATAAGTGAGGCAAATGGAAATTTCTAGTGACTTCTTGATTGATAGAGATTATTCGGTTTCTGGTTTGTTTTATAACAGTCTAGAAATTATCAATGGAGGTATATATAAGATATTGCCACACGCCAGAAAAGAGTCATAAACAGAGTGGAGTAGTACACAGCTGTAAGGACAGATGTTGTAACAGATGTAATCAGAACGCTGTTTGTTATTGTCATCGATCTTGGGAGATCGTGATGTGTATGTGATGTAATGCTGCTACTGTGAGTACATTTCTACTCACTCCATAGCCTTTAGAGCAGTGGCGGAATGCCGATCTTGCAATTTAAATGCACAATTGACCGTGCAACAATAATAATCAAATTGTAATATGAAGGATATAATTGTTATATAAATTGTGCACCATAGAGAAGTTTACCTCAGCTTATCGCACATACACAGTGAGTGCAGTGTGTGTACACTCTGTTCAGATATAATCATGTCTTCTGGACAGCAATGTGTCATATATCGGTAGACGCAAGAAACCATATCATATATATATATATGCAGCTTCCAATCTATTTGTGTTTCTGTAGACTATTCCGGCATGCAGCGGGTAAACTTGCATGACCTGTTGTACACACTGTGCATTGAGATGGTGGCCGCTGCTGTAAGTACTTAAGGCTTCATAGTTTAGACCACTATTAGGTCACTTGACAGAAATTGTTCTTCCACACTGTATGGTCAAGGTTTGGATAGGTAGGTTCAGACTGAAACAATTCAATAGCATAGCCAGGATTAGAACCACGGTTCTCTCAGGCTTAATCCGGTTGCTCTTAACCATTGAACTACCGTGACAACATACACTAAATTCTCCAACTGACTCGTGTCTTTACCAGTAAACCACCAGGGTTTCTCATATACAATAAGATACATACCGTTTTTGGTCACTTACTGTGCTGCAAGTACTTAACTCCCAGGCTTCATAGTTTAAACCAGCGTTTCTCAAACTCTTCTGCTTCAAGGATGCCCTTATCATCTAACAACTTGTTCACGGACCCCCATTGTTTGACAACTCAATTTATATGAAGAAGTCAACTTTTGGTTGAATTTTATAATTGAAATTTAAATTACGTAAAAAATAAAGCTAGTTACAATGAAGTAACAAATACTACACAAATATAACTATTTATAACAAATATTTTTCAACAAATAGATTTTCAACGTAACTTGACATAAGGGACCATATCGCAGACCCCCAGACATCCCCTTGTGGACCCCCGGAGGTCTGCGGACCACACTTTGAGAAACACTGGTCAATTGATGGAATTGATGAGAAACTGACGAAAAATATGAGTCAGGAATTTAGTGTTATGCTGCCATGTTGTCATGGTAGCTCAGTGGTTAAGAGCAATGGTTCAAATCCCAGCTAACATTGATTTTTTTCCAGTTGTAATATTTTAGCTTATCAAAAATAAATTAATTTCTCAATCTGATAATTTCAAGATCTTTGATGGGCAATTTAAATATCTAGGTGAAACATTAAAATTGCACATTATGTTTTACAATTCTCCAATATTTCTTATGCATTGGTTTTAGTCCTGAAGCAATTAAATTGAAATTTGCTACAGATATTCCTGCACATGTAATAAACAAAGTGACACACAGTTTATCTATTATTTTGAATGTATATTCAGTCAACTTTAGTGCATTGCAGAAATGCACTAATATAAATATTAAGGATTTTTCCTTAGGATATGAACAAGCAGAATTTAAAAGCATATGCCAAGTTTTAGGTGCAAATGTAAGGGAACCATTTACATTTATGTTCGTTTACTTTTTTAAACTTTTAAAAGAGAACAGTTTTTATAAATAATTAAATTAACATGATTGCTTAAATGTCTTTTTTGGTACAATAGCTAAATATTGACAAAAATATTAAGAATTTGGAATAAAAAAAAAAAAAGTAAAAAGAAAGAAATTGTACCATATCGTAACTTAATTATATATTCATGTGTGTTGAAAACATGAATACTAGTTAAATGAGCATTTTCATCAATGTAAAAAAAGAATAGAAAAACAAATTTCACTATGAGGCATATACTGTGTCAGCATGTAGGGAAAATGTGATAATTATTTCAAGAGTTACAAATGGTGCATACATTATTGTTTTAGAGGCCTCACATTTGGAATGACTAATTTCTGGTTTTATTTTATCTTACAAAAATAATGAGCAGCTCTTGAACCTTTATGAATCTTTTTTCAGGTTTTTAATGGAATATATTTTTGAAAAGAACACTGCTGAATGACTTGTGTGTGTGCTTGTAGATGTGCTAGCAAAGCATCCTGATGACAGGAAATCAAATTTCACATACAAAAATTATTTTGAAAACAAACTTTTCATATACAAACTGCAAAGTGTATTTTCCAAGCTGGAAATGTTAATAATAAACTGAAACTAAATATGTTTTGTTTCTTTTTAATAAACAATCTGCTTGTGCCAGCAAGGTATAATTTAGCATGGCTTGTTCAGGAAATATTTATTTTAATTTTACTTGTTTCCTTTATCAGCTTCTTGAACCAAGAGAAGACTGTATAACATTTGCATGAAAGCTGCAATTTTATATAAAAAGCACTGTCTTAGGTATTATCAATAACTATGTTCAGGTGGTACAAAATCATTAATTCATGAAAGAACAGTTCATGTATCCACAATGAATTTACATGTAACTCCGACGAACCATAAATGCAGTATGAATGTTTTTAATGTCTGAAATATTTACCTGGTGAATGAAATAATTGAACAATGCAGCTATTATTATTACTTATTTTAGTAATGAACAATGAAGAGAGATACTTTTACATTAGTTTTCATGCATTCATGCAAGATAGACAGCCGCAAGCTTATTGTTCTCACTTCATTTAACTGACCACATTTTGACTTCAGTTTTTAACAGGAAAAAACAACATATGCCAACAACTCTATTTACTTGGAACATGTGCAATTTGTTTTTTCTGCTGAACAATGCCTTGCTGTATTTATAACTTGCTAGTACAAATCTAAAAAGTATTCACATGCATCAGTAGCATTTTAAGGCACTTAGCTAAGAGGGATAATGTAAAGCAAGCATACAACACTTCAGATTCCTTTTTCATTTAATTTTTTATCTCTACTTTTGTTTTTAGCAAATTTAGCTTTAGAAGTAATAAAGGTATTGAAAAAATTTAGATCAAGCTTAATAGATATTTTAGCTTAGTATAATATTATAGAATAAGTTTCCATGGGCTTCAAATATGTGTTTTCATATTTATAAAGGTACTGACTGATTTCTGCATGTATTTTTAATATGTACCTATATTATATTTTTAGTCTGCTTTGTGATTAACATCCCTGACTCCTGGCTAAGAAGCCAACAATGCTGGTTTAATCCTTGCACTATGCTCAGAACTGTTCTGAAATAGTAGAACTAATGGAACTGTTTGGTAAAACTGGGGAGTTGCCTGATGGGGGTATCAGAAATTTTAGGATTCCAAGGTTGAGGCATAAATCCATTGTACATATGCATGTACTACATGGCAAAGCGAGAAGGCGTATCGGGAAAAATTTGCAACACAGAGAAGTTTACCTCAGCTTATCGCACATACATGGCAAGTCCAGTGTATGTACACTACGGTCAGATATAATCATGTCTTCTGGACAGCAATGTGTCACACCATCGGCAGGCGCAAGAAACCATATCATATAAACACATGCAGCTTCCAATCTTTCTATTTGTGTTTCTTATCTTACTGTATGTCAACTTACTAATATTTCACTCTTCAATTAAGACTTGATAAGAAACGAACACAGTGCTGGTCGCCTGAACCCAAGGTCATGGGTTGAAATCCAGTCCATACCAACTGTTTTTTAATTGTCCTTAAAAGTGACAGCTACATACCAGTAGATTTACTCCTGTGTGGCAAAATTTCAGCACAATGGTGGCACTAATATGGTCCTTGTAATTGATGGCACCATTAACAAACAAAATATTTTCATTTAATCAACTATATATAGCTTCTAAAGCATTCACTAAGGGTTTAGCAGTACTGTAAATGCTAAAATACTTAGCTGTATGCTTTGTATTTTCTCTACGAATATAAACAATGTTGCTAAACTTAGCACATTTCTTACATGCTCCACAAATAATATGCATAAGAAAGCACTTATTGCAGCATAGAGCATAATGCAATTAGTTTTAGTAGAGTTTAACGTTCATTCTTAGATATTATGAAAATACGGTCAGTGAATACTTTACAATCTTCAAAATGGAGCATTCTAAAGCAACAGCCTTCTCTCTTCAGGCTGATGTCGTGTTTCAACTTTGCTTACAGCTTGAAACGAATAGAGCATAAATCTTGCCAACTGCTTAAGACCATGGTTGTGGTTGTCAGTTCTTTCTTACTGTATAGCAACTCCGATATTCTGTACACAATTTTATTTCATTCGAGAGTGCATACCTCTTCAATGTTGGAGGAGGGGTTTAACATTCAAAATCTTGTGTTTTCTTTCGGCTAAAAACTTTCCAAACCATTCTTGCACAAATGAAATGAAATAAGCACTAATGTAATTTCCCTCTGGATTTAAAGGTTTCACGTTCACTGGTGATGAATGAAACTTGTTACCTCTGTAACCCAATTAGGCCTTCTACTAAACAGAATTAATGACTGAACATTGAATTGATGCTGACCCTAAATATTGATCTTTTTCTGTATCACTGTATCCTTTTGTAATAGGATCTTCAGTAAAGGAAGTAGAACAGAAGAGCACTCTTTCAATATTGAGTTATCACGGAGTTAAGAGTATTCTTGCAGCAATACAAAATTACTTTCAAATAATTCATTACTGTGTGAATGGTTGACATTTTCTTCAATATTTTTATAAAACGTTAAAATCCCAGTTATGTTGAATGCAATTATGTCTTCTTATGAGAATATGTAAAGTGTGTGCACATTGTGAGCTTTTCATACCCATGCACAAAATATCATATATATTATGATTGAAAGAATTTTCTTGTAAGAGTATTTTGCAATTTAATTTTGGAGATGACATATTTTGCTCTTGCACATACACAAAATCAGACATTTCTTATTCCTTTATTTTCTAATTTTTGACAATTTGATGCTTCACACTTTTCTAAAAATGCTTGAACGCAATTTTAAATGATCATTTGTGTTACCGTTTAGCAGAAGTACATATTTTATGTTGCAATCACATACATCTATGCATGGAGAGCAAATAACAAAGTGGACGCTCTAGTAAAAACTTGTAGTAAAACTTGTAAGTGATTTAAAACAATTCTAGCATCATTTGGAAGAATAGTTTGATAGTAATATGTGCAGTTTAAAATATAAATCCATGCCAACAGCCTGAAGTGGGCCTGAGCTTGCCAACCCAACTGCCGGCCTCACAACCATATATGCAAAGAGAAGGTGGGCGATCATTCAACTGATATGGGGAGAAGATGAGGTCAGCAACTTGGCATCCCCAGCTGAAAATTTGGCCTTCTGCTACCTATCATAGAACCTCAAATTCTTCATATGTTGAGTGAGCACAGGTCATGTACCTGGGACTTAAAGTCCACATCCCCCAGTGGTGGGATTGAACCCACCAGATTAATATGGTAAGCTTTTTATAGATGTTGCAAAATCAGTTTTTATACACCAATTTTTTTTATTGCAGACAGTTAAAATATGTACCTTTTTATTAGCAATGAAGATGATAAACTAGTTTATGTTGCATGATTCTTGACCATCTTTGAGAAGAAAACTGATCTTTGCGAAGAAAACTGTTGTTGTTTTCAAATGCTAGGCTTTGGCAATGAAGCCATTAGCTCTCTTGCTCTCCAATATTTCTGTGTAGTGGGTCCGGCAGGTAGGGCTTCATTGGTTAAAAGATGTTCTTCAGTCAACCTCTTCTTTGTTGCACAGAGGACAATTTGGACTTGTACAAATTCCTATTCTGTGTAAGTGTTTGGCCAAATAATCGTGTTCTGTAAGTAATTTAAAATTTGCTACTGCAGCTTTATGTGGGATTTCTAGAATAATTTCTGGATTTTTAATTAAAATGTTCCATTTTGTATCTTTGGCTTTGTAAGATAATGATTGGTTTTGTTTGTTTTTATATTTGCTTTTGATTAATATTTTTATGGATGTAAAAGGTAAGTTTTTACTTTTGTTCTGAATTAAATTTGCACCTTTTTTGGCAAGAAAATCAGCTGATTCATTTCCAGCAATTCCACAATGTGCAGGTATCCACTGTAATATAATCCTTTTCTGTAAACATTCTTTTCTGCGAAGAAAACTAACAACACAAATTTGGTTTCTGCAGTTAAGAAACATTATTTTGCCATTTTTGGAAAACTGAGAAGATTTGTTTTATTAATCCTTTGTAAATGATACAGAAATGAATAAGAAAAGAAAATGCCCCACTTTGGCACCCCATCTCAAAACTGATTGAAGGCAAGAGTTAATGGTCTCCAGATATATCATGAGTATAAGTTTAGCATATTTTCATAATGGTGTTCTTTATCTTCCCTGAGTTTCTTATCATTCAAATTCGTTTCACTTTCTCTGCTTCATTTACTTTACTTCACTTTTCTTCACACCTTCTTTCTTTACATTGTTTTCAAAACGATTTACTAGTGAATTTCCCTTCTCAAATTGCTACTGGTGAATTCCTCAGGACAGCAGTTGTCTGTGAGCAGCAAAGAACCCCTATCTGCAGGAGGTAACATTAGTCATATAATAAAGTTGTTTTACTCATACAGATAATCAAAAAAGGGACATATTTGCTATACACAGCAAGATTTAGATGATCAAGAAGAATTATGACTTTCTCCATATAATTTTCATATATTTCAGTAAAATTTTTTCTAAACCATGAAATGCATACTAGACATAGGTGTACAAATCCAGAATTCTTCATAATTGCCTTTAATTAATTTCATTTCTACGATTTTTTTCTTTTTAAATTTAAAGAACAAACATGCATATGTAAAGTAATCTCCTGATAATTTATTTTGCTACTTTTCCTCATTTGTCTAAGTGGCATTCTTCTCTTTCGCTGCACTTGTCCTAAAGATCAGGTGTACAGATATTGCATTTTTATAAATAGTAAACAGATATGTACCAATAATACGGAGTTCTTTAAAATTCTATTAGATTAACCTATAAAGATCAAATATTTTAAGCTCAATAGAGTTAGAGAGAGAGAGGGGGGGGGGGGGGGCGGAGTCATTTCTTAAGAAAACAGAAAAACTATTTAGAGCATGAAGATTGTCATTACTGAGGCATGATAGTCTTAAACTGCAAAGTTAAGAAAATTGTAGACTGATTGTGATGCACCGATCTGCTTCAGTCCAGACAAAGCACACTTCTAAAAGGAAAATCAAGCAATATCTGTTACATGCATGAAGATTATGGACATTATCTTGGATCATATTCTACAGGCAATTAATGGAAATTGACAAAAATGTATGTAGCTGCTATTTAACTGATAGCAAAATTTATATTTAATTTTCACTTCAGTTGCATTTGTTTTGTGACGAAAATGTCCATTAGCATTGAAAATTTATACTGTATTTTGAAGTAGTAATTCTATAAAGAAGCGACCTTTTAGGTTTTCTGTTGAAATACTTAAGTTGCACTGGTTTTAAACAATTTTGTGATGTATAGATAATTTTCTTTAACTCGTAAATTAAATTTCAGTTCCTCGTATGTAATGTTCCATAATTTTTTTTATGTAGATTGAGTGACATAGTAATTACCATTCTGTTTCATTTTGTGAGGCAATTATATAGGTGCAATCAGTAATTTCTCTATGTACATCACAACTTAGGAGATTATCTTTAAATTGAACACAAAAGTTAACAGTTAAAAACATCAAAGTATGCACAATGATATTTAATTAATGTTGAATATGAAGCCCATTACAATCAAAATAATTCTAAATTTTAAACAAACTTGTTTTATCTACATCAGAACACCTGAACTATTCCATAAAAGGTAACTTTATGAAAATTTTAATTTTTTTCCTAGATTAATCATGGAAATCATTTAAACAAGCAAACCTAATATAAATGTATTTTAAACTGTTGTATAATTAATACTGCTTAAAGCTACAAGCATTGCAGCCTTAGAAACCTGAGTTGTGATCACTGTTAAAGAACTATACTAAAATTCATTGCAGTACGACACAAACATTCACCACAAACAAATTGTTGATGCATGCTATATTCTCTATGCTGTCCCCTGCAGCTCAAGACATTAAAATGCTACTGAATATATCAAATTCATGGTTTCATTCATAACAACAACATTGTCAAGGGCATATATGCTGTCCACTAAACTAAAAATCTCAAAATACAATCCATACACTGCAAAAGAAGAGGAAAAAAACCAAAAGTAAAATACGTTCTCCCAGCATCCGCAAACAATTTCTGTGAATAAGAAATATTACAATGCATGTTATTTGCACATTTTTCTTTTGTAATGATGAACCAACTCGAGGAAGGCCAAAAAAGTTATGCACCACACCAAAGAGGAACTGAAAAAAAAAAGTGTATCCATTTGGGTTTGCACACATCAAAATGCACACAACACGCATTACACAAGGTGAATGTGAGAGAGACATCACGACATCTGTGTGCTTCAACATCCATAGCAGTCACTTGGTAGAGAAAGAGAGAAAGAAGAGTTGTGGTTCCTGTGCATAAGGTTGCATACTCATAAGGTTGGACTGACTTCCTCTTAAGTATTGGTAGTAAAATGATCTGACATTTCATTTTATTCTTACAGCAATCAAACTCTTGTATTCAAAAAACCCAAGATATTACTTGTCCATTTCCTTTTACCCATTTATCAGCTGAAATGATGTTTGACTCCTTAAGGATTAAAATTATAAATAGTACTATTTTAGTTTAAACACGTAACATGTCCACTAACGGCATATATTTTTAAACACGTAACATGTCCACTAATGGCATATATTTTTAAAACTTACCCTTTTATTAATATGTTTATACTTAAAAACAAAAGCTGCACCCAAAAGAAAGGGTTATAAAGGGTTATAATACAGCGGAATAAATAGTCCTGAAAAGGCAGACAACTTGTTTTCATGATCTGTGAATGAATCTACCAATGTATGTGCACAGGCTTTCACGGCCGGTGTCCATTTGAAGTAAAGTTCTTTCCGGGCTTGTAGGTCACGGTCTGTGTTGAGCGAAACGTCAGGAAAAATTCCTTAATTTTCAACCATGGCCTGCACGCCTAGAAGAAATTTTACTTAAAATGTACCAATGAGCTGAAAAAGCAACTTACCAAACCTGAAATCATCAGGTTAAATGACGTTTAAAATTTATGTTTATAAATAACTGATTTAAAACATAGATTGAAAACAAAATACTAAGTACATCAGATTTTATACAACAGCATACACAAAATTTCATTATTATGTATTATATGTCAGTGTAATAAAACTGTTTTCATTTTTTCTGTTGTCTGCCAAACTGGTTGTATAATTTTTTTTTAACTTCCTCTGGGTAGTATTGCATTCTATCAAAACATTGAAATCAGAATTTTTCTGGAAATATATGTTTTGAGGTCTGCCAAAATTGTGATTTTGTACATATAGAATATACTAATATTGATAAATGAAACAATTTTACGAGTGAGTGAATGGGTGTGTGGGGTTTAAGGGGTGAACAATTTTACAATGAATTTCAAAAACTCTTTATCAGCACTCACTTTTATTGCCGTGGACATAATGTATTAGGTACTATGCAAACTTCTACATTCAATAATTAGTACTTAGGTAACATAACATAACTGTACTGTTTTTGTGTTGTACGTTTGATTCTGGCTCCAGGATGAGTATTTAAGTGTGTTTAAACTGGCAGCCTTATATAGCTATTGACATTTTAAAGTACTACAGGACAACTCTAATGTACCAATGATGCTGAAATATCCTCTGCTAATGACTATCACCATCACCGTCACTATCACCAATGACATCATCATTATCATAATAATTTATTAAATCCTCTTTAATAAAGGAATATTAAAATTACCTATAACTGTGGATGCAGCATTAAAATTTCTTGTATTACACTTTCTTCTTCCATTTATTACTGTAGCCACAGATTTAATTAATTTTTTCATAAAACAGGATATATTAGCTCCTGGCAGATCATCATCATCATCATCATCATCATCATCATCATCATCATCATCATCATCATCATCATCATCATCATCATCATCATCATCATCATCATCATGCCCGCCTTGGTAGCGTGGTGGTAGCATGTCTGCTTCACGTTCAAGAGGTCCCAAGTTCGAATCTCGGTCAGGGTGAGTTACCTGGATAAGGTCTTTTCCGGGGTTTTCCCTTATCCTGTAAGACAAATGTCGGGTAACTCTAAGCTCCATGGACCCCGGACTCATTTGAGCATCCTTTCACCCATTCCATTCATCGTCCGATATGACTTAACGTTGGAGGGCGTAAATTACCAAAAAAATCATCATCATCGTTGAAAACTTCTTTTGAGACAGAAGATAAGTATTGAATAAAGCTAAACTTCTTTAAAATATATAATATTGTTGGAAAAATCTTTAAATTATTCATCTGACAAATCCTCCTATTGACAAAGTAATTTAAGAGACTGCTACAGATTTGAATGCTAAACATAATAAGAAGACAGCATTATTATACACAAAAGCTTAGAAAGGAAAACAATAAAGAAAGATGGTAAAAACAAGGTATAGAGACTTACATAAACACTAAATTTAAAATAGAGAAATTAAAATTTTTCCAAATGAATGATTAAGTATATTAACATAAAGAAAAACATATTTTCAATCAAAAATTTACAAGCAATGTTTACAAAAGAGAAAGAAAGAGAGACAGAAAGAAAGAGAGATAGAGAGAAAAAAAGAAAGAAAGAAAGAAAGAAAGAAAGAAAGAAAGAAAGAAAGAAAGAAAGAAAGAAAGAAAGAAAGAAAGAAAGAAAGAAAGAAAGAAAGAAAGAAAGAAAGAAAGAAAGAAAGAAAGAAAGAAAGAAAGAAAGAAAGAAAGAAAGAAAGAAAGAAAGAAAGAAAGAAAGAAAGAAAGAAAGAAAGAAAGAAAGAAAGAAAAAGGTAGTCAAAAATTCACTTCAGCTGAGTTCATTTTTCATATGAAAGCAATATAAGAAGTCAGTCCAACCTGATAATCAGAAAGCATGTGACTAATAAGGTATATGTATACTCACCTCCTCACATAGCGCTATCATCCGACGTGTGCTGTCCAAGGACTGAAAAATAAAAATGTGCAATTTTTAATGCAGCAATTTTCATTGATTTATATTGCAATATTTGTGTTATCACTTCATGTTAAAAAATAAAAATTTGAAAATAACCGATTTACAATAGCACTCAAAATAATTTTTTGTTTTTTCATCTTCACTCATTCTGTGTCCGTTCTCATTAATATCTTGACTGCACATCTGCATTCTCTATTCCTCAAGCATTAACTCAAGTTTTTTGAACTTCTCCCTCAACTAAAAAGACAAATAGTTAAGACTGGGGTGATCATAAGGGGAGGTCATAGCAATCTATGCTGGAGGGCTAGTTAAGGACTACACAATAAAATAAAATATCAAAATTGTAAGTATACATCAGTTTATCAGACATAAGTAGTGCTGTTTTCCTCCATCAATGTGACGACTTTTGAATTACTGCACACATTATGCTGCACTTTGTGAGTAATGGGAGGTAGCTCACATCACACTTTGAAGAGAAACAGGCAGCCTATCATTGCAACTTTCTGGCAGGCCCAGAATTTATTTAGGCAGATATGATACCCGATCACATTAAGTGCTTCAGAAAAATTTGCATATTCATTTCATCAACACCTTATTTATATTTCTGTAGACTTAAATACTAAAGAGCCATTTGCTCCTCATGAAAAATGCAAAAATTTTGTATGAAAATCAGTTCCTGTGATTGAAATCTTATTTCTGCTCCTAAAGAAAAATGAAGATGTGTACATGTGGGCACAAGCACACCCATCCACCTTACTCAAGAATACTCACACAATTATTTTAATGTTTAAGAGCAAATATATGCTGCAAAGATGGTCTAAACTGTTTTATGATGTGAGGGTTATATGGTTAAAAGGAACTTTGACAGTAATTACTTATATTGAATATTATGATTTGTGCCTGCAGAAAACTCTGTAATCCAGATTAGGAATAAATTGAATTCAGTACTAATCTCTAAGTACATATTCAATGTTCAATCAATTAAGCTTTAATAAGCACACTTTAATCTTACAGAAAGAAATTAAGTTTGTTGAATATGTTTAAAAAGCAAGCACTTTGGGAGAGTGGTCTCAATACTACTTATTGGTAAAAAACTTTTAACTGAACGGGAAACAGGAAATTAATTTGTGGATTGTAGCTTATCTAATATAATTTGAATTTAAATTTGTATTTTACTTAAACCTCATTCTAATCTTTCATGCTGCAGAAATTTTTCCCCTCTTCAGCAGTAAACATTTTTAGTTGAATGTATTTTGACTTGCTTCCTGAATTCTAAGGAAGAGCATTCCTCCAGAAAACTGAATACTTTTTATTGCTAATATCAGTGATAACCTGCTGGTTCAAGTAATGCTTCTAGTGCTTTCTGCATATTATCTTTATGTGAAGTTACTGGGTTAATTTGTTCGAAGTATCCCTTATTTGTAATAAAATGTACAACATTCTTTGATTTTCAATGCAATTCAATCTTTTGTTAAAGATTTAACATACATTTTGTAGAAAACACACTTGAGGTGCTGTATGCCCACGACAAGAAGGCTAGAGGGGCATGAAGAGGGAGAGGATGCGGTAGCGGATGTGTTTACTAGGAACTGAGTGTATGAGAGTGCATATGAGTCACCCACGTTGTCATTTCTAATGCGCTTCTCAGTACTACAGCGATAGATACAGATAATTTTTTAGTATTATGCATTATTTGGCTCTCGCTGCTAACATGCGCTACGGCACTACAGTTCTATACTCGTATTTTGTTAGTTTTATTCTTGGCTTAATATTTACATATGGCTGCAGTTTGAAAGAAGGGACAAAGTATTCACAGTGAAGCGTAGGGGAGTTTTTCGAATTGGGTTGGACTTGAGGGGGCAGTGTGTTCCCGACACCCGCGGGAAATCGGGTACCTCCGGCCAGGCTACGGCCACCCGGAGGGGGTAGAGGGTTGCCTCATAAGTTTCGGGTACTAGCCTGCAGAGCTAGTAGAAGGTGTGCTAGATCACCAGGCGGCCCCATCGAGGTTTTTCTGTAGTCTTTCCTGCGGGGTTGACGCTCGTAAGTGGCATATCCACTTCCATCCCATCTTGACGTTGTTATCGATGGGGGGGGGGGGGGGGGGGGGGCTTTTTTAGGAAACCAGGTATTACCCTATGGAAAGAGCCCCGGAGTTTTCCATCGCTCCCAGGTAGAAGGAAACCAGTGTCTTTGGACTTTTGGATTGATCCTCTCCATACAAATTCACAGTGAAGCAAGGGAGGTAATTAGAAAAGTGATAGAAGTATGTGACGAAGAAGTGAAATCAGGACAGTTCAAATGTTTATTATCACAAAGAAATTTACATGTGGAAAATTATTGTGGGATATTGGAACATACTGTAACAAGAATAAGAAGAATATGTTAAAGCTGGTGAAAAATCACTTCATACTCCAGGAAAAAAGAGACCAAAGGCTGAGGAATGCAAACTTCATTATGATGACTGATAGAACAGTAATTAAAAATGTAATTCAAGACTTTTATTTGGTTAAAAAACAAGTGCCCACTGTACCCAAGCTACTTGCAGCAATTAGGGAAAAAGTAAATTTTCCTTGGGGAAGAGAAGCTCTGCAGAAACTACTGCGCGATATGGGTTTCAAATGGAGACAATGTGGAAGCAAGAGAAAATTATTAATTTATAGATGAGTCATATTTATTACACATCTGCTTCACTTACGTACCTATTTTGAGGACATATTTCACAAATCATTGTTTGCATCTTCGGCTCTTAGGCGACTCAAGCTTGATCCAGTGGTGTGGATAATTCTGGAGTTGCTCCTGTCATCTGTTGATTTAGTGATGAACTTAAATGTGGGATTCTCTTCTGGCGGGATTTCAAAGTTCATTAGTTGGTTTTTATGTTTTTCTGTGTATATTCTCTCCCATATGACGAGTTCACTATGTTTTTGTACGCCTTTTAATAATTCGGTGCTATCTTCAATTTCATGATTTTCAGACCAGAAATGAGCTGCTATTGTGGACTTTTCAATATTTTTGTATCATAAGCGCCTGAAGTGTTCTTTCTTTCTAGTGCCTATGTTTCTTTTTGTCCTCCTGACATTAAATTCTCCAGTTGACTCGTATATGTCCCTGGTAGTCCACTAGGGGCTCTCGCATCCGAGATACATCGTTTGTGGCGACTTACTTTTGTAAGCACTTAAGTCCCAGGCTTCATCATTTAACTCTTATTATTTCAGTTAATTGATGGAAATTAATCATTTCTCCACACTAGCCTTATATAGGCTAAGATATTTGATGGACGGCACGTCAGTGTCAGGACGGCACATTGGTAATGGTAGCTCAAAGGTTAAGAGCGACTGGACGGAAACCAGGAGATCCGTGGTTCAAATCCCGGCCATGGCATTGAATTTTTCATGTTGATTCTATCCATCAAATATCTTAGCCTATATAAGGCTAGTGTGGAGAAATGATTAATTTCCATCAATTAACTAAAATAATAAGAGTTAAATGATGAAGCTTGGGACTTAAGTACTTACAATAGTAAGTCGCCACAAACGGTGCACCTCAGATGCGAGAGCTCCTAGTGGTCTACCGGGGACATATACGAGTCATCTGGAGAATTTAATGTCAGGACGGCACGTTGGCCATGGTAGCTCAAAGGTTAAGAGCGACTGGACGGAAACCAGGAGATCCGTGTTTCAAATCCTGGCCATGGCATTCAATTTTTCATGTTGACTCTATCCATCAAATATCTTAGCCTATATAAGGCTAGTGTGGAGAAATGATTAATTTCCATCAATTAACTAAAATAATAAGAGTTAAATGATGAAGCTTGGGACTTAAGTACTTACAATAGTAAGTCGCCACAAACGGTGCACCTCAGATGCGAGAGCTCCTAGTGGTCTACCGGGGACATATACGAGTCATCTGGAGAATTTAATGTCAGGACGGCACGTTGGCCATGGTAGCTCAAAGGTTAAGAGCGACTGGACGGAAACCAGGAGATCCGTGTTTCAAATCCTGGCCATGGCATTCAATTTTTCATGTTGACTCTATCCATCAAAGCTTTCATACTTGGAGCTTCTTTGATATTCAAAGCTGGACTTGCTAGCGGCAATTATCATGGCCAAATGAATGGAGAAAATTTCTAGAAATGGTTGCAGAGACACTTTTACCTAATATACCCTGCAATAGTGTCATCGTGCTTGATAATGCTCCATACCACACGAAGAAGAAAATAAGCCTTTGTCAAAATATGCTGTGAAGCAAGAAATGGTACAATACTTGGAGAATATTATTTCGTTTTCTGCTTCAATGCAAAAGGCCAGCTTGTTTGATTTAGTTCAAGTACATAAGCCAAAGGAAAAAAATATACCATATCAACAGAATAATAGAAATGCATGGGCATGCAGTTCTTAGGTTACTTCCTTATATGTGCCAGTTGAACACTATAGGATTGGCATGGGCAGTAATAAAACAATACACAGGAGAGCATAATGTAACCGGTGATCTATATACAGCAGGTGTGTGAAAGTGCAGTGAACTCAGTTACAACAGCTGATTGGGAGGGCTATGTTACGCATGTTAAGAAACTCGAGGATGAGTTCAGGCAAAAGGATGGGCTGGTAGAAAATGCAATAGACAATTTTATTATATCAGTAGGAGGTCTGGAGTCTAGTGACGAAGATGCAGAGAGCAGTAGTGACAGCAGCAAAGGTGAGGATTTCTCCGACTTGGATCTTGCACAGCTAGACTTCTAGCTATGAGTGAGTTATTTAATAACAATGTGTATTTTAAACGAACCTAGCATCCTTGTCTTACTCAGAAACCAAGCATATACACTGTATAGGAAGCAAAAAATGATTACGTTACACATTCCTAAGACTTGCCTTCTTCTTGGGCATACAGTGCATACCTTAAATATGATAAATCCAGAAACCTAATTTATTGAAAATTATCTTTTAATTTTTGGAAAAATAACAAACATAATACTTGGCAAAGCAGAACCACACTGAAATTCAATGCTATAGCCTGTGTTTGAACCAAGGATCTTCGGTTTACCATGCTGCTGCTCCAAACAACAGAGCTGCAATGGCATTTCTGTTTAAGTTATCGCTGGTTATTCAGATGGCATACACTTGTAAGTAGTGTGCTTATTACTTACTCATTGCATTATTTTTAATGAGTGTCAAAATGAGTTGAGTGATGTTGACAGGAAGAAGTTTGAATGTGTGTTTCTTTAAGGAATTATTAAGTTTAGAAAAGAAAAAATCATATTATGAAAAGAAATGGGTGTATTAGCTTTGAGCTGTAGTTGAAGTTGATCTCAAGAAGGAACCTTTGCAATATTTGAGAATGAAAATACTTTATGCAATAGCAACAACTGGTATATATTTAATGTTACTGAAAGCTCCTTTTAACTACAGGTCATATAGGTAAAAACTCACTGGAATTGTAAACATCAAGGAAATTGACAATATAATTCTTGTAATTATAAACTTTTTCTATTGACATACAAAATGCACCAACAAAATCAAAAAAGTAAGAAGAGAAGCAATATTTCTAAACTGTTCTCTTCTGTAACCCCTATAAACAGCTGTTGCTAGGCCGGCCTAACTTAAATAACTTAAAAGAAGATTAATTTGATCCATGTTGAGATTTTGCTGTGATGAAGATTTGCAATGATTAATTTTGGTAAATTTTTAATCTGGTTCATTAGGAGTAAAGACAGAATGAGTGAGAAGAGGACTGCAGAAGCTGGAAGATCAAAAAATGGTTTTACTTTGGGTGAATATTGTGGAGGGCAAGAAGACTTGGAACGAAGTATGTTTGAATGTAAAGAAGTTGAAGCAAGGAATTAATTAACTACAAGCTTAAACTGTACAAAATACAGTAGAATCAGTAGTGGGAGACAGTATTTGGTATATGAAGTGAAAAAAATTGAAAATGTATAGTAATAATATTAAAGAAGAAAAGAAAAACAACTGAAAATAAATTTTGTGTGTAAAATGGATATGGATGTCTGTTGAATCAATAGTTAAGATCAAATTTCAGAGGTAACCTTATGAACTGCACGTTCTTAATGCTTTAAATATATCATTGTCATCATCAATATATGTATTAAATGTCTGCACTACTCAAAGCATTTGATATGGTGGATCACATTTTTCTGCTGAATAAGCTGCACAAATATGGTATAAGAGGGGTGACCTATTATTGGTTTAAGTCATACCTTAAAACGAGAAAGCAGTTAGGCAAGATCAATTGTATAGAAATAGACCAAACAGAAACCAATAAGGAAGCTTTTTATTACAAAAAAAAAAGCACTGTAGCTTCAGGAGTTCCACAAGGATCTACTGTAGGCACCCTGCTGTTCTTACTGTATATAAATGATCTGCCATTGTGTCTTAAGAACAATTTGGATCAAACATCATACTTTTTGCAGATGATGCAAGGATTTTCACTGCAGAAAAGTATGATGAGAGCCTCAAACAACCATTTACAACTGTAAATGAAGAGAAAACAGTAGAAATCAATTTCCAGCATAACGCTTGTAGAAAGGCAGAAAATCCTTGCATCAGAATTGGTTCCATATCTGTAAATTGTGAATATGAAACTAAATTCCTAGGTTTAAGGGTAGACAAACATTTGAGATGGCACAAGTTAACAATATAGATAAGTTAGCAGAGAAGCTGGTTAAGGTTTTTTATTCTACATCAGCTGAAGCCTCGAATGATATTTACAGTGCCCAGAACCTATCACTTTGTTTATTTTCATTTACTATTATCATATCAACACTATAATGGTAAATGCTACAAACAGCAAGATTATATTCAAGCAAGGCATTAAGAATTATGGTTGGTATTCTAATAACCAAAATCATTTCAGAAATTTGAATATCTTGAAGCTATCAAATTTATATATAAAACAATTATTAAGTCATATGAAGACTAAACTATGAAGATTGCAAATTGTCACAAATGCTGAAATATACATTCATAATGCATATAATAGATACAATTACACACATATATTCATAAAACTAAGCTGTTTGAAGCTTCTATAAAATATGAGTTTAAAAGTCAGTTAAAAGACATCCCTGTGTAAAGAAGTTTTAGGCAGAGCTGCACAAATTCTTTATAAAAGATCAGTTTTATTCAGTAAATAATATTTGAATATAATTCAGGAATATTGTAAACTTATCAGTTGCATGTACTTAAGTGAACTAATATCTTTTATTCTTATTCTTGTTTCATCTGATCAAGAATGCAAGATTCATCAATGAAGAAGGATCTTCAACATTCCTTAAGTGTAATACTAGCTGCCAGTGTTTGCATAAATATATTATCTAACTGAGTTGTGATATATGATTGTGTGCTTTGTTTTAATACTTCTAAATGTAAATAGTGATTTGTATAAGTTATTTGTAATCTTCATATTGTAAACATGTCATACAAGGTAGTTCAAATATGAATGGTAATTGCTGCATATCACAAAGTAAGCAATTCTGAGAGTGACGGCAGAGTGGAGGGGGTCGAAGATCAGTCTGTTAGGAAGGTGGAACTAGCTTGGTTAGCTATTCGACTAGGTTCTGGTGTCAGTATAGCCATAAATGAGGTCCTCTAGTCTGTTGATCAAGACACAAGACTTTTTTGGCTGAGTGGCATTTTTTGGCCTTCACTCATCCTCTCGTTGCCACTTCTTACTTGCCATTTTGAATTACGGAGTATAGTGATGAATCCATGTCTCATCACATGCAACGATGCACCTCAAAACATCCTCCCCTTCTTGACCGAACTGATTCAGAAATCTCTCAGTTCTCCAACCTCAGCTGTTTTGTTGCTAGGTTAACAACTTTGGAACCCATCGAGCACTAATATTTGTAATAATGGTATGAGCACAGCCACTTCTTTCACAGAGGAGCGGCTTCAATAAGCTCTTGAATGGCACGGATGTTGCCACTTGTAAGACTTGACCATGGGCATCGAGCATTACTTTCATTTTCCACAAATCCTCGGCTGCCCTTAAACAGTCCGGCCCAAATAAACACTCAATGCTGGGACAATGTAGTGTCCCCAAACTGTACCCTTAGAGGAGTTGAAATTTCCAAAGGTTTAACCTCTTCATTAATTAACAATTTTATTATAATACATTGTGCAACACACAAGAAACCTCCTGCTCACTTATGGATGTAGTGACGACAGAACCTAGCACAATAGCTAAACAAGATAGTTCCAAAACTAAACAAATACAAATACTTATTTTAACAAATTGGTGTTAATACGTCTTTCTAATGGAGATCGATTGCACAATTTGTTTGCGTCTTCAGTCCACACACTTCGTCGTCAAGGATACAGATTACTATGATATTGTTTTTTCAGTATTGCCAAAATCTGAAAACAAAACAAACCTAAAAACAGAATCAACTGCTGGTATTTCAAAATTAATTACGTGATGTTTATTTTTTAAAATAAATATCTTTTCCCAGACTATTAAATCTATTGGACCATTTAAATGTTTTAATAATTTAACTTCAAGATTTATTTCATGGTTAAATGACAATAAATGATCTGCTACGGCCGATTTATCAGTTTGTTTATAGTGTTACAAAAATGTTCTTTCGTTCTGGTTTCCAAATTATGTTTCATCTTTCCAATATAAACCTGATCACAATCTAAACAATTAAATTGATAAATACCAGATTTTTATTATTAGAAATTTTATCTTTTTCAGAAAAATGTAGTAAATTTTTAATACTCTATTAAAATTATAATCGTCTTTTATTTTTTTAAGGGTAGTAATATCATTAACAGTTTTTTGATATTTATATTTTTCAATCATCTTTTTTATAAAGTCCTTATTAAAACCATTAATTAAAGCAGTATTAATAATATGTTTATATTCTTTATTAAATTCTTCTTTATTCAGGGGTATATTTATTAATCTATAAATCAAACTATTAAAAACAGCAAACTTTTGTGAAAAAGGGTTAAACTTATTTTTTATGTAATTATCAATATGAATAGACTTCCTATAAATACCAAAATCTAATTTGTTATTATTTCTTATTATCTTCAAATCTAGAAAAAGAAGAAATCCATTAATTTCAGTTTCTAATGTGATTTTTATAGCTTTATCTTGTAAATTTAGTAATTTTAAAGCATCTTTAATTTGTTTATCAGCAACAATAGCAAAAATATCATGAACATATCTATACCATGTTTTAAAAATCAAAGGAAAAGCTTTAGTGACTTGAATTTCGAAAAAAAACTCATAAAAAGATCAGCAATAAAAGGTGAAAGAGGATTACCCATTGCTAAGCCAGAAGTTTGTTGAAAAAATTCACCATTAAAAGATTTTGGCAATACTGAAAAACCATAATATCATTGTAATCTGTATCCTTGACGACGAAGTGTGTGGACTGAAGATGCAAACAAATTGTTTGTGAAATCTATCTCCATTAAAAAGAAGTTTAACACCAATTTCTTACGATAAGTGAAGCCTTTGTAGCAAATATTTGTATTTCTGTAGTATTTGTTGCTTCAATGTAGCTAGCTAGCTTCATTTTCTACGTAATAAGCTAGTTCCATCTTACTAACATACTGTCCTTTGACCCCCACTCTGCCGTCACACTCAAAACGGCTTATTCCGTGATATGATACAATTGCTGTTACTATTTGAATCACCCTCGTAGATAGATTGTAAGTATTGTCTAATAATCTTTTAAATATTTTGATGATGACTATAATTCTGCATGAATGTCTATGGCTAACAAACTGATTTGAATTAGGAACACGCACATTCTAATGTTTATATACACCCTGTGTATGGCAAAATTATGAAGAGCACTTCCATAATTATGCATTATTTTTGTAAGGACAACTGGTTCAAGTTAATAGTGATCAAGGGAACTGTTGGCTATGAAGTGTAATTAAATTACATGGTTATGGATTGTTTTCATCTGCATTGTATAATCTGAATAATTTTGTAAGTTTATCAAACTATACATATATATTGTACTACATGTTTGTTAATGTAAGAAATTATGATGCACTAAATGAATTTTCTATTGCATGACCTTATACTCTTTTAAATACAAGTCTCATCTGGGATGAAAGCACAATAGTTTCAAATAGAAAATCACACCATTCAATGAGTAATCAGGTGATCAATGCAGTACTTGTCTGTAATTGGTGACTGACTATTGTAGTTGCCTATCCTCCAGATTAGTATCAAATAATAGTATACATGCATTAGAGAACCTATATCCCACTGCAATAAATTCTTGATAATAAACAATCATTAATCCACAAATAATTTGCTTTTATTCTGGAAAAATGATGCACATTCTAATTAAACATTTGGTTAAACATAAGTTTGATATGTCAGAGAACATATTTCATGAAGATACGCTCACCTCATCTGTGACTTGACCTGCTTTGAGCTGTAGCTCCTGCAGTTCTGACCGTGGAGCACCATTTTCTGGAGCAGCTGACGCACTGGTCGGCATCTTGACTGCTTAATCTGTAATATCAATAGTGACATTAATTTATTATCGTATACTACAATAGCACACAGTTGTAAATTAGGAGAAGAGGGGAGAGAACTTAAGAAACAACAAAATGAGACCCATTAGACATTACACAAATTACAAAAACATTAAGGCACAGACATGGACAACTCATCATATTTTATTCAAGTAAAATGTTTTTAGCAGTTCTGGAGCAAAGAATTAGTACTGCACTTTTGAAAAAAAATCAGAGAAAACTTACAACTACTTTTATATTAATGTATCTATCCAAACGTACAAAATTAATGAAATACATAACAATAGTGTGTAACATGTATGCAACAAAACAATGTATGTATTTCTAAACTTTTACAGGTTTTTAGGCTTTGGTTAACATATCTAGAACATGCACTTGAATTGCTGTTTCATTTCCAAAAATAACAGATTTTTGTTTCACTTTAAATGATAAGATAATCATAAAAACTAATGCTCAAAATTATCCAGGGGAGGAAGATAGGGGAGATAAACATAACAAATGTTACTAGCATATTATATATCAGAACTGATACAGATTGTATGATACAGAATTACACTGATATGAAATGGTGCCAGACAATTATACTTCAAATTCATAAAAAGTACAGAACTAGGTGATGAATAACATTCAGCTCAATTGGAACCTTTGTTTCACCTGGTATAAATGTTTTACCTGGTACAAATTTTATCTTTAGCTTTAACTATGAAAGGGTTATTCATTAGAAAAATGTTAAACAAGAGTTCTCTGAATTCTATTAACCAATTGTTCTTGGTATTGAGTTCATTATTATGTCTTTAAACAATTTTGTTTATGATGAACTCAGGTGATTTAAATCTAGATGCTTAAGGAGTGCAGCACTGAATTTTGTTATAAAATAATTTCAAAACAATAAGAATCCTTGTTACTTTTCTAATGCCCTGGTAGGGACTGCAGTATAAGCTTTCATTGACATAATGGCAGAACCATATAGTGTAAAATTATATCTGAGCTGGAAACAAAACTTAATTTTTTCTTCAAATGAGATTTCTCCTTGACCCTCCATGCTGATGCCTATGGGTAAACACAATAGTGAACTGTAATGTACAATGGGCGTCCAGAAAGTAAGTTCTGTTTCAGTTTATCTTCGCTGCAGCGCTGTGATCGCAGCTCCGCACATGCACGGTAGACGCTCTGTATCAAGGAGAAGAAACGTGCGCCATTGTGAGATCGCTGTCAGCCACGTACGCTTGTTGTGTCTGTTTACAATGTCGGTGTTGATTGAAAATGCCACCGCTTGTGAAATCAGATCTGTGATTCGTTTTCTGAATGCTAGGAAAGTGAAGCCAATTGAAATCTATCGGCTGTCAAAAGGTGTTGTGTTTCTTCACGACAACGCACGACCACACACTGCAAATGCGCCGAAAAACATCTTACAGGGATTTGGCTGGGACGTGTTTGACCACCCCCCGTACAGCCCTGACCTTGCTCCTAGCGACTTTCATCTGTTTTTGCATCTCAAATCTTTCCTTGTCGGTCAACACTTCAACAATGACGAAGAGCTGAAAGAAAATGTTTCCAACTGGTTGAAGACACAGGCAGCAAACTTTTATGAGGTAAGCTATTAACTAGAAAAATTGTGTCCAATACTGTTCAGGAGTTTTGCAAAAGATGGAACAGAATCTAAACTTCTGAAATTGACTTTACTTCTCAATGATAAAAGGTGCGTTCAAGTTATAACACCTATTTTTTTCGGGACTGGTACCAGATAGAAACTTCTGTTTTTCTTAAAATACACGTGGACTCTTTGTGAATGCGTGACAGAGATTGCCAGCACTGTACAAGGCATAGAACTCTAGTGGCTGTGACGAGAGTTAGGCTTGTTTTTGATACTTAAAATGGCGACATTCTCATTACAAGAACATCGTGTAACAATTCGTTTTCTCCATTTTTGTGATGTGACAACTATTGAGTGAGCCATGTGGTGATGGTACCATGGATGTATCTAATGTGCGTTTCTGTGTGCGACAGTTCAATGGAGGCAGAACATCGTGTGACAACAAACCAAGGCAGTCACGGTCTCGCACCAGACGGTCTGACGACATGATCCAGTGAGTGGAGAACATGGTTTTGGAGCATCGCCGATTGAGCCTTGCAGACATCGCCTCCGGCTGGTGCGAGGCAGTGATTCTCTTGGTTTGTTGTCACACGATGTTCTGCCTTCACTGAACTGTCGCATCCAGGAACGCACATGGTACCATCACCACATGCCTCACTCAACTGGCGATGAATTTCAACAGGTGTCACACCACGAAAATGGAGAAAACGAATGATTACACGCTGTTCTTACAATAAAAACGTCGCCATTTTAAGTATAAAAAACAGTCTTAACTCTCGTCCCAGCCACTACAGGTCTATACACTGCACAGTGCTGCTATCTCTGTCACGCATTCACAAAGAGTCCACGTGCATTCTAAAAATAAACAGAAGTTCCTATCTAGTCCCAGTCCTGAAAAATAAAATAGGAGGCGTCATAACTTGAACGCACCTCGTGTTGAATAGACACTCTAGATATACCTAATGCATTCTAAGATGATTGATGGAGAAAGTGCTGGTGAAAATAAAGTTTTTTTTTTTTTTTTTTTTTTTTTTTTCAAAATTAAAATATGCAGTGGACAAGGAAATATATGGAACTGAATGTTCAGAACATATACTTCAATATCAACACATACTGCTTCGTGATTATTATGATTTGGAAACAGTCGCGATTGCTCCTTTCACAATTTGCTCAGTACTGCGAGTTGGCTCAAGTAGCCAGACCCTTTTGATATACAGAAGTTGATGGCTGTCTCTCTGACCTGCAGAAGAACGCAATCTTGAACTGATGGAAGCACTACTTGAGAAAGAGATACCTACCCATAGTATTATACACTTTTTCAAATCTTTGCGTGAAACAGGGTATCTGTGGTTCTTACTTAGCTTTCAAGTGTAGACTAATTCTACGCATAGAATGCAGCAAGAATACTACCTACAACGGAAGTTATTGTATTAGATGAAACTACTGATACTCTGACACAAAAGAACCACGACAAATTTTAAGGTTTTAATACTTCAAAGATTTGGAAAAGTACAGAAATCGAAAGGGAATGTATAAAATAAAAGACTGTATCTAATAGAAAAAGATGTAAGATTTGACGACTCATTACTGAGCAGAGCACATAGCTAAAGTACTAAGTTAATGGGAAAGTAAAAGATGAACTCTGGTCTGGAAACACAATTTCTTTGAAATAACTCTTTATGCAGAACGCAAATATGAAGATCAATACTCTTAACGGCTTAAGGTGGCTGAGCGCATCTTCTCTCTCATAAATGATCCATTGACAAGCTGCCTCATTACTTCCATAGTGGAAGTAATGATCCAGTGTCATAATTACCACATGGAATGTGGAGATTTTTATAAGTTTATTATGGGCAATCCGTCAAAGTTGAAATTAGTAGAAGTATTAAGCACAGTTACTACCGGTACCGAATCAAAATAGTATGCACTACACTGTTTTTATATCTTCTTTGTATGTTTGCATGTTATTACATTTTCATTTTTGAAATAAAATATTTCTGCAAAGTTTTCAGAAGTTATTTTCCTAAATTATCCAAATTGACAGAATTTCGCGCCAGTTTATGGATCTAAAATGCTAAACTTTTATTTTAATTTGTTTTATTGGTCGATTTATTAAGAATTAAATCATATAATTTGAGCTGGACCCTGGCCCAACGGAGCTAGTATTTATAGGACAAGGATTGGCTGTATATACGAGGGCTGTTCAATAAAGAATAATCATAATTTTTCGCACTAAAATTCAATCTTATTATATTCTGCTAGTTTTATGTGAAACAAACACGCCGTAGTAGTTTCATTGTTGGTACTCCTGGTTCCCGCCTGTGAGAACCAGGCAAGTTAAGACATGTTCAGTATCGCCTACCGCTGCAATGGAGGTAACACGCGAGGAACATACGGCTTTGAAATTCAGCTTTCATCTTAACAAATCTTCAGTTGAGGCCTATACAATGTTACAGGAGGCCTATGGAGAGTCTGTTCTTCCCTACAGCACAGCTCGAAGGTTGTTTAAAATGTTTAAAGAGGGGAGACAATTTCAAAGGAAGCTGGACCCGTGCTCCAGTTACTGCTCTTATGGAAGAAAACATCAACACTGCTGCTGCCATTGTGAGAGAGGATCGACGAATTACCTTAGATCACTTTCTGAAATACTGAACATTTCATTGGGTGCCACCCACACGTTGGTGGCAAAAACATTACACATGAAACGTGTTTGTGCGCGATGGGTTCCAAGACTGTTGATTCCCGAACAAAAGGACATTCGTATGCAGGTCTGCATGCAGTTAAAGTTGATGTTAGAGGAAGATCCGGAGCTTCTTTCAAACGTAATCACTGCTGATGAAACTTGGCTACGTCATTTTGACCTTGAGAGCAAAGCTCAGTGTAGAAATTTCCTTCATTACCAAACCCCCCAAAAGCAAAAGTGGTTGCTTCTGCTCGGAAAGTTATGGTCATTCTATTCTCTGATATTCATGGAATGGTTTATCAGCTTGTTGTACCTGCACACACATCAGTAACTGGACAATACTACAGCGGTGTCCTGAAAACATTGCACGTCCATATCAGGCGCAAAATATCACATTTCCGTCAAGCAGGCTGGATGCTGAACCACGATAATGCGCGGTCGCATATTGCCAATGTTGTTGCTCAAAATCTTGCAAACATGAACGTGAAGTGCATCCCTCACCCTCCCTATAGTCCGGATTTAGCCCCATGTGACTTTTTTGTATTCCCTAACTTGAAGAAACGCATTCATGGGAGGCATTATTCATCATCAGAAGCAGTGGTGAGGGCTGCGGAGTCAATTTTGAAGGATCTCTCAAAAATGGTTTCCAGCATGTCTTTGAAGACTGACAGAAACGTTGGGACAAGTGTATCGCATTCAGGGGAGACTATTTTGAGAAGGACCATCAAAATTATGAGGTTGAGTAAAGGTACGTTGTTAAAAAAAAAAAATGATCAGTTTTTACTGAACAGCCTTCTTATATTAAACTTGGTACTGCCAATTGTACATTTCTATCTATTATGGAATATTCAACAGTAAATTTGGTTTCATCCTGCTATTATCGTGTATGCACACTCGCTATACACAAGGATAGATGTTACATTAGCTGTAAATAAACAGCCCTCGAGATATATGTACTAAGTAATACGTAGTACTAGTGAGCACGGTGTCGAGTCATGCACCTTTAACTAAGTGACATTTGGCATTCAGCAAGACCTTTAAGACAGGGACTTGGGAGAGAAATATTGTGAATATTGCTTGGAGGCGATTCAAGAAAGTAAATAGTGAAGAGAACAAGACTTACTATTACTAGAGTTTCAATTTAACAAGGATGAGTAGGGTATTAGAGAGTGTTCTGGCGCAACAGTTTATGAGCAAGATGGCGGCCATGCGCAATCTATGTATTTAGGATATTTCGACAGTGTTCAGAGGTTTAGTCAGTCCTCTTAATTTGCTGTAGATCATGATGCTAGGTCTTGAGGTATAATCTGGGGGGCTCTAGGGTTAACTGTTGTAGGTTTTCACAGGTAAGGCTGTTGGTCTGGGAAGCTAATAGCTATAGGATTTAGAGGTTAGGTCTTGAGATAACGTTTGGGACTCTAGGGTTAAGTGTTTCAGGTTTTCTCAGGTAAAGCTGTTGGTCTGGGAGGTTAATAGCTGTAGGATTTAGTGGTTTGGTCTTGAGGTAGGATCTGAGGGTCTAGGGTTAAGAGTTGCATGCTTTTCACAGGTAAAAAATGCTGGTGTGAACAATAGTAAGTGTAGGATTTAGTGGTTAGGTCTCAAGGTATGATCTGAGGCTCTAGGATTAAGAGTTGCAGGCTTTCACAGGTAGTTTTCACTGTTGGTCTGGTAGGTTGAAATCTGTAGGAATTAGAGGTCGGGTCTCAAGTAATGTTCTGGGGAGGGCGAGCTCTAGGGTTAACAGTTGCAGGTTTTTCACAGGTAAAAGCTACTGGTCTGGAGATTAATACTGTGTGATTGGAGGTTAGGTCTTGAGGTATGATCTGGGGTCTCTAGGGTTAAGAGTTGCATCTTTCCAAAGGTAAGGCTGTTGGTCTGGGAGGTTAATTCCCGTAGGATTTAGTGGTTAGGTCTTGAGTTATGATCTGGGGCTCTAGGTTTAAGAGTTGTAGGGTTTATAGCTAAAGGTTGTTGGTTAGGAGTATAAAGGCTGTAGGATCGTTTGGCTTTGTTGTATAGGTTGAGGTATGGTCTTATGATTTTGAAGTTCACTTTGCTAGTCCAGCGTCTAAAGGTTGTTAATCTTGAGGCAAGTCCTACATTTATGCTTTACTATTTCATAGTACTATAAACCAACCTAACATAGCCTAACCTGACAGTTCTCTTTTTTATTCTTAAGGTATTTTATTCTACCCCGCTGTAACTGAAGCTAACATCCTCTTTTTTGTTTTTGTCTTCTTTCATCATTCTTTAACCTAGCTATTTGTGCTATTGGCATCCGTTCTCTTTTCTTCTTATGGTAATGTATTCTACCACTGTAACCTACCCTAATATACCCTTTTTCACCTTCTTTCATCATTCTTTAACATAATCTAACCTAACCTAACCTAACTCAGCAGTTCTCTTTCCTGAAGTTCCTCTATTTTGCCACTTTAACCTAACCTAATATACTCCTTTTTGTTGTTGCCTTCTTTCATCATTCTTTAACCTAACCTAGCTGTGTATCTGCTATTGGCATCATTTGTTGCATCTGTTAACCTGTTTTCTGTCCTTATGTTCCTCTATTCTCGCACTTTAACCTAACCTAATATACTTCTTTGTTTTTGCCATCTTTCACAGCTCCTTATCCTAATTCTTTTTGCTATTGACATCCTTTCTCTTTTCTCAAGCTGTTCTACTCTTTCCTCCTCAGCCTATCCTAAGCATGTTCATTTTCCCTTTATATAACCCATATCTTTCAAGCTCAACTATTTTGTATTCCGCTAACTACTTGTACGTATGGTGTAAAATTCTTGAGGCATGCTGATGTTAGAGCTCCTAGAACTATTTTTGGCACTGCTAGAGGTATATATGCTGATTAGGTGCGTTTATATAGTAAATTTAGCTATTTGTGTAACTGCTTCTGTTTTCCTAACCATAGAGTTTTTTTGTTGCTAGGGATTCTTGTTCTTCGTACCTTCTCTATGATTTCAAGATCTCTATTCCATCTTGTTATGTTTTGAGGCCTTATGCTTATATCTTAAGCTTCGTTATTAAGTCTTTTGCTCTGAAAGGCTATGTATATTGGTTAAGGTGCTCATCTCTCTTGGTCACGAGGTTAAGTCTTGAGGTACGATCTTAAGGCCTGGGGTTTAAAGGATGTATAGCTTAAACCCACAGGTCTTGAGGTTAAGGGCTGTAGCTTTGGTGGTTAGGTCTTATGGATTCGAAGTTAGAGTTCTCGGTCTAATGTTAAGGCTGTAGGATCTAGAGGATACGTATTGAGGTATGATCTGAGGGCTCTAGGGTTAAGAGTTGTAGGCTTCATAGCTAACGGTTTAAAGCTGTAGTGTCTAGAGGTTAGGTGTTGAGATATTATCTGGGAACTCTAGGGTTAAGAGTCGTAGGGTTCATAGCTAAACGTTTGACAGCTATAGATATCTTCGTTCCTGTTAGAGGTGTATTCGTAATCATCTGTGCGTACATTCTTCATACGGTTCTTCATTCGGATTGATGTCTTCATACTCTTGTAATATTTCGTAATGCTAAACCAACGTTCTAATGCTATTGTCATGCCTTTCCAGATGTTCTGAGCTTTTTGTACATTTCAGGGATCTTTTTAGGCTAACTTCAACTACTTAAATCTTTTTATACTAATTAAAATGTTTTCAAGGTTATTTCATATTATGAGGTAGTAGATCCTTTTTAATTTACCTATTTAACATTAATTAAAGTGTGCTCAGTTAGCTTATGCAATGAGGTAGACATCCCTCGTCTTTTTATCTGGACTTGGGACCAGCGTCAGAATTTTTGTTTTTCTGAACGGTAGACTTAATGCCTTCCTCTGCTCTTATTATTCAGGCTTTCATGACTAGATGTCAGCTGCGCACCAGGGTTTGCTGCTTCTTGAGATGGGAAATCAGTTTTTCTGTTTTAGACCTTCTTATTTCATTCATTATTCACAGCACGGTAATGTCCATGGGCATATGTGGATATTCCATCATCTGCAATTACTCTTTTATCATCATGTGGGGATAAGGATATTTTGTTCACTTCCACTGATGTAACATTATGTTGACGAGACAGAATTAAGTTCATTGGCGTTCTTATGATTTCTCTGCTTTTAAGACAGTCCAAATAGCTCTCAAAGGTGATGTATTGTTTAATGGCGCTATGCTTTATGCCTTTTATCTTCTTGATCACACCTCCATCGATGTCGAGAGCATACATCTTCGGTCTCAGTCCAACAAAACGATTAATGATTTTTCCATTTCCTTCATCTTTAAACTTTCCCAGCACTTTCTTATTTTTTGTAGAGTGGCATATGTGGTCGCTAGGATAATCAGCAGTATCCAGATGTTCCAGAAAACGTAACTTATCCTGGTATACATCTCTAGTGGTCACGCGATGGATGAAAGAGTCGGTATCCATGTACATGAGCTTCAGATTTTCAAGTCCGTAATACGGCATTAGCACATCATAATGATACCAATACATCAAGGTCTTCGAGATATCCAGCACACACATCCCAATGTATATAGGCTTGTTGAAGACTATCTCCCGCGACGCCATGTGGACTGCAGCCAGATTAGGCCCATATATAGTTCTATCAATAAATGTAGGCTTAGCAACTAGTTTTTCCAATGTCTTCCAATCGGTGACAAGTCGTATATTCAGTCGGTTTCTGATGTTTTCCATAGTTTTTCCAAACATGGCATTGTTAAAAAGTTTGTAAAGATCCTTCTCGAAATCATTTCTTGATCCTTGTCGTAGTCGGTTATTGAATTCCACATAAGGCTTTAACCAACATGACTGTTGAAATTGTAGCACCCGATGGATTTTAGTCAGTTTTAACCCATGACTAAGGGCCTGCTTTAAGGTCATGTAATGCACCACATACTGCGTTCGTGATCCAAGGTGAGGAATTAATTTCTTTGTAGAAGAACCCGTAGGCTTGATACACTCAGGTAGGAACGGCAAATCATTATGCAGCTCATGGAGTTCTGTAGGATATTCGAGGTTCACTTCTAAAATGTATCCCAGAGGGTCATCTTCTCGTAGGATTTCCAGGTTGATATCTTCAGGAGAAACCCACTCAAAACCTCCATAAGGAAGGGCGTGGCACATTGCCCAACCATATTGGTTATTAGCATCCTCATACGTAATATATTGTGAGGGTTTACTTGTATCATACTCCTGCATGTAGATGTGGTTTGCCTCTGCATACCGATGAGAAACTTGGCATAATCCTCCTCTTATACCCGCTTCAACCATGAGTAGCTGATCATAATCCTGTAGTAATTCCAGTTCAATTCCTGTGTACAGCAGCATTGCATCCCACGTAAGTCCAGGTGATGTAAAATAATGTGCAGGATCAACTTTGTGGGTTTTCAGAGTCTGTTCCCTAAATGTCTCAAACACATCTGTTAGTAGAAGGACATCCGTAGTTAAGTAGAGGTCACTGTAGTCGCCCATTGTTCTGATGTTGAATTGGCTCCATACGTTTTTTGCATGTTTATACTCTCCATCACTAATTTCTTCTTTGTTTAACTTATTGAAGAATGCCTTCCTCGGAGGAAGTTCTGTTTCACACAAAACATCCCATGATGTGACGTAATCGTAGGGGAACACTCCCTTACGGGTCACCAATTCGATATTCTCTGTTCCAAAGTACTTCAGAGTTTCAGGATATGATGTTAGATTTTTTGCTAATTTATCCAAGCTGGTACTAAGGAAGCGATAGGTATCCACAAAGCGGAGTTTAATGTCACCAACATACTTGGAAAATGATATGTAACTTTCCTCTGAGCTAGGAATAACTTCTACTCTCTCACTAGTACAACCTAATTCTTTAACAATGAAATGGGAGTCATATCCACTCAGGTTATGCATGAAGACAGGAATATAATTGGGCGTTTTGCAAGCGAGATTACACTGATTATGTAGACTTCCTCGGTATTCACCGGTTATATGGTCATGATCCCGTACTTTCCAGTTCTCTCCTGTAAATTCTTTCCCACATAAGTAACATTCTGTAGAACACTCGAAAGATTTTTGCTGCTCATCTGTTAGTGTTAATGGAGAATCAGTTTTGTATACACTATTAATCTTCTTTGCAAGAGAAGTTAAATACTCCATAAACTTCACTGCTGTATCATAACCACGATATACGTAAGGTTCAGTAGGAAGATCGGTCTGTATGCCTTCAATAGAGGCCGAGGATTTGACATATACACAGAAACTCATAGGAATATGATTCTGATATGGAACTGTATAAGATGTTTCAGGATTAGAAGAACAGCTATGGTAAGGACTGAGAATGCTTTCAAAGTCAGCATAGATGACATAAGGCAATTTCAGCATCCTTTCAAAGTTCTTGAATCTAACGATAGACTTCTCCTTTGTTGGCATAACAATCCTGGCAACTCCGTGCTGATTGCATATTTTTCTATGTTCATTTAGCTTCTGCACTCCTCCTCGTCCATGCTGATCATCAAAGTGCGTAAAACAACGTTTGCAGGTGTAGATCTTTCCCTTACGTTTAGTTTTCTGTTGATGAATAAGTTTCTCAAAATGCTTTATATAAACGTAATGCAGGCGCCCTACAGCATCACTTAACAGAAGCAGATCACGATGTTCAGTCTGTTCAGCATCTACAACTTTCATAGGAAACACTTGATTCTTTTCATCCAAACCGAAAACGTTTATAGAGATGTTATTTCGTCGTTCAAATTTAGGGATATCTCTCAGGCTCGTAGGAAACGAGACGCAGGAAAAGTCATATATTTCTTGAAAATCCTTATACTTGCTAACACGTTGAGGATCCTTTTGAATGAATTTGGCAAGAACAGCATACATAAAACATTTTTCATCATCATAGTTCTGTGGATTTATGCAGGCTTTCTTCGCTTCTAAAGATGGCGGTAGAGGGATGTAGCTGCTTCCTCTTAGCCCATTATTCTTGTTGATTCTAACTCGAACCCCGTCAACAGCTAATAAAGCCCAGTTGCTTCCTTTAAGTTGACCTTCCTCCATTTCAGTACAAAGTTTCTTGAATTTCCTTTCCAAGATGGCGTCCAAGTCACTTTCTAAAAATATTGCTTGATTTGGTGTTTTAAAGGCTTTATCAGTAGTATCACCAACGGTATTCACAAACTGACATTCAGCCACGAGGTTAATTTTCACACTTTTATGGGTCCTTAGTTGCTTCTGAACGGCTTGAATTATCCGCTGTTTTGATTCTTGGAGATATGTCTTTAGATCCTGGCATGTAGAGCACTGGATGAAAAACGATTTCAGTCGATCCTGGAAAGCTGTTTCATATTCTACGACATCGTCTTCATCAGGAACCATTAACAGCAATTTATGCTTGGTAGGCTCGATCTTGAGTTTCTTAGCAGCACTTATTCTCTCGCATCGTTCTTGGTGCTCATCTCTACGACGTTCAGTACCATAAACGCCATCACAATGTTTACATTCGTAATACTGGCCACATACCAGCTCGTGTCTCTTTTTATTGTAGTTTTTCAGGAAACTCTTATCACATTTACCACACTTAAATTCTTGTATAGCAGCGTCTAACAGAGCTTCCATCGCTTTAATATTCCAGTTTTTGTTATGTGCAGGCTAATTCTCGGGGAATATGTTGCTAAGTAAGTGTCCGATACACCCTTTCAGATCTCTTCACCTTGATAACTTATCAACGCTACTGAAGATGAATTTCACTGCAGGAGCTGATCCGCTAAGCTATAAACACACTAGCGTAATTACAACCTAAGCTCAATAAAGCTCCATTTATACAATTAGCGCAGACCTAAAAGAAAACTTCATCATTCCCACCAATACCGGGGTTCGAAGGTGGCGCTCCTATCGGAGAAAACCTAAAAGAAAACTATTATCTTGCTACCACAGGGGTTCGAAGATGGTTCTACTATTGGAGAAAACCTAAAAGAAAACTATTAATTTTCCAGTTTTCGATTATTCTTTAACTACTATACAATTCACATGTGAGAAAAAATTAGACAAATTAAAATTGAAAAAGGAAATAAATAACTAGATTTGAAGATAAAATTTAGACAATTCAAACGAGTATAAACACGACTAAGCTACGCCTTCTAGTTTTAAAGTTACATTAGGAGATTACATTGCCACCCGTAGACACCTCTCCGTCATCTTCAACCACGTGCTCTTGATTCTTTTCACACATATCTTAACCTAGCAGTTCTATTTTCCTCAAGTTCATCTATTGCACTGTTTAACTCATCTAAGGGGCGTCCTTAGGCTCCTTCACTTCATCCTCAACCTCGTGTTCTTGATTCCTTTAGATCCATCTTTAACCTAGTTATGTTTTTGCTATGGACATCATTTCTCTTTTCTTAAGTTCAATTATTTCATCCATCTTGTTATGTTGAGTCTTTTGCTTATATCTTAAACTTTGTGATTAAGTCTTTTGATTTGAAAGTCTATGTATATTGCTTGAGGTCCTCATCCCTTTTGGTCATGGGACAGGTCATGATATATGATTCTTATGGGTTGAGCTTGTCAACACACCTAAAACATTAATATTCAGAGTTATTTAAATTATCCTGCTGAGATTCGAACCATGATCGTAAAGTGTAAATCACCAGTTCAACAGCAAATCAGCCCTAAGGTATGATTGAACACGCTATTTCATTGCGTTACCATTATTAGTTCAAGAGTTATTTAAGATTCAATTTATTTCGACTGAACCGGTAATCGAACCATGGATCACTAGGATACAGAGCCATAAAACATTCACAGCATACGTAAATAAAAATACCTATGGTTTACGCCGCTATTCTAAGTGTAATAGCTCGCAAAATAGATCACAATTACGGAATTTGATGAACGCCGGGAATCGAACCAAGGATCTTCTCCGCTAAAACATAATAGGATGTGATTAACCGCAAAAAGTATCGCCATATAAAGTTAATTTCACCACTCTAGACACATTGGTTACAGAGATATTCAGATTAACTGATCCAGGAATCGAACCAGGGACCCTCGAATTCTACATTGTCAGCATATGATTAACAATGAAGTTAATGTTTATTTCAGTGCTCTAGTTCTATTGGTCACAGAGATATTCAAATTAAACGATTTAGCACTCGAACCGAGGATTCCAGGTATACGGTATAAACCCAGCAGATACCACTTAACTATATAAAATTTATAAAGTTTGTTAGAACCCGATCACATAATTAGTTTCAGAGTTATAACGGTATTAAGAGTGCTCACTTGCGCGAGAGTCGAACCCAGGATGGGGACAATTTACCTACCTGCCCTCAGGCGTGATAGATAGAAACGATGGTGGTTAGCTCGTTGTTGCACTAAAAGCAATTTACCTACCTGCCCTCAGGCATGATAGATAGAAACGGTGGTGGTTAGCTCGTTGTTGCACTAAAAGCAGTAGGGGATAAATGTATGTTCAAACACAGATTCAAGGTCATCCAGGCGGCTCTATGTCTAGACATATGACGCAACGCCTGTCAATGCCATCCAGTAAGTAAACATGTTTACTTCCTAATTAACCTTGAATTGCCTCAGGAAACTAAATATATTTATCCCCTACTGCTTTTAGTGCAACAACGAGCTAACCACCACCGTTTCTATCTATCATGCCTGAGGGCAGGTAGGTAAATTGCTTTTAGTGCAACAACGAGCTAACCACCATCGTTTCTATCTATCACGCCTGAGGGCAGGTAGGTAAATTGTCCCCATCCTGGGTTCGACTCTCGCGCAAGTGAGCACTCTTAATACCGTTATAACTCTGAAACTAATTATGTGATCGGGTTCTAACAAACTTTATAAATTTTATATAGTTAAGTGGTATCTGCTGGGTTTATACCGTATACCTGGAATCCTCGGTTCGAGTGCTAAATCGTTTAATTTGAATATCTCTGTGACCAATAGAACTAGAGCACTGAAATAAACATTAACTTCATTGTTAATCATATGCTGACAATGTAGAATTCGAGGGTCCCTGGTTCGATTCCTGGATCAGTTAATCTGAATATCTCTGTAACCAATGTGTCTAGAGTGGTGAAATTAACTTTATATGGCGATACTTTTTGCGGTTAATCACATCCTATTATGTTTTAGCGGAGAAGATCCTTGGTTCGATTCCCGGCGTTCATCAAATTCCGTAATTGTGATCTATTTTGCGAGCTATTACACTTAGAATAGCGGCGTAAACCATAGGTATTTTTATTTACGTATGCTGTGAATGTTTTATGGCTCTGTATCCTAGTGATCCATGGTTCGATTACCGGTTCAGTCGAAATAAATTGAATCTTAAATAACTCTTGAACTAATAATGGTAAC
The DNA here is from genome assembly GCA_030765055.1 of Mantis religiosa. Lineage (NCBI taxonomy): Eukaryota > Metazoa > Arthropoda > Insecta > Mantodea > Mantidae > Mantis > Mantis religiosa. Next base: position 45,570,444 of record CM060949.1, on the reverse strand, counting down.
GCAATGAAATAGCGTGTTCAATCATACCTTAGGGCTGATTTGCTGTTGAACTGGTGATTTACACTTTACGATCATGGTTCGAATCTCAGCAGGATAATTTAAATAACTCTGAATATTAATGTTTTAGGTGTGTTGACAAGCTCAACCCATAAGAATCATATATCATGACCTGTCCCATGACCAAAAGGGATGAGGACCTCAAGCAATATACATAGACTTTCAAATCAAAAGACTTAATCACAAAGTTTAAGATATAAGCAAAAGACTCAACATAACAAGATGGATGAAATAATTGAACTTAAGAAAAGAGAAATGATGTCCATAGCAAAAACATAACTAGGTTAAAGATGGATCTAAAGGAATCAAGAACACGAGGTTGAGGATGAAGTGAAGGAGCCTAAGGACGCCCCTTAGATGAGTTAAACAGTGCAATAGATGAACTTGAGGAAAATAGAACTGCTAGGTTAAGATATGTGTGAAAAGAATCAAGAGCACGTGGTTGAAGATGACGGAGAGGTGTCTACGGGTGGCAATGTAATCTCCTAATGTAACTTTAAAACTAGAAGGCGTAGCTTAGTCGTGTTTATACTCGTTTGAATTGTCTAAATTTTATCTTCAAATCTAGTTATTTATTTCCTTTTTCAATTTTAATTTGTCTAATTTTTTCTCACATGTGAATTGTATAGTAGTTAAAGAATAATCGAAAACTGGAAAATTAATAGTTTTCTTTTAGGTTTTCTCCAATAGTAGAACCATCTTCGAACCCCTGTGGTAGCAAGATAATAGTTTTCTTTTAGGTTTTCTCCGATAGGAGCGCCACCTTCGAACCCCGGTATTGGTGGGAATGATGAAGTTTTCTTTTAGGTCTGCGCTAATTGTATAAATGGAGCTTTATTGAGCTTAGGTTGTAATTACGCTAGTGTGTTTATAGCTTAGCGGATCAGCTCCTGCAGTGAAATTCATCTTCAGTAGCGTTGATAAGTTATCAAGGTGAAGAGATCTGAAAGGGTGTATCGGACACTTACTTAGCAACATATTCCCCGAGAATTAGCCTGCACATAACAAAAACTGGAATATTAAAGCGATGGAAGCTCTGTTAGACGCTGCTATACAAGAATTTAAGTGTGGTAAATGTGATAAGAGTTTCCTGAAAAACTACAATAAAAAGAGACACGAGCTGGTATGTGGCCAGTATTACGAATGTAAACATTGTGATGGCGTTTATGGTACTGAACGTCGTAGAGATGAGCACCAAGAACGATGCGAGAGAATAAGTGCTGCTAAGAAACTCAAGATCGAGCCTACCAAGCATAAATTGCTGTTAATGGTTCCTGATGAAGACGATGTCGTAGAATATGAAACAGCTTTCCAGGATCGACTGAAATCGTTTTTCATCCAGTGCTCTACATGCCAGGATCTAAAGACATATCTCCAAGAATCAAAACAGCGGATAATTCAAGCCGTTCAGAAGCAACTAAGGACCCATAAAAGTGTGAAAATTAACCTCGTGGCTGAATGTCAGTTTGTGAATACCGTTGGTGATACTACTGATAAAGCCTTTAAAACACCAAATCAAGCAATATTTTTAGAAAGTGACTTGGACGCCATCTTGGAAAGGAAATTCAAGAAACTTTGTACTGAAATGGAGGAAGGTCAACTTAAAGGAAGCAACTGGGCTTTATTAGCTGTTGACGGGGTTCGAGTTAGAATCAACAAGAATAATGGGCTAAGAGGAAGCAGCTACATCCCTCTACCGCCATCTTTAGAAGCGAAGAAAGCCTGCATAAATCCACAGAACTATGATGATGAAAAATGTTTTATGTATGCTGTTCTTGCCAAATTCATTCAAAAGGATCCTCAACGTGTTAGCAAGTATAAGGATTTTCAAGAAATATATGACTTTTCCTGCGTCTCGTTTCCTACGAGCCTGAGAGATATCCCTAAATTTGAACGACGAAATAACATCTCTATAAACGTTTTCGGTTTGGATGAAAAGAATCAAGTGTTTCCTATGAAAGTTGTAGATGCTGAACAGACTGAACATCGTGATCTGCTTCTGTTAAGTGATGCTGTAGGGCGCCTGCATTACGTTTATATAAAGCATTTTGAGAAACTTATTCATCAACAGAAAACTAAACGTAAGGGAAAGATCTACACCTGCAAACGTTGTTTTACGCACTTTGATGATCAGCATGGACGAGGAGGAGTGCAGAAGCTAAATGAACATAGAAAAATATGCAATCAGCACGGAGTTGCCAGGATTGTTATGCCAACAAAGGAGAAGTCTATCGTTAGATTCAAGAACTTTGAAAGGATGCTGAAATTGCCTTATGTCATCTATGCTGACTTTGAAAGCATTCTCAGTCCTTACCATAGCTGTTCTTCTAATCCTGAAACATCTTATACAGTTCCATATCAGAATCATATTCCTATGAGTTTCTGTGTATATGTCAAATCCTCGGCCTCTATTGAAGGCATACAGACCGATCTTCCTACTGAACCTTACGTATATCGTGGTTATGATACAGCAGTGAAGTTTATGGAGTATTTAACTTCTCTTGCAAAGAAGATTAATAGTGTATACAAAACTGATTCTCCATTAACACTAACAGATGAGCAGCAAAAATCTTTCGAGTGTTCTACAGAATGTTACTTATGTGGGAAAGAATTTACAGGAGAGAACTGGAAAGTACGGGATCATGACCATATAACCGGTGAATACCGAGGAAGTCTACATAATCAGTGTAATCTCGCTTGCAAAACGCCCAATTATATTCCTGTCTTCATGCATAACCTGAGTGGATATGACTCCCATTTCATTGTTAAAGAATTAGGTTGTACTAGTGAGAGAGTAGAAGTTATTCCTAGCTCAGAGGAAAGTTACATATCATTTTCCAAGTATGTTGGTGACATTAAACTCCGCTTTGTGGATACCTATCGCTTCCTTAGTACCAGCTTGGATAAATTAGCAAAAAATCTAACATCATATCCTGAAACTCTGAAGTACTTTGGAACAGAGAATATCGAATTGGTGACCCGTAAGGGAGTGTTCCCCTACGATTACGTCACATCATGGGATGTTTTGTGTGAAACAGAACTTCCTCCGAGGAAGGCATTCTTCAATAAGTTAAACAAAGAAGAAATTAGTGATGGAGAGTATAAACATGCAAAAAACGTATGGAGCCAATTCAACATCAGAACAATGGGCGACTACAGTGACCTCTACTTAACTACGGATGTCCTTCTACTAACAGATGTGTTTGAGACATTTAGGGAACAGACTCTGAAAACCCACAAAGTTGATCCTGCACATTATTTTACATCACCTGGACTTACGTGGGATGCAATGCTGCTGTACACAGGAATTGAACTGGAATTACTACAGGATTATGATCAGCTACTCATGGTTGAAGCGGGTATAAGAGGAGGATTATGCCAAGTTTCTCATCGGTATGCAGAGGCAAACCACA